>CM063499.1:32617445-32619945 GCA_032207245.1 Pardosa pseudoannulata | reverse complement strand
AAAATCCATACGTCTATCCGTATTACTAATAAAATAACGAAAAACTTATATTTTCAGCAAACGTAACACCACACGGCGCCCGCCGCTGCGGTGCCTCATCCGGATGCTTATTGGTGCCGACAAACCGAACGTCTATTCCACGTGCAGAAGATTTCGCTGCACGCTGGCGCAATAGAACGAACTGTTTCTCGTTCGGTCAGTGGATTAAATTATATTTATTAATTGTTTTTAACATTTGGAAACCATATATTCAGCGAAAAACATCTTGACAATTTTTAAAAACAAAACCAGGGATATTGTGTTACAGATATAACTTATATATTGTCTGTAAAACACAATGAATGGTAAAATTTGGACTGTTCTGTTAAAATTTGTTTCTTTTTTGTCTAACAAAACAAAATTGTTTTTCAGCGAATTATTTCTATAAATATAATACATCACCGAAATTACTTTACCACACTAAAACATTTCCCTTTTTATTGATGAAATACTTCTTTTATATTTCCATGAAAACAAAATTTTACAATATATAAATTTAAACATTTACTGTCTGCAAAATCGTATGACCAGTTAATCAGTTAAAAAACCAAAAGTCCTCGCGTAAATCCGTAAGAAACGCAAGTCCTCGCTCTAACACAACGCTTAATAAACCGTAAATTCGGATGATTCTGAATGCAAAGTGCAGTAAAAATAGCTGCACTTGCCTCAGTTCCATAGTATGCTGTTCTTCTCCAATAGCCCATACATATAAAGCGTGATTTTCAATTTAGTGCGCAGTGCGTACACATCAGAACTTCCTATGTTCGTTTGCGCTCTACGTGGTGCAGCAAGTACCACAAGCACTACGAGAATACAAGCAAGCAAATCAACATAATATTTGAATATATTATAAATAATATTTATTATATACCCTATAAAGATAGGTAGACATAGGTGCAGAAAATTATTGTCTCTCATAATTTTGCCAGGGTGTGCAGTGCACACCCTGCACATATAGACCGCACGCCACTGATTTCTGCCAATAGAGAGTTGCGAATCTGTTACTCATTTAGCAACACCCGAGGAGCATGTGTCGCTTAAGGTATGATACGAATGCGAGTGAACATTACTCTCGTTGGGTATTCGTAATTTAGAAGCAAGACCAAGCAGAAGACCCTCAGACTTAGCCTGTCACCCCCAGAGTTATCGTTTGAGAACTTGGAGGACATTGTGACCACAATCCTATTTTACATGCCCCAGTCACCTTTAACGAACACGGCCGGCTCCAGACCCAAACGCCGCAACCTTCCCGTTACGAAATCGCTGCCTTAGCCGACTGATTTGCCGTTGCTCGTACGGTTAAAACCCGAATGATCTCCCGCTGTTCTGCAAGGAAACCTTCTTACAGGTGCCAGCGTCTGTCTTATCAACACCTGCTACTGTTTCAATTGTTATTGACTGTCTTGGTGTAGTGACGTCACAGCGGGTGAACTACAAATCACCAAATGAATTAGGCAGCAGCCTTAAATTTGGTAATAATCTTGAGTGGTTCACCAACCGTTAAACGACACTTTTACGCGAATATTAAATTTAAGATCGGCATTTGGTGTGGTTTAGTTTGGAGAGCTGAAATCTGCTGTTTTGTTACACGATGGTTTATGAACTCAGGAATCACTTCTTAAAGCCGGCTACAAATGACTACGGACATCCACACCAGCAGTAGAGTTCGAACCCGCGAAATCCGGTACTGAACAACACCGCCCTATCTATACGGCTATGAGCAAAGGAAAACATTTTTTAGTACGTCTTCTTTCGCGTCTGGAAATAAGAATAAGGGCCGATATCACCATTTAACGATTAACCACGATTAACTCATGGCGCCAACCAATATTGGGACGCAATTATCCGTTTAAACAGAAATTAATCGCGGTTAGCTGTTAACGACTTTGATGAGACCAGCCCTTAGTGTAACGTCATTGAGCTAACCAAAGAGAGAGCTCAGTTATTGAATCTGTACGAGTTTAAGTTAGTTTATATGGGGTCGTGTCTCATCCTAGTTGGTTCGGACTAAACGTAGATGATAAATTACAACAGAAATGGCGTTTAATCTAGGATTTACTCTAATTGGCTTCGATATAACCTGATTTATAAGATGCTTGTCACCAATGTGGGTTAGATAATTAATTACAACAAAAATGTTGTTTATTCTAGGATTTATCCTAATTGGGTACAATGGAATCTGGTTATAAGATTCTTACTCACCAATGTGGGTTAGATAATTAATTACAACAGGAATGGTGTTCAATCTAGGACTTATGGTTTTGGCTTCGATAGAACCTGATTTATAAGATGCTTGCTCACTAATGTGGGTTAGATAATTAATTGCAATAGGAATGGCATTTAATCTAGGATTTACTCTAATTGGCTACGATGGAACCTGGTTTATAAGAGGCTTGCTCACCAATGTGGTTTAGATAATTAATTACAACAGAAATGGCGTTTAATATAGGATTTACTCTAA
>CM063499.1:32587445-32597445 GCA_032207245.1 Pardosa pseudoannulata | reverse complement strand
TTTTGGCAATATATATATATATATATATATATATATATATATATACATATACATATATATATATATATATATACATATACATATACATATATATACATATATATATATGTATATATATGTATATGTATATAAATATATATATGTAAATATATATATATATATATATGTGTGTGTGTGTATATATATATATATATAATATATATATATATATATTTATATATATATATATATATATATATATATAAATATATATATATATATATATATATATAATATATATATATATATATATATATAAATATATATATATATATATATACATTATATATATATATATAATAGAGGAGAGAGAGAAGAGAGAGATTACCAGTAAAAATAATGATTTATGGGGTTTTTGACACTACAGATTATAGCCTGATATTTATGTAATAAAAAAATATTGGATATTTCTCAAAGGAAAAATATACTCATACTTTCATGCTAAACATGGTACCTTGCCAAATATCGTTAGTTAATCCAATTATTCAATTTTTTGGCTGTTCGGCTTCCTTACACGTTTATTCATTAAAGTTGCCAGTTAACTATTAATATCAAATCATTTATGAAATGCAAAAATTGTCTTGTGCGATTAGGATAAAAATAAACAAAATACTTCAAAATTCCTATGTTTTGGAAATTTTCAGAATTCCCTTCCCAAAAAACCATATATATATACATATATATATATATATATATATATATATATATATATATATATATATATATATATATATATATATATATATATATATATATATATTTATATATATATATATATATATATATATATATATATATATATATATATATATATATATATAAGGATTGGGGCGTAAGTCATAGCAATTATTTTTTCTCTTGTAGATATGTGAACGGATCACAAACGTATATGTGTCGTATGGAAGTTCTGCAGGCGTAGTGTGTATGCTGAACAACAGATGGCTCTGTGATAGCTGGTAGTAGCGCAGCGAGGGCTGTAAAGTCAGTCATTTGTTGAGTGTCGTGGGAGATGGAAGTAACCCGTATGGAGCAGCACAAACATCCCTGTTCTAAACAAACTAACACACCCCATGTCGAAATTTCAAAGTCATACTGCCGAGTCGCCGAACAATCGAATGTTATTGCACCAATGACGATACTACATGTTAAATTAGATGTTTTTGGTGAATTCTCGATTATCCGAAGTAGGTTCGGTCCCAATTAATTCGGATATTCGAGGTCCTACTGTAAATATTTTGTATATTTTATACATAAGCCGCGGTGTCTCAGTCGGCTAAGACAGCAATCTCGTAACTGAAAGGTTGCGGATTCAGGTCTAAACCGGTCTAAGATGTGTTCGTTAAACGTGACTGGGTCACAAAAAATATGTTAGTGGTCAAAATGCCCAAGTTCTCAAACATACCTCTGGGGGTGGCAGGCCAAGCCTGGGGATCTTCCACTTGATTCCTGCTTCTAAATGACGAGGACCCAGTGGGAGTAATGTTACTTCCGTCCGTAGCATATATAAGCTACACGTGCTCATCCGATGGTGCTAAACGGGTAACAGCTTCGCAACCATGTGTTGACATAAAGGTAAATGTACTTTTATTACCATCTACATTTGAAAAAAAGAACATTTTCTACGCATCAGTATTTTACAGTTGAACAAATATCTACAGTTTTGTTTCCACACTTCCCAGCTTAGTTATAAAACATTGTTCGTATAGTCACCGATTCTTTAATATTGTATTTTCATACTAGCATATAGCCCGTCATATGACGGGATCAGTAAAATTTTTGATTTTCTAGAATTGTAAAGTACCCTACGAGGCAGGTAAAAAAATGGTTTGTTTTTTGGCTGAGAATTATTTTCCAGCAAAAAATAATCCATGATTAAATTTAAAATTATCACATATGTACCTAATCTATTATTTAAGCCAAATATAAAAGAAAATTCAGTGGCGTTGGGGTAGGGCTTCGCGCTCCCGTAACACAGGTCCGAGGTTCGAGGCCCTGGCTGGGCAAGGTTGACTCAGCATTTTATCCCTTCAGTGAGTAGATGAACTGAGGAACAAGGATGCTTGGGAACTAAACACTTGGGGTTCCGCGTAAGATTGACCACCTAACTGGAACATATGCTTCGCACCCCAGGACCTGGGTCACTTAAACGGAGATTGACCACCTTAGGGCTGTTGCGACGAGGAGTTTAGTTTTATAAAAGAAAAGTATTTACGTCATATCTAAGTTCAGTGATAAAATGTCCAGCAAGTTCTCAAACAATATCTGTAGAGGTGGCAGTTCAAGCCTGAGGGTCTTCTGCTTGATACCTGCTTCTAAATTACGAGGACCCAGCGGGGGTAATATTACTCGAGTCCGTAGCACATCTAATCTACACTTGCTCTATGCGTCTTTCTAAATGGATAACAGCTTCGCAGCCTTGTATAGGCTTTAGGATAATATTTGTATCGCCTTCTGCATTGAAAAAAAAACTATTAAAGAAGTCGAGTACTGACTGTAGATATATGAGGTTCAACTTCTGCCTAAATGCTTTACGATAGTTCGTACAATGACGAAAACTAGAAGTAGATAGCTTTCCCCATTGTAACCAGTTCGATTCCAGAATACACTCACCCTGGCCAGTATCTGAGATGATTCACGTGTTTGTTTTACTGCCTCGGATAAGAAAATTGACCAGCAGCAGGACGACTGTCTTTTCATAGGCAATCGGGGCCACTTTGTAGTGAGCTGAACTTAAAGCTGTGACATCTTGACTGTCTCTCAGCGTACGAAAAAAAAATCACCGGCAGTTCATTCCAACGTAAAAATAAGTTTTTATCTGGTGTCTTTATTTTTCGAGGGAATGAGTGGTAAGTTTTTACTATTTTATATCGTCTTTTTAGTTTGTTTGATTCTTAACAAGTTAACTGCCATGGGGATCACCGGTGACTAGAGGTGTAAAAAACCCGGAATTTTGATGAGGTGGGAATAAACCCTGGAATTTTGGGAAGAAATCATTTTAACAACGTTTACATTTATATGTATAATATATTATTTATATATATTTATATATTGCCAAAAGTAAAAAAAAAATATCTTAGAAATAATATGCTGGTTCTTAAATACATGAAAAATATACTTTTTATCAGTGCTTATTGCTATGAATCAGATTGAAATATTCAAGCCAAAGAAAAAGTAAATGAACGTAATCGGAACAATATGTCACAACTTTTTGAGTCAAATTCTTGTTCTTTCTAGCTGCCTTGAATGCTAAAGAATGAGAGTAATCACTTAGCAATCAAAGCACAATTAAAATAAAAAAAAAAAAAGACATTCGTAACAATTGCCTTCCGCACCGTGGGAGTCGCCAGTGAACCCCCACCCCACCCCATCTCCACACGCAAACTGCTTCAAGCATGATTTTATAATTCATTTTATCTGTTTATCTGCAGCAAATAATATTTCAGCATATGCATCGAATAATGAAAAGTTCATATATATATATATATATATATATATATATATATATATATATATATATATATATATATATATATATATATATATATATATATGCGTCTGTGTATTGGTCAATTATATTGTTTATATATAATATTACTTTAATATAATAATCTTACTTTACATATTTTTTTATAATTAAATCCTAAAATGTGTGGAAAACTTTTCGACCACCTTGAAAATTATTGCGCAGCTGCTTCCATTTTATTATGTTCGGTACCGGAGTTCGTGGGTTCGAATCCCACAGTGGCATGGATGTTCGTAGCCGTTCGAAGTCGGATTCAAGCTGTAGGTTCCGGTCTCATTAGCCCTCGTGTTGCAAAAATTAGACCGTAGCACTCCAAACCAAACCAATCCACTCCAATCCATTTTATTATGAAATAAAAAAATATTATGATATTTTGGACAAACAATTCTTCTTCAGATTATTATTATTGCCATTATTACTATTATTATTTTATAAATTGTAAGTAACGATAGTATGGATATCTGTTACTTCGAACACATTATATTTCGGACAGGTGATGTTTCGTCGATGTTCTGGGAGGCAATATTTTTATCCCAAACCATAAATGAGATTGTTTCACTGTTAGTTCATTCTGTTGCAATGGCGCTTTCGCAAAAAGACGCCGTGCTGTGGGTCGTTTCGCAATTTGAAAATAACCTCCCACTGTGCGTGTGCAATGTTTGTTTAGAGAGAAAAGAAAATAGGACGAACATTTCTCTCCCAGCTACTAAATAACTCTAAAATACTCTACTTACCAAAGTTATAAATCGAACTGGTTCTCGTAACCTTCACTTTTTTTTTCTTCATATTAAGCGTGCTTGCATTTTAACCCCTTCGCGACCAACGTCTCGTGGACGCGACGCAGTGATTCCACTTTTATTAGCCCAGCTTCTCGTCACTAGCGTCTCGGTAACACAACGTCATCGGCCTCAATTTGCGCCAAATATTTGCTACATTTAGCGAACTAGCATCCGGTGATCATAACATCATAGATCTGAAACAGGCTGGTGCATTTAAATGCATTCGTGTGAAAAGGTGAACACTGGCTTTTTTCACACCATCACAAGTGCACCAGTCTCGAAAAAAAGGCCGGTACATTTATGATCATGCCATCTGCTATGATTACGTTTTAAAATGGTCATTTTTTTTGTAATGTTTTATTACTTTAATTTTTCTTGTCTTAAAACCGGTAATATCGATCACCACAACATAAATACGTCGGTCTGAAAAAGCTATATGAATATATCTACAGTCAACACTAACACTTTTTAAATTAGAAATCACACATAAATGAATCTGTAGCAAACATTTTTGTTTCAAAATTAAATTTTGGAATTTTGGAAAATTGAGGAAAGCCCCTGCCTGCTCCCCTGTGCCTGTACTGGAAGTAAAAAATATTCATAACGGTCATTTAGGCCTCTGTTAGTAATTTAGCATTGTGATTAAGGAATAACGCATAACTAAAGAGAATTATAATAATTATGGTGTAAATATGAATATAAGACATAAATAATTGCTGGTTATGTTTTATGATAATCAAGGATATAAATTTGTAAATAGTGTACAGAGTAAATGTCTTAATTAAAATATAAGGTATCATATTTTTACTGTGTTTCCCCTTTGTAAACGAACACTGGTGTTAATGTTGTAAGTACATTACAACAAAGACATTACTCAGCGTTATTGGCAGTGAGATGTGAACTTTGATCATTTAAGTCAGTTCGAAAACCAGAACATGAAGTATTTCTATCCCCGATGATGACAAAAATTCAAAAACTTAATTTAAATTATTAAAAATTGTTTTTTTTATATATATATTTATTATTCTTTAGGCCTTTTTTGGATTTTTAATGCAGTTTAATTATTTTTAAAACACTTATCTTTTATTTTTTTCAAAATTTTCATTTTTTTTCGATTTTGACCATTTTACTTCATTATTTTTTGTTTATTTTGTACGGATGTCACTGGCCACAAAAATATTTTATGTTTTTCTATCCCTAAACTTTCTACTCTCTAGTTATTGTGCTATGAACTCACGAATCCACCCTTCTATCTCTTTGCTCTTTTATGTGTTTATTTTTCGCTCGTTGTCATTTTTGTGCTTACTGACAGAAGCCTCTGGATTGAAGGGCTCGGCCCATATGGTCTAGTTGCCACACCATCTTTAAAGCCTTTAAAGAACTAGAAGTATCTTTCTTTTATTATAATATCTAATCAAGGCCGTAGGCAGGGGGGATTTAGGGGACTGGTCCCCCTCCGAAATTCTATAAAGACCTTTCATGGAAAGAAAATTAACCATGTGTTTGGTTGTGTCATCTGCCTAGCTGTGCATAGACAATGGTGTGTTTAGTGGCATTGAGTTAAAAAAAGGGTGCAAACTGTATTCCACAAGTAAAAGCCTATTGACTAGCACTCTTAGCAACTCATTTAGAATATTAATGCACAATCTGAAAAAATTTTTGAAATTTTTTTTTTTGCAAATGTGCAAGGCGAGTATATTTTAGAACACAAATAAAAAATTTAAGCATGCTCATTTTCTTTCAAAATTAATTTTTTGTTTGGTTATACTTATATTTTAAAAATTAGAATTCAATACCATATATAGTTTATACCTTTTCATTGTTAATTTTACTATTAAATTCATTGTTCAGTTATTTCATTACTTATTCTAGTCTTTAAATTTGTTCAATATACTCTTTTTTTAATTATTTTGATATTTTAAAACCACATTGTATTATAATACTCATTAGGGGTATACATACATAAAAAAAACCTGTGGTGTTACTAAAGTATCCCTCATAAAAAATAATGTTTTTCCTCTTGGTCCCTCTCCGAATATAATTTTTGTCTACGGCCCTGTATCTAATACAAAATTCTTGGGCCAATAGATGTAATCGTTTTGTAATAAATTCAAAATATGTTATCAGAAACGTCGGTCTTAGAAATATGGCCACCTCCATAAATTTCCAACAATTTAAAGATACAGTAAAACCCGTTTAAGGAGTTACTGCTTAAGAAGTTTATGTTTTCGGTACCCATTTTTCCCTCTATTGATACAATGTCAAAATAACCCGTTTATAAAATTTCGTTCCAAACTCTTTCCCGCTTAAAAAGTTTTCTTTCATTTCTATGTTTACTTACAGAACGCGTTTACAGCTGCCTTTCAATTATTGTTTTTTTTTCTCCTCTGTGTTTGTAAAGGTCAATGTTTATGGCTGAAAACGATTGTTTTCATTTTTATTTAACATGCGCCTTAAGAAGTTTTTAAAAGCTTAAGACAACTGGACTGTTATCAGTTACAAATTGCCGATTTAAAAAAAAAAAAAAAAAAAAAAAAAAACTGTAGCCGATTTTTTCTGTAAAATCGATTCCAGTGGTGTTTAAAGCAAAATTTCTGAGCTGAATCAAAGATATTCTAAGGTAATTATGTTGTTTCCCTTTATTAGCTGATTTTTTTAAATGTGCAAAAAATGTCAATTTTTGAGAAAAACCAAACGTATTGTTTATATATTATTTTATAAAGAAAAAAAATCTCTCCTCCTATGTAATCTATCTTATCTATGTAATTATTTTGTTTTTAAAAAAATTAATTTCGTTTAACAAGTTTTCTCTTTCTATTCCCTTAGAAAACTTCTTAGGTGGGTTTTACTATATATATATATATGTATATATCTGTAATGTGAGGAACCTCTCGATGGGTGGTTGCAGTTATCGCCATAAAAATGATACCGTTTCAGCTAAAGACCTTTATTAAGATAACGTTGAAGGATGGGTTCCCAGTTCATCATAGGGACAGGACAAACTGAAGGGTCAGCTAGCATGAAGTTTTATGTACAAGACACGTAACACCTGGGTCAACATCTGTGGGAAAATATCTCTAGAAAAATCTGTCTCCAACAAAGTGTATCTGCTTTTAAGTGGAAATTTCCTAAATTGTCCGCTAGGGCCATGTAGGATTTTAATTGGTCATGCCCCTTCTCTGAGGGCGTAAACTGTAGCCCCAGTGGTCAATTTAGATTAGGAGTTAAAAAGGGGAATGCAAAATGACGCGGGAAATTTTAGTCCTTGATTTAAGTTTTGAAAACCCCTGAGAATTTTACTTACATATATACACATACATAAAGACGCATAAATAATGCTTATTGCCTGATTTCCCGTTTAAGATGTTTTCCCGCTTAAGAAGTTTCAATGAGTTAGGCCCTTGGAAAACTTCTTAAGCTGGTTTCACTGTATATGGGAAATTGGTTGTTGTGTTACGATGCTAAAACTGATAGTTTTTGCGTATCTGTTCCCTTTTGCTAGCTTTTTAACCTTTTCAGATGGGCTGGGTCAGCGTATGTTCCGCTTTCGACGTAATTCTTATGAGCAGCTAGGGACAGCTTCAGTTGTTTAGAGGGGATAAGAATTTTTTTGACCGCCGTATTGATAGAGGGTGGAGAACGCAATTTAAGTCTGACTTAAAGGTGTGAGTAATTAACTATGTTTTCATGTCCCATCAAAGCAAACCCTCTCCATAGGACTTCTACACACTTACAGAGAGCCTTTTTGGAAATGTTAACTGAGTTAATCAATAAATATTCTTTTAAACCATTCTAAAACTTTTTGAAAACATAATCTCTCGATTATAAAATGATAAATGTCGATATGTATTGCTATTGTGAAAGATAGTCATAATGTTGCTGTCGAAATAAACTCTGTTCAGTGGCATAAAAGGATGTTCCCGGTTTGCTTTTATACACAGGATGGAATAAATGAAACAATCGACTTTCGTTAATTTATTGGGAGTCACTTTAGGCTTCTCCGCTGGAAGTACGAGTGTGAGTCAAAATTTATCTATACTAATGATTCTCAAACTTTTTAGCCTACGGAACCCATATCATGCCAAATATGTAGCAACGCAACTCATGAATAAATATTATTGAGGAAGAAACTAAAAAGGTCTTTTATTTATCACTGATGCAACATAAAAACTAAACCAATGGTTCTCAAACTTTTTGTCACACGGAACTATTTTCTTACAGCGTATATTGCAATGAAACCCTTGAACAAATATAACTTAAGGGGAAAGTAAGGGCCTGTTATTTATTACTGATGAAACATAAACATAAAAACTAAACCAATGATTCTCAAACTTGTTTTATCCCTCGGAACCCTTTTCTTACCTTCGCATAAGAACGGAACTCCTGAATAAATATTACTTAAGGAGAAATTAAGGGTCTATTACTTACCACTGATGTGACATAAACATGAAAACTAAATCAATGGTTCTCAAACTTTTTCATCCCATGGAACCCTTTTCTTATCATCGCATAACAATGGAACCCCTGAATAAATATTACTTAAGGAGAAACTGAGGGCCTATTATTTATCCCTGATGGGACATAAACATGAAAACTAAACCAATGGTTCTCAAACTTTTTTATCCCACGGAACCCTTTTCTTATCATCGCATAACAACGGAATCGTGAATAAATATTACTTAAGGAGAAACTAAGGGCCTATTATTTATCACTGATGTGACATAAACATAAAAACTAAACCAATAGCTCTAAAACTTTTTTATCCCACGGAACCTTTTTCTTCCCACATACATAGCAACGGAACCGTTGAACAACTATTACTTAACGAGGTACTACAAAGGCCTATTTTTTATTAGTGAGACATAAATATAAAAACTAAACCAATGGTTCTAAAACTTTTTTATCCCACGGAACCCTTACCTTATCTTCGTTTAGCGACAGAACTCCTGAATAAATATTACTTAAGGCGATACTAAGGATCTATTGTTTATCACTGATGAAACATAAACATGAAAACTAAACAAATGGTTATCAAACTTTTTTTTTGTCCCACGGAACCTTTTTCGTACCATATACACAGCAACTGAACATATGAATAAATCTTACTTAAGAAGAAACTAAAAGGGCCTATTAATTATCACTGATAAGACATAAATATAAATATTATACAATATATAGCAGTATAAAAATGTAGATAGCACTTTCAAAAGGTGGCATGGGAGCCAGAAATTGTTAATGAAATTATACAACTAAAATTATGATTCATTGCCGAATGTACTTTAATATGCAGTTTGAATGAATCATTGTTACATCGCTTTTCTATTGATCTTCTTATATATTAAAATCTGATTCTAACTATGTATGTTCGCCTATCTCCTCGCGAACCGCTGGACGCAGGACAGTTCGAGGAAGTGATTTCGTCCATTCGCGAGCCGATATTCCAATTAGTTCGAAAGATATTTACAAAAAACCGACCAAAATACCATTTTAATTTTGTGGCACGAGCATTTCCCTTGTTCCCTTGTTTTCCTTGGCGTCAAAAAGTAACAGTGTTATTCAACGTTGGCATTATTATCGTCTGCCATTTGGTATTCCGAGAAATATAAGAATGTATTTACGGTATTAAAATTTAAGTCTAAAGAAATATATTTATGAAAAT
>CM063499.1:32585700-32587345 GCA_032207245.1 Pardosa pseudoannulata | reverse complement strand
CAAGCGTGACAGAGAAAAGTACTTTTTTGTTTTGAAGGAAAACCTACTTCTATTGTTTAATAACTGTAAGAGCACTATAAAGACTATTTATTTTTTACTGTACATCTTAATTGATCTTTATCAAGCCAGTAGATTCGAGGAAATTCTGATATTATTTTACTTTCTCAAAAGAGAAAAAAAAATTGATGTGATACTATTATCAGTCGATGAAATGCTGTGTAATCGACTGACAGTTTTCGTTGCTTTTATCTGCAGAGATTAAAAGTCCTTAAAAGTATCTCGTATGAGTTGTAATTTTTGATTTTATTTCATTGCCTGTAGGCATTCCCTTTTGCTTCTTTCTGCTGTATTCCTAAGAACCGGTCTCACCAAAATCATTTAACTGCTAACCGTGATTAAACCTTGGCAACAGCCAATGGTGGGACGGAATTCTGCGTTTAAACAGAGATTAAATCGTAGTTCGCCATTAAACGACTTTGGTGAATTCGGCCCTAAATGTGTTTTAAATTTCCATTAATGTGCCGCAGCGTTCACCACTACAGCAAACCTGGGAGGATGCACCCGAAGGTTAAAACCCGAATGATTTCTGTTCTGCAATTAAATCTTTTTACAGAGGTCACCGCCTGCTTGATCAACACCTATTGCTGTTTTAATTGTAAGGTAAGAGGAGGTCTCACCAAAGTCGTTTAACGACTTACCGAGATTAACCCATGCCTCCAACCAATGGTTGGACACAATTCTCCGTTTAAACGTAGATTAATCGCGGTTAGCCGCTAAACGACATTGGTTGGACCGGCCCTATGTCTTGGATTAGTAACGTCACAGAGCGACAAATCATCACCTGCTCTAAAGAATGATACAGACTCGGTGTTCGGAACGAAACGAAAGTAAATTTGTCACAAAATTCTTTATCAAAAATAAAATTTCCGGACATTTCACTGCCTGAATTTTCAGGCAGTAGAATGTCCGGCAATTTTATTAGATGCAAATTAACTTTAATTCATCTTAACATTGTACAACAGTTCTAAAAATGGTAGAATTACTGGATTCCAAACTATAACCGCAGAAATATTCGGCTTTTAACTCACAAGCATCCGTCTTCAGGATACATTAAATAAGTTATACCTTCCATGTTATCAAACACACCGACATTCCTTCTCTATTACTGTTCGATCTATACAGAGTCCATCTGAAAGACGAGCTTCTTTATACAGTTTCTGAGTTAATGCAATGCATTCAGATAAATATTAATTCTACTACTTTCTCGAAGTTTCTTTGAAGATTTTGTCACCAATGCAGAATAAATCACTAAGTATATCAACCTTACCATGCCATCAGCATTTAGAGTTACCAGGAGGGTACACCGACAGCAATTTGAACTCGAAAAAACTTGGAATATTACCTCTAATGTAATTGATCAGTTTAGAATCACGTCTTCTCCCATAGGTCTGAAAGCGCCTATGCAAAGTAAATCCATAAAGATTTCAAAACTCACCTTAACAGCATACGTGTAAAATATAAAATTAAAAAAAAAAAGAAAATTTCACAAACATGTTTAGAATTAAATTATAGTATTTATTAATATATCCCCGTTACAATATAAATATATATATGTAATATATCAAAATTATTTAACTTTAATATT
>CM063499.1:32563200-32570700 GCA_032207245.1 Pardosa pseudoannulata | reverse complement strand
TGATCTTTCTGAAAACACCATTTTCTGCCGCCATATTTGTTTGGCTACTTTCAGAAAATGGGGTTTTTGCCAAGATCGCCAAGAAAAAAACATGGCTGCCGGAGGCGGTGTAGATATAGCATCAGTTCCAAAAGGATAACAATAATACCGATTAAACCTCGTAAAAACAAGGATTAAATTTTGAGATGATATACTTATTTATTTAAATTTTACTTTATTATTTTTACATGAAATTCGGATTTAAAAAAATGACACCGGCTTGGCAGGATTAGAAAATTGCAGTTCATTGACTCACAAAAATAAGAAAATCTTATCTTTATTTGAATGGATATCATCCCGTACTTATGTCTGAGGTTTTATCCAAACAGCCTTAGAACCCACCTAAAGAAACTAAACATAAATAGTCATTTCGCTATATGAGTTTTCAAGTCAAACCAAGTGATGGCTGAGAGGTACCTCTCGAGTGCAAAGGGTTAACTTGTAATAAAAGGATTCCATAGAGAGAGCTAGATACCAAAACAATATAAACCAATGCTTAGACATGTTTTCATGCTTAGTGCTTTACCATCTAAGTCTCCGGAGTACTCTGTTCTTTCGTCCAACTCACTTCGATATTAACTTCGATTTTAGGTATCCCTCAATATATATATGTAAAGAGAAATAATTCAGGCTTAAATGGGTTGATTGTTCAAAATACTACCACAACCTTATTTATTTATCCTATTGTCAATTTTTATCCAGATGTCTCGAGGTAAAACTTTGACGAACACGTTCGGCTGGGCCCGTATCAAGGTGCTGGGACTTCTGGTGAACATGCTGTTCCTCGGAGCTCTGTGTTTCGCCGTCAGCGTGGAAGCGGTGCAGACCATGGTGCATGCCTCTCACGAGAACACAGAGCCCAGGTACCCCAGGCTCATCATCATCCTAGGGGTCGTCGACTTAGCTGTCAACATCATCTGTTTCCTGCTCATCGGCGGTGAGTTACTGTTTTATTATTAAAAACAGAATTTCTCAAATTATTAACGGCTGTTGTTTCTGATACCACTTGGAAAAAACCAGTATGGTTTGAGTCTTACGCTACTCATATTAAAGATAAGGGGTTCGCTTTTCGTTTAATGAGCGCCTCAGGAGGGAGAATAACTTTACTCAAGAGGATCCTTGCAATTTAGAAACAGGGACCAAGCAGAAGACCTATAGATTTGCATTGCTACTCCCAGAAATATTGTTTGAGCACTTGGAGGACATTGTGACCACGAACATATTTTAAGTGCTTCAGTCACATCTAACGAATACGGCGGACCTTGGGCTGGCTCGAACTCCAACCCCGCAACCAACCAGTTACAAGATCGTTGCCTTTGCCGATTGAGCTACCACGGCTCAGGATTAAAGATAGACCAATCCATAATGTAGATACTGCATTCTGGAATGAATGCAGATATCAGAAGAGCGTTTCAGGTGAAAGAACAACTTTGCTCAAGAGGGTCCTTGCAATTTAGAAACAGGGACCAAGCAGAAGACCTATAGACTTGGCCTGCCACTTCAAGAAGTATTGTTTGAGCACTTGGAGGACATTGTGGCCAAGAACATATTTTACGTGCTCCAGTCACTTTTAACGAATATGGCGGACCTTTGGCTTGCTCAAACTCCAACCCCGCAACCAACCAGTTACAAGATCGTTGCCTTTGTCGACTGAGCTACCGTGACTCAGGATTAAAGATAGACCAATCCATAATGCAATACACTGCATTCTGGGATGAATGCAGATATCATATGATCGCCTCAGGTGAAAAAGCAACTCTGCTCAAGAGGGTCCTCGTAATTTATAAACAGGGACCAAGCAAGAGACCTATAGAGTTGTCCTGCTACCCCCATAAGTATTGTTTGAGCACTTGGAGGACATTGTGATCACGAACATATTTTACGTGCTCCAGTCACTTTTAACGAAAATGGTTGACCTTAGGCTGGCTTGAACTCCAACCCCGCAACCCTCCAATTATGAGATCGTTCGTTGCCTTTGCCTACTGAGCTACCGCGGCTCAGGATTAAAGATAGACTAATCCATAATACAAGACACTGCATTCTGAGATGAACGCAGATATCAAATTGCTTATTATTATATTAACTAGTATTGTCTTTCTTTTCTCAAGGTTATACGCATCACCAAGGCTGTTCCATGATTATCCAAGGCGATGACTTACAGATGAATTGCGTGCTCGTCGATCCTGTAAGTGGATCTAGCAAGTGCACAGAGAGCAGGGAAGCAGCGTTGAATGTGCCACAGAACGCTCCTGTCCGTGAGTTGCTTTTTATTCTGTAATGATCAAATAGTTTTGGGTGAGGAGCAAAATGAAAAATAAAATTGTCCATGAGTTGCTTTTTACCCAGTAGTAATCAAATGGTTTTGGGTAAGGGGCAAAATGAAAAAAAATTGTCCATGAGTTGCTTTCTACCTAGTAATGATCAAATTGTTTTGTGTAAGGGGCAAAGTGAAAAAAAATTGTTCGTGAGTTGCTTTTTACCCAGTAATTACCAAATGGTTTTGGGTAAGGGGCAAAATGAAAAAAACATTGTGCTTGAGTTGCTTTTTACCCAGTACTAATCAAATGGTTTTGGGTAAGTTGCAAAATGAAAAAAAAATTGTCCATGAGTTGCTTTCTACCTAGTAATGATCAAATTGTTTTGTGTAAGGGGCAAAATGAAAAAAATTGTTCTTGAGTTGCTTTTCACCAAGTAATTATCAAATGGTTTTAGGTGCGGGAAAAATAAAAAAAAAATTTCGAGCCATTAAAATTTTTTTTAAAACTTATTAACAGCATACAAATCTGATCTGATTCCGTTATCAGGGGAGCAGGATTTGATTCACAATGTGTTCAGTGTATAATTAACAGTACTTGTTCATTGTTTGTGGTTGTTGTTTCGTTCAACAGATGGCACCACCAGTCTATTTTTGTTTTATTCTTTTTGGATTTTGTGTAAAAGGTTTAGTCTGAGGAAGTTTTTTTGTAGTAGACACATTAAGATGTCTCTTATTATTTCTTTTTTGTGCTTGTGTGAATTTTTCTTCGCCCTGTGTTGACTGGAGACAGAAGTTATAAGTAACTGTTATGTGTCCGTCATTAAAGAAAAGGATTCAAAAAGATTCATTGAAGATTATTGATTAACAAAAGCAAGAATTTAATGTGTGGTTTGGAAAACCTACACGATGCTTTTATCATTTATTTGTGCTTTATTTTGTTCTCAATGAATATTATTCATCCGCCGACTTAATGTTTTATATTTTGTAATTACTGTTTTTATTTTTATTTTTACTTGGTGTTTCTGCTATTGTATCCTATATTCCATTTGTTATTTTGTTCTGCGAGAATGTTTATTCTTTTGTTCTGGGAGCATGTTAATTTCGTTGCATTTGTGTGGCACCGTTTTTTGCCGAACAACAAATAGAAAATCCTGCAAGAATGATGGCCACACGCTGCGTCAGGCTTTATAGCGATTAAAATAGGAGGTCCATTACATATACATATATATATATATATATATATATATATATATATATATATATATATATATATATATATGCACTCAAGAGCCAGGACATTATGACCACCCCTACTTTTTTGCAATGAACTCGCCAGGATGACGTGGAAGGCACGTGATCAGGTAGAAGTGGTATTTAACTGCTGCTGGAGAGTTGAAAGAATCATTCTTTCACTTACTTCTGTGTGCGATGGGAAAGGCTGCGTTTCTAAGCGATTTTGATAGAGGGCAGATTGTAATGGCTCGAATATTTGGAACAAGTATTTCCGAAACTGCACGACTCGTGGGTAGTTCGCGATCTACAGTTGTTAGTACTTATGCAAAGTGGATGAATGACGGTGAAACCAGCAGTAGACGACATGGTGTGAGACGTCCACTCGCTATCAAAGAAAAAGGTCGTCGGAGACTGTCTCGCATGGTGAAGTAAAACAGACAGTGGTTCAGCTGAAAACGCAATACAATGCAGGGCCAGGTAGAATAGTATCGGAGCAAACTGTTCAGCGGACACTGTTGCATATGGGACTACGCAGCAAACGTCCCACTCGTGTGCCTTTGCTGGCCAAGCGTCATCGCCAATTGCTCCTACGCTTGGTGCGAGAACATCGCGACTGGTCCATGGATCAGTGGGAGAGAGTTGCATGGTCAGATGAATCACGGTTTGTCATTCATCATGCCGATGGCTTTGTCAGGATACGCCGTCTTCCAGGCGAATAGTTGCTCTCTCAATGTACAGTAGATCATACACACGCCTGTGGTGGCGATATTATGCTTTGGGGGACTTTCTTTTGGGCTTCTATGGGATTCGTGATTGTGGTAGAGCAGACCATGAATGCTACAGGGTATCTGAACATCATTGCGGACCAGTTCAACCCCTTCATGGCCTTTGTTTTTCCAGCTGGAAATGGAATGTTCAAACAGGATCACGCCCCGTCTCACAAGGCTAAAATTGGAGTTGTTCCCGGAACATGATGCTGAATTCCAGTTAATGTCCCGTCCGCCTAACTCACCGGATCTCAATCCGATAGAACACATTTGGGATGCCATGGGACGGCAGCTCAGAGTTCAAAAACCACCCATTCGCAATATCTCGTATTTGCGTAACCGTTGCTTAAACATGTGGTACAATCTGTCTCCGGCCATCTACCAAGGACTTGTGGCATCCATGCCAAGGCGGGTTGAAGCTGTGTTGCTCGCCAAAGGTGGACCAACTCGTTATTGACAGGTGGTCATAATGTTTAGGTTTTTGAGTGTATATATATATATATATATATATATATATACATATATACAGGGTCAGTTCTGGACTATTATCCTCTACAGATAGTATTTGGCCACCCCAATCATATATTTATTTTCAGCTAATTAAAATGGATATTCTATCGAAACAAGTAACAAAATTCCTCCTAATTCTGCATTCTTTTTGCTGCCTTGTCTGCCAGTTCATCAATAATATCTGATAATTCTAAATTTTCGCTTAGTTTCTTTTCGATTGCTAATAATACTATCTAAAGAGATAGAGAGATAGTACAGTTTGATATGAAAATTAAACATTATGATTTACATTTTACCTCTTTTTACGAATTTATTTGGATTTTTCTAGCTCGCTATATAAATATTTTTAATTACTTAATGTGACTCAAATCAGGTTTTTAGATACTAAAATCTGTGAAGAAATATTCAATAAAAATATCGGTTTAAGACCAAAATTATTTCTTCGCACAAAAAGAAGAGAGAAAAAAATATAATTTATTGCTATATATTTTTTGTAAATATCTCTTTTTCTATTAAAAGAAGTTTCTGTAAGCATATTTTAATGTTAATTCATTGGCCGACCGTGTGCATGCACGCTCTGCACGCCTTCTAGTCTCAAACCTGTACAGGGGCTTACGCAAGGAGGAGGGGGCTTAGTGGTTTAAACACGCCCCTTGAACTCAGACAAAATGGCAAAAATAAATATTTTAGTAGAAATTATGTGGGCTGTTATTTTTTAGAATTATGACCCCCGCTTGAAAAAAATTCTGCGTACGCCATTAGGCCTGTATATACATATTTAGGTGTGTGTGTGTTTATAAATTCTGGTAGATTTTCTTCATGGTTTTCTCACTTTCCGTTGCAGGTTCCCGCTGGTGCTGGAATCACCAACTGCTGGACGTGTCACGTGACGTATCCTCTTGCATCACCGTCATTTCCTGCGGTTGCGTCATCCTTTTCATGGACGGCCTCATCCTGAAATATGCGGACGCCATACTTGCCCTGGCTTCGGTCATTGTCCTTACTAGCACCACTTATCCTTTCAGTGAGTTTTTAATCCATATATACATCAAGCATATGACAATTCATAGAGCAAATAATGTCTTTATTCATGGATATTGCACATTTTTACAGTCAACCATCAAACATGGCTGAGCTTAGCTAGCGTCCCCATTCTAACAAAGAAACACCATTTAGCCAGGGTTCATGCAGCAACCCTTTCTCAAGACGTTTTCTCGCAATCCTTCTGTGTTAAGTGGTTTTTAATGAGTTATTAAATATTCATGCACTTACATTAAGAGAATGCTCTGCGTTTTCTGCTCTCAAACCCCTAAATTATTAATTTTATATTTTCAAACCTGACATATATATATATATATATATATATATACACACACACACACACACACACATATATATATATATATATATATATATATAATATATATATATATATATATATATATATATATATATATATATGTATATATATATATATATATATATATATATATATATGTATATATATATATATGTATATATATATATATATGTATATATATATATATATATATGTATATATATATGTATATATATATATATATATATATGTATATATATGTATATGTATATATATATGTATATATATATATATATATATATATATATATATATATATATATGTATGTGTGTGTGTGTGTGTGTGTATAAGGAAAAGTAAATTGGATAGCGAAACTAATGTAGGCATTTTGAATAAAACCTTTAAGACACCCAGAGAAAATTCTCAGGGGTTTTCAAATCTTAAGTCACGTGCTAAAAATTCCCGCGTCCTTTTGCTTTCCCCTTTTTAACCCCTAACCTAAATTGACCACTGGGGCTACAGTTTACGCCCTCAGAGAAGGGGTCTAACCAATTATAACTCTACATTGCCCTAGCGGACAATTTAGGAAATTCCCAAACAAAAAGGAGATGCACGCTGTCGGAGACAGATTTTTCTAGAGATTTTCTCACAGATGTTGACCCAGGTGTTAAGTGTCTGGTACATATAACTTAATGCTAGCTGACCCTTCAGTTTGTCCTGTCCCTATGCTGAAGTGGGAAACCATCCTCCAACGTCGCCGAACGATGGCCGAATGGTAGAGCGCTGCTCTTCGGAACCAGAGTTCGTGGGTTCGAATCCCGCTGATGGCATGGATGTTTGTAGCCGTTCGGAATCGGCTTTAAACTGTAGGTCCCGGTCTCATTAGCCCTCGTGTGCAAAACAGTAGACCGTAGCGCTCCAAACCAAACCAAACCAAACCCTATGACGAAGTGGGCACCAATCCTCCAACGTTCTGTTCATAAAGGTCTTTATCTGAAACGGTGTCGTGCTCGAAACTCTTCACTGCCAACGTATTTGAGAAGCAGTGGTCGGCGCAACGGGCTTCAGTACGAGATGTCCGAGGATCGAATCCCCGTAAGGCGATGTGGGAATTTTAATTTCATCTCATTACATTTGTGATGACTGTAAGCGGGGTGGCGTCAAGTATTTTTTATTAAAAGTATTCTTTACTAAATATTTTCAATAAAATCGTCTTTTGTAAAAACATTTAAAAAAAATAAAGATACATGTAGCATAATTTAGTGTTATTTATTCGGTGGCCCTAGACCGCAAGCTCCAAAGACACTTTAATCCCTATCTTGACTGTTGGAACATTCCATTTCCAGCTTAAAAAA
>CM063499.1:32453200-32555700 GCA_032207245.1 Pardosa pseudoannulata | reverse complement strand
TGTGTTTGTTTTTTATACATAACCACACGGTTTGCAATCGATTCTCTAAATTTTGGACGTCATTCATATATATCGCCAAATAATCCCTGTCAATATTAAAACCTCTGCTCTCCATCCTATCACGTAATATGACAATATAAATTAAAGTTGGCAACTAACATGCGGTCAGTAAGGATAAATTATTGAGCGTGTACCAGATAATTCTCAGCCAAAGAACAAACCATTTTCTTTTTTACCTGCCTTATAGGGTACTTTACAATTTTAGAAAATTAAAAATTTTACTGATCCCGTCATATGACGGTCTATATGCTAGTAGTATTTATACCAAAGCCATTGGATGATAAAACAGAATTTATTTACATTCTATCATATCTCTTCATTGCAAATATAGTATGTTTCTCATAAAATCTTTATTTTCATATAACATTATTGGGTAATCAACTTTATAGTATAAATCTTCAATTTCTTTTGTTATTTTATGCTGCTAAATTCACATTACAATATACGTAAACAAAGAAATTTGAAAAGAAATAAGTGTATTGAGAAAATTTGCTTTGTTAACATTGCATCATTCGGTACTTTACTCAAAAGTAATTTCGAGTAAAACTCACAGAATTGTAATAACTAAATCTGCTTTAATAGGTGGTTGTGGCATTAGGTGCTTTTTTCTACGGACTTCCTATTAAGTATAAACATTATTATTAGATTCAATGTTTTACTTTTTTGTTATTTAATTATGTAAATTTGCATTATAACTTAAGTAACTTACAGTATGAAAATGCAATAAGTTTATTCCAAAAGTTTGTTTAAGTGTTGCATTGCACGAAAATTATATAGAATAAAGAAATGAAATATAAATAAAATGATTTAGAATAGAATTTAATAACTACATGTAGACTCATATCGGTACATGCTTTTTTTTTTTTTTTTACCCATAGTACATTTTTCCCTCCTGTAAACTGAGTTTGAACCCTGTTTATCCTACTAGGAGATGTTGTTACCTCCATGGTTTTAGATATTTTTTCCCTTTCCAAAAAGGATAGGAGAATGGCAACAGTGTAACATTGCGAGAAAAGGATAGAATAAAAAAAATGGAGATGAAGTACGCAATGACCAAAGATGTGCTTTTATTTTGGCGTATTTATTTATTGAAGTTATTTGTATCAGAATTCCTTTAAGTGGTCGGTTTTAATACGGAATCTTTCATGTGTGTATTGATGTTATTTTTTTTAGGAATAAGAATTTCGTTGATAGATGAAACCGCAAGTACGGGACATTTCCCAACAGATGTAATTGTGAGCAATTAAGAAGTCTACATGTAATTCATTACATCTTCAAAGATTCTATTTTGTTCTGTAATTTAATTTCTAAATCTTATGGTATCTCAGGATCAGTAACTATCATTCTTAAACACCTCATGTAAACAATTATTCGAATCACTTGCCAAATAGTGCTGACTTTATTGTTTAAAAATAATCAATCTCAAAATTCTTTCAAATATTATTTTTGAATATTATTTTTGAAAGATAATATTCATTTATATAAAAGACATTTTTCCAGTACCAATAATTGAAATAATAAACAAATGCCTGTATACTGAGATTTTTAAAAGTTTCCATTTTGAAGTACATTTTTCAAGCGGCAGATGCTTTTTCCACTTGTTAATAAGTTATCAAAAATGTTTCATATTTATTTCAAAGATAAAATCACATTTACTTAAAACAATGGTTTTAAAATATTAAACAATTATATATGCATTAAATATTCAATAAAATTAAAATACGTTTAAATTAGAATGAGGAAATATCTTCTATTTAAATATAATTTTTTAATATACGTATTTTGTAACTTATACATGAAGCGAACTGCGATAGATGGCAGCACATAACAGTGTTTTTCATTATTATTCTAGGTGTGAAGTATATTATTTCCCAAAACTAATTAAGTTTCTAATCATTCAAGAAGACTTACACATGTAATTAACTCTTTACGGCACAGTGTGTTCGGTTCTTAAGTTGGAAAACATTGTAAATACGCTCAAATAAAAATGAGAAAGCCTTCAAAAATAGAATATATGTAGCGAATTTGTTGCGCGATAGATGGCAGCACTTGTAAAAATGTAGCTAAATATTTCTTATATTTATTAGGTTAAAATCGTGGAATTAATTTAAATTTTTTAGATTTTAGTCCGTTTTCCTAGCAGAGTAAAGTATACGAATGCTTAATGTGACCATGGGATGTAATATTTTGTGGTCTTTGAATGTATACAAAAGTGAAATAGCAGTTCTGAGGTGGTTCTTTCGCCGGGGACGGTGGCGCGTTCCTGTAATCCAGCTACTTGGAGGCGTGAGCTGGTGGATGGCTTGAGGTTGGGAGTTCTGTCCTCTACTTGTCTATGTCGATCGGGCGTCCGCGCTAAGCACGATGTCGATATGGTGGGATCGGGGGAGCCCGGATCCACCAGGTCGCCTAAGGAGGAGCGTACCGGCCCAGGGCGGAAACGCAGCAGGCAAAAGCTCCCGCACCGTGCAGTAGTGGGATAGCGCCCGTGAATAGTATGTATGGGGCAGCCCATTCGAGACAGTCGAACCCAGTTCTTTTTTATTTATTTATTTAATAAATTAAATATTAAATAGATAAGATATTTTTCTAAAAATTTAACTCTAGTTTAATTTACACACTAGTATCTAATTTTACACGTGTTGCACATGTTAACCAATAAATTCAATCGAATTCAGTTCTTATATATTGTTACATATACATTATATATTAAATTGATATAATAATTTTTATATTTGAATTTACAATGATATAGTGATAAACAGCCATGTGTAAGATAATTTTTTATTTCTATCATTTGTAAGTTATGATAAAAATAGATTTTTTTGCGATTTAAATTTAATTTACTTTTAAGAAATGCAAACTGGGTTTCTTCTTTTCTTTCGTTTGTCGGTTTCCCAGTTCTTTTTTTAATTATCAAATAAAAATTTATTTATATAATAATTAATATTTTAAATATATAAAAATTCAATAATTATAAATATTATAATTATTGAATAAATAATTAAATTATATTGATTAAATAATTATAATTAAGTCTAATGAAATTACTGTAATGGATCGTAATTCGAAATAATGTTTTAGCACATACAATTTGTTTCTAATAAATGAAATATTGAAATTCTAAAATGCTTTTGCTGTTTCATTAATAAATAAATTTTTAATTCAACATACGATACTGTTAGACACCATGGGGCTTTCATTATCTATTTATCAGACTTGAAACACAGCGAAAGAATCCAATTCTCTTATATATATATATATATATATATATATATATATATATATATATATATATATATAAGTTAAATATATTTTACGCATAATTCAATTTACATAATGATCCAGCAATGTGCAAATTTATGTATTCAAATTTGCTTATGCTAATTTAAGAAATATACTCCTCTCATTTTATTGGCATTTAAAAGCCTACCATAAATATCAATTCGAATTAGTTGATTTTTGCTTTTTTTTTTAGCTTTTTACGGCTTTCCAAAACAAACAAACGCCAATAGCTGTAATTCATATTATTATGCACGTAAGGATCAATCCCCTATATAATAATAGCCTAAGTTATCTGTACGTCTGTCCTCGATTTTATGAAGCGGTTGGACCTGGAATGGATAGAGGCATCCATAGTTAGCAAAATTCAAAGAGAGTAATGTTTATCTTCTCCTAAACTATAGATCTGATTCTAAAATAAATTGGTATAAATATGTTTCATATCACAACGAAAAATACTGCCTTCTTCAAAAAGTTCGAAATCCACCCCTTCCCCTCTTTTCGGGCTTTTAATGCCATTATTTTAACTCCTATTTTCCCCGGTTAAGAGCAGGCGATTAAATTTATCAATTTATCACACATCAAATAGGTAAAAATAACATTTTTCTAGCATTGTGACGTCATTCCTCTCATTTAATCATTTCTTATTTTAAATTATTTAAATTATGTCTTATTTTCATACGTTTTATCATTGAACTTAGATATGACGTAAATAATTTTCTTTTATATTTGGCTTAAATATTAGATTCGGTACATATGTGATAATTTTAAATTTAATCGTCGATTATTTTTTGTTGCAATGAAAATTTTATCACCGGTATTAACAACAAAGACTAGGAGTCTATTTCATGGACTAATATCTATCTAGCGTTTAATTTATATATCTGTAAATTAAGAAGTTTGTTCGTTTTTGTGTTTGTTTTTTATACATAACCACAGGGTTTGCTATCCATTCGCTCAATTTTGGCCATCATTCATATATACCGCCAAATAATCACTGTCAATATTAAAACCTATACTGTCCATCCTATCAAGTAATATTACAAGTTAAATTAAAGGTGGCAACTAACATGCGGTCAGTAAAGATAAACAAACTATTCAGCGTGTACCAGATAATTTTCAGCCAAAAAACAAACCATTTTTTACCTGCCTCATAAGGTACTTAACAATTTTGGAAAATTAAAAATTTTACTGATCCCGTCATATGACGGGCTATATGCTAGTTAATAATAAATAGATAAATTAAGATTAAGTAAAAACCTAACTACAACAATATCTGATTCGCTGGTAATATATTGTTGCCTCGATGAAATTCCATACAATATAATCGTAATGTCCTGTCGATTTAACAATATTCCTTACAACACTAAACCTCTGTAAAATGTTAGTTTGGTCACAAATGATCGTTTTAAATTATCCTCCCGCACCGATACCGTCGAGCATTCTTAATGGATTAATATATAAGATGTAATTTATTAACAAAATTTGAATTTTACCATAAAGGTATGAATTATTTATAAAAAGTTTTACAGATATCAGTTTGATGTTTTATAATATTTGAATAGTTTAGGTATTATTTCTAAACCTATACAGTGTTTTGATTAAAAGGAATAAAAAAGTTTTTCCTAATTCTGATATATTTTTTTATATTATTATTATTTGGCATACTTTGGAATTATTACAAAATTTAAATTTGAGAAATGTGCTAGGAGATACATATTTGACAACAAAACTAAATTAATTTTGATTAATCAAACTTAAAAAGAGGAAAACCTATTCAGTTTATAAAATATTTATGTAGTACATACACACATATTTTCAGGGTGATCATCAACTCTTATTGTACATCAAAATATTTTTGTACATTGAAATATTACATATTGGATTATTTAAGCATTTAAAATGTCTCTAGATGATAATAGGTGAAAATGTAATAAACATTATGATCTGGGGAAGTTTCTCCTGGTATGGACTGTGACCCTTGGTCCAATTCATGGTAAGCTCAACGCCGATGCCTACTGCACTATTTTGGATGACAATGTGCTTCCTACGTCGTGGCAGTTTTACGGGATGGACCCCTGTTACGTTCAGGACGACAATGCCAGTTGTCATGTTTCGAGGTTAACCAAGGCTTGGTATGGTGCCAATGAAGTTCATCGAATGGACTGACCTGCCCAGACCTATACCCCATCGAGAACCTCTGGGACGAGTTGGATCGCCGAATTCAGGGGTGCACTACCCGTCCCAAATCGGTGCAGGAACTTGTATGTCTACTCCAAACCGAGTGGAAGACAATACCACTAACTGTAATACAAAGACTTGTGGAAAGTATGCCCCGGAGGGTTGATGCTGTAATTGCTTCTCGTGGAGGCTCAACCAACTATTGATTTTGAATATAGTTTTTCTTTATTATCATAGGTGTCCAAATACTTATTGGTAGACAGTGTATATATTTACATTTTTGGTCTTTGTCAGTTATGTGTAGCAGTCATACAAACATAATATTAAACTTCTATACATTGGGTTATGTTATGAATATGCTAGGAATTCATATAATAAAGGTAAGAGGTGATTATTATCACAGAACTAACCCTAGTGGTGTATACGCCAGTGCGGCTTATCTAATGAACTTTTATGTTTTTAGAGGAATTATCACGCGTGTGGCCTATCCATCAGTACAGCTTAACTACCCGAGATTGCGGTAATTCTGCATTTAGTTAATTTTGTGTGTGTTTGTTATTTTTCCAGTTTCCGGACGTGCTGAACATCCATGACCTGCACGTTTGGCGTCTGACCACTTCGGAAGTGATCGCCACCGTCCACGTGATCCTGTACTCTCCGTTCATCTACACTCGCATCGAGAAGCCCCTCACGCATTTCTTCAACAGAGAGGGCATCAGATCCGTCACCGTGCAACCAGAGTTCACAAATGTAAGATTCCGTCACTTTCTATTCACTTAGACATATATATATATATATATATATATATATATATATATATATATATATATATATATATATATATATATATATATATATATATACATATATATACATATATATAATATATATATATACATATATGTGTGTGTGTAATATTAAAATCCCTTATTTACGCATTTTATTATTAATTTAATAGCTTTTTTTCATAAAGTAAGTTCGGGGTTTGAGCGGTAATTCTTATTTTTCCCTCCAGACACGCTATAGACTTAATTCAGCCTCTGTCTGTACTACTTTAGCCAATAGTTAGCGCGTTCTCTTTAAACATGGGTATTTTGTATCATGTGATCAATTGTGCTTAGGGATTTCGTAGTCTTTTTACCTTAGGAATCCCTACTTGAAAAGTGTATGTGCGGGATCACATTGTCTGGGTGCACGAAGTTGTAAAGTGTTTGTGTTGTACGGATTTCATGTTTCTTCCAGAAATAAAAGTGTTGTGATTTTGAATGAGTCTCTCGCCCATATTACATATATATATCTATACATGTATATTTACACACACACACACACACACACACACACACACACACACACACACATATATATATATATATATATATATATATAATATATAAATATATAATTTTGTTAACGTACTGATTATTCATGAATATACAGTGTAGACTCTATTATCGTTTTCAGCAGATGGAAATGACAGACATTGAATGCCAAATTGATAGATAAAATTAAAAATTCACCTTTGTTATAAGCATTTATGTTTAAAAATAAACGCAATTAAAATCCGCGGATATTTGTTGACTATTTTATTGTGGGATCACCATAAAGGTAAGTTCCCTGTCCAGCCTTAATTAACAATTATTATAAACATTCCCATATTACAAAGCCTCAGGTATTTGTTCAGCATTTTATTGTGAGAATACATACAGGTAGATCAACTTTTTTTTTAATTATTAACTTTATTATAAGTATTACGCCTTTAACAAAGCCTCAGGTATTTATTGAACATTTTATTGGGGATACCATACAGGTAGATCAACTTTTCTCCCTTAATTAACTTTTATTATATATTACGCCTTTAACAAAGCCTCAGGTATTTGTTCAGCATTTTATTGTGAGAATACCTCACAGGTAGATCAACTTTTCTCCCTTAATTAACAATTATTATAAACATTCCCATATTACAAAGCCTCAGGTATTTGTTCAGCATTTTATTGTGAGAATACCTCACAGGTAGATCAACTTTTCTCCCTTAATAAACCTTTATCATAAGCATTATATAACAAAATATATTTGTTGAGCATTTATTGTATATATATATAGATATAACTTTTCTCCCTTAATATATATTTTTATTATATATATTATTTATACAAAGCCTCTATTTATTGAACATTTTATTGTATATACAGGTAGATCAACTTTTCTCCCTTATATTATATATATATATTATAATATTATATTAACAAAGCCTATATTTATGAACATTTTATTGTATACCATACAGGTAGATCAACTTTTCTCCCTTAATTAACTTTATTATAATATTATACTTTAACAAAGCCTCATATTTGTTCAGCATTTTATTGTGGGATACCATACAGGTAGATCAACTTTTCTGCCTTAATTAACTTTTATTATAAGTATTTACGTTTAACAAAGCCTCAGGTATTTATTGAACATTTTATTGTGGGATACCATACAGGTAGATCAACTTTTCTCCCTTAATTAACTTTTATTATAATATTACGCCTTTAACAAAGCCTCAGGTATTTGTTCAGCATTTTATTGTGAGAATACCTCACAGGTAGATCAACTTTTCTCCCTTAATAAACCTTTATCATAAATATTCACCTTTTACAAAGTCTCTTGTATTTGTTGAACATTTTATTGTGAGGATACCATACAGGTAGAAAGCCTCAGGTATTTGTTCAGCATTTTATTGTGAGAATACCTCACAGGTAGATCAACTTTTCTCCCTTAATAAACCTTTATCATAAATATTCACCTTTTACAAAGCCTCACATATTTGTTGAACATTTTATTGTGAGGATACCCTACAGGTAGATCAACTTTTCTCCCTTAATTAACTTTATTATAAGCATTCACCTTCTACAAATCCTCACATATTTGTTCAGCATTTTATTGTGAGAATACCTTACAGGTAGATCAACTTTTCTCCCTTAATAAACCTTTATTATAAGTATTACGCCTTTACAAAGCCTCACATATTTGTTGAACATTTTATTGTAAGGATGCCATACAGGTAGATCAACTTTTCTCCCTTAATTAACTTTATTATAAGCATTCACCTTCTACAAATCCTCACATATTTGTTCAGCATTTTATTGTGAGAATACCTTACAGGTAGATCAACTTTTCTCCCTTAATTAACCTTTATCATAAATATTCACCTTTTACAAAGCCTCACATATTTGTTGAACATTTTATTGTGAGAATACCTTACAGGTAGATCAACTTTTCTCCCTTAATTAACCTTTATCATAAATATTCACCTTTTACAAAGCCTCACATATTTGTTGAACATTTTATTGTAAGGATGCCATACAGGTAGATCAACTTTTCTCCCTTAATTAACCTTTATCATAAATATTCACCTTTTACAAAGCCTCACATATTTGTTGAACATTTTATTGTGAGAATACCTTACAGGTAGATCAACTTTTCTCCCTTAATTAACCTTTATCATAAATATTCACCTTTTACAAAGCCTCACATATTTGTTGAACATTTTATTGTGAGGATACCCTACAGGTAGATCAACTTTTCTCCCTTAATTAACCTTTATCATAAATATTCACCTTTTACAAAGCCTCACATATTTGTTGAACATTTTATTGTGAGAATACCTTACAGGTAGATCAACTTTTCTCCCTTAATTAACCTTTATCATAAATATTCACCTTTTACAAAGCCTCACATATTTGTTGAACATTTTATTGTGAGAATACCTTACAGGTAGATCAACTTTTCTCCCTTAATTAACCTTTATCATAAATATTCACCTTTTACAAAGCCTCACATATTTGTTGAACATTTTATTGTGAGGATACCCTACAGGTAGATCAACTTTTCTCCCTTAATTAACTTTATTATAAGCATTCACCTTTTACAAAGCCTCACATATTTGTTCAGCATTTTATTGTGAGAATACCTTACAGGTAGATCAACTTTTCTCCCTTAATTAACCTTTATTATAAGCATTCACCTTTTACAAACCTCACATATTTGTTGAACATTTTATTGTGAGGATACCATACAGGTAGATCAACTTTTCTCCCTTAATTAACTTTATTATAAGCATTCACCTTTTACAAAGCCTCACATATTTGTTCAGCATTTTATTGTGAGAATACCTTACAGGTGAGATCAACTCTTCTCTCTTAATTAACTTTTATTATAAGCATTCACCTTTTTACAAACCTCACATATTTGTTCACCATTTTATTGTGAGAATACCTTACAGGTAGATCAACTCTTCTCTCTTAATTAACTTTTATTATAAGCATTCACCTTTTACAAACCTCACATATTTGTTCACCATTTTATTGTGAGAATACCTTACAGGTAGATCAACTCTTCTCTCTTAATTAACTTTTATTATAAGCATTCACCTTTTACAAACCTCACATATTTGTTCACCATTTTATTGTGAGAATACCTTACAGGTAGATCAACTCTTCTCTCTTAATTAACTTGTATTATAAGCATTCACCTTTTACAAACGTCACATATTTGTTCACCATTTTATTGTGAGAATACCTTACAGGTAGATCAACTTTTCTCCCTTAATTAACCTCTACTATAAACATTCGGGTATTAGTTGACCATTTTATTGTGGGCATTAATTGGCATCAAATCCCTAATCTAAACTGACCACTGGGGCTACAGTTCACTGCCTTGGGACAGGGGTTTACCCAATTAAAACTTTATACAGCCCTAGAGGCCAATTTAGGTAGTTCCTGAAAAAAATTATATACATGGTATCGGAGACAGATTTTTAATGTGATTTTCATATAGATTCCTACTTAGATGTTTGGCTGTTTGGTAATAAAGATGTTTCCTGACTAAAACGGTATCTTTATGGCATGATTATCTAGTCATAAACTCGTATTACGACATGCATATATATATATATATATTTTTTTGTGTGTTTGTGTGTGTTGTGTGTTATTTATTTTTTAAAGGAAAATTTCTAATTTTCAAATAAGTCAAACAATTTCCTTTGCATTCCCCTTTTTAACTTAACCTAAATTTACTAGGGCTACAGTTTATCAGAGAATCTGACCAATAATAACTCTACATTGCTCGCGGACAATTTAATAAACTCAGAGAAGGGGTCTGACCAATAATAACTCTACATTGCCCTCGCGGACAATTTAATAAATTTCCAATCAAAAAGGAGATGCAAACTGTCTGAGCAGATTTTTCTACAGATTTTCCCACAGATGTTGACCAGGTGTTAAGTTTTTTTTTACATAAAACTTCATGCTAGCTGACCCCTCAGTTTGTTCTATACCTAAGATGAAATGGAACCCCCTCCTCCAACGTTATCTTAATAAAAGTCTTTATCTAGGACGGTGTCATTTTTATGGGCCATGACTGCAACCACACATCGTGAAGTCTGTCTCATATATATATATATATATAATATAATATATATATGTATATATATATAAAAATATACATATATATATATATATATATATATATATATGTTTGTATGTATGTATCAGTGGCGTGCGGTAGATTTTCATGCAGGATGTGCAGAGAACATGGATTCTCCAATAAATCTTTACTTATTGAGACATCTGAGTTCTCCATTCTGAGACGAGTTATTTATTATGAATATAAATTTAAAGATTACAATAAATAAAATATTTACCTACGAGTAGTCGAGTTATAACTATAAAAACAGCTAAACTTATGAGAATTCTACTAGCACTGAAGCAAAAATCATGTCTTTTGTTGTATGGTGTCATATCGGCGTCGAAAAAGCAACGCTTCGGGCTTCTACGAAAAACTTATATGTTCAGCAAACGTAGCACCACATGGCGCCCGCCGCTGCGGTGCCTCATCCAGATGTTCATGGGTGCCGACAAACCGAACGTCTATTCCACGTGCAGAGGATTTCACTGCACGCTGGCACAATAGAGCGAACTGTTTCTTGTTCGGTCAGTGGATTAAATTATATTTATTAATTGTTTTTAACATTTGAAAATCATATATTCTGCGAAAAATATCTTGACAATTTTTAAAAACAAAACTAGAGATATTGTGTTACATAATATAACTTATATACTGTCTGTAAGATACAATGAATGGTAAAATTTGAACTGTTCTGTTAAAATTCGTTTCTTTAAAACAAAACAACATTGTTTTTCAGCTAATTATTTCAATAAATATAATACATCACCGAAATTAATTTACCACACTAAAACATTTCACTGTATATTGATGAAATACTTCTTTTATTTCCATGAAAACAAAATCTTACAATATGTAAATTTAAACATTAACCATCTGCAAAATCGTATGGCCAGTTAATCAGTTAAAAAACCAAAGTCCCCGCTATAATACAACGTTTAATAAACCTTACCTTCGGATAATTCTGAATGCCAAGAGCAGGAAAAATAGCTGCACTTGCCTCAGTGCCATAGTATGCTGTTCTTCTCCAGTAGCCCATACATATAAAGCGTGATTTTCAATTTAGTGCGCAGTGCGTACACATCAGAACTTCCTATGTTCGTTTGCGCTCTACGTGGTGCAGCACCTAGTACCGCACGCACTGCGGGAATACAAGCAAGCAAATCAACATAATATTTGAATATATTATAAATAATATTTATTATATACCATATATAGGTAGACATAGGTGCAGAAAATTATTGTCCCTCATAATTTTGCAAGGTGTGTAGTGCATATCCTGCACATATGGACCGCACGCCACTGATATATATATATATATATATATATATATATATATATATATATATATATATATATATATATATACACATTGGCTGTTTTGAATTACCTATAACTATAAAAATCTTTAGTTCTAATTTAAGACGAATACTTTGTCTTCGTATAAAACAAATAAATAACAGTGTTTTAAAAATACATGTATAAGTAAATATCCAAGTTTCATCACGCCTTGACGTCGAGACAACAACGTCAGACAACTGTCTGATCACGTGTCATACACTGAAACGTGGCTACCAGATTGCTTCTCTGTCTTCATTCGTTCGCTTCCGTGTTAAGAGCTCTTCAAAATAGAACAAAGCTCCTCTTGTGGCGCACACGGATCTTCGAAGGACTCTTACGCTAACAAACCTGATAACTTCATATACAAAACTGGAGGCGCTGAATTAGACGCGATAAAGAGAATAAGCTCATAGAAAATTAATCGATTTTTTTATTTTCACGTATATGCAGTATAGGAAAAGTTTAGTAGTTGTAAAAAAGAATCGTTCTCAAGATTTTGGAACACATGCATTATAAACGCCGGTCCCATCCGCCATGTTTTTTGGCGACCAACAGAAAAAAGCCTGTTTTGAAAAATCGCCAAGTAGAAAAACATGGCGGCGGTACGCGTTTTCTGAAAGATTCCCCCCAAAAAAAACATGGCGGCGGTCACATGGCATATTTGAAACACAACATTAACAAAACTAAACTTTAAAAGAAAAAAACAGATTAACAATTTAAAGCATTATTAAAATAAAATTAGCATAATAATTATCATTTTTTACGTTATTTAAAAAATAAATAACAGATTAGTAATATTTATGATATATATCAACAGAATAAACACAATATATAGCATTTTAACAAGCACTAATAGTATAAAAATCTAACATGTGAGCTGCAAGCCATTAACCACCGTCTGGGAGCTGTGTGGCTTATCGTGGTCAATGGTAGCAGACGATAAAATAGCCTTGGCGGACGATGGCTTCGGAGACGGTTTTTCTCCAGAGATCAAAGGCAGCTAGATGTGCAACTAAAGTGTGCAGTAGACGCTATGGACGAATCCAGGAGCTAGGCTCATTTAGTGGCCCAGCGTGTAGATGCAACCCGTGAACCATCGTTCAAGGTCACCATCAGGAGGTGGTGAAAAATTGGCCATACTGTGGGGACTACATTAGTGTAGCTGAAAGAAAGTCATTATATATTCAATAATATTTTGCAAAAATTACTGAATGGTTACTTTTAGGTTTCCGATGATAGTATTTAAATAATGACTAAAATTATTATATATCATGGTAATCGTTAAAAAAATTTGATCTGGAAATTTCCATTGATCTTCACGTTTCGTACCTCCTTTAGTTTAAAAAAAAATAATAATTGTGTGTGTGCATATGTGTGTATTGTGTGCCCGTATGTGAACATGGTAACACCATTACGTTTTGATATCAAAGAACCAAATTTTGGATACTACAATATAGTACATTTGTAACTTGGGTTACTTCTGGCAACCTGGAGTAACAATTTACCTACTTCCGCTTACTTTTCGGTTTCATCTTGTTAGCATGACTAACAGACAAATATTTATGTTATAATGTTCAATTAAAATTACTGGATAGTTACTTTTGGTTATTACTCCTTTTCTGATACAGTTATTTAATATAATTATGGCTAAAATTATTATAAATTATTAAAACTATTATATTGCTATCATTAAAAAATTTGACCTCGAAATTTTCATTGTTCTTCACGCATTGTACCTCCTTCAATCCAAAAATACTCTTTGTATTAAATGTGTCTGTGGATATGTGTGTATCGTGTGTGAACATGGGAACTCAATAATGTTTTGGTTTCATAGAAACCAAATTTTGAATATTACATAATAGTAAAATTGTAAATTGGGTTACTTCCGGCAACCGGGAATGACCATTCCATTGCTAGGCAACAAACAATTTCATTCATGTCTAGCCATTGCCACCACGTAAGAAGAAATTGTGTAACACTTTGTCAATTCCAACTAATTAGTCAGCTGTGACATACATGTAATATCTTTTTCTGTTTCCTTCCTAGGCCACGTGGACTGAGAAGACAAAATTAGAATGTATATTGCAATGTTCTTCGAACAATAATTGTGATGCTCTAACTTGTTGCGGACCTCTAACAGAACGGCCAAAGCAATCATCCACTAGACATCGTGTCTCCCCTAGTCAACAGAATGGTGCTGCCAAACAAAACTGCGAATCTTCCGCAAACGACGGTGCTTATGATTTAACCTCGTCACATTACGACTTTGCTCAGATAGCATCAGCGTTAGAGACTGCTGTTTGATGTTATTTTATCAAAACACTAGTGTATATATCACAGAATTTTCGAAATATATATGTATATATAATATGTGAACAAATGGAAATGTGGTGCTCTTTTGAAACAAATGTTATAGTGCTTTGAACAATACTTTGATATTTCTGTGTATCGTGTTCTGTGTTGTATCGTGCTGTACTGAGGAGTATAGCACGATATTTTTCAGTGAGAATTCACTCTAGAAACTGCCATTGTACCATACATAAAAGGCCCCAATAAAATACGAGGCAAAAATTTTGGAATTACAAGTTAGTTCAAACTATGCCTAAAATTAGACAACAACTGAGAAAATAACATAAAAAAGGATTAAGGAAGCTACCAAGGAAGCTTTATTGTTATTTCTTGATATAATTATAAACAAACAATTACTAATTTTGGTAATGAATTCTTGAATCACTACTACACATTGATTATTACATTACATTTTATTGAAGTAAAGCAATGTTAGTGCCGCAGCCAAAAATACATGCCAACAGAGGTATCCCACTGTTGGCATGGACGTTCGTAGTCATTCAGAATCGGCTTTAAGCAGTAGATCCCAGTTTCATTAAACCTCACGATGCAAAATATAGACATAAAGTTCCAAACCAAAAACTCATTCTTTCCAGTTAAATTTAATTCCATACAATACAAAATTACCGTAAAATCTATTATCTATTCAGCAAAACTTAACAATAATATAACACTGATAACACTAATATAATTTTCAGTCCAGTAATGTAACTATTTAATTTTTTCAAGTTCATCATAAATTCGTCAAAATTTAAAAAATTCTATTCCTTTAGAATGAATTATTTGTAGTGTTAAATCACTACATTTTTGTTATTTAATTCACCATGAGAGATAAATGTAATATGATAAATCATCAGTAATTTTTATCATTGCTATTTACAGAATAATTAGACCTTCTATAATTATTTGAACTAGTGTTCGAACTTTCTCGACTCTGAAATTCTAATCATTCATAATTACGTGTGGAATAATTTATCATAGAACAACTAAGCAAAAAATTCTATTCATTTTAGTATGAATTATTTGTAGTGTTAAATCACTACATTTTTGCTATTTAATTCATTATGAGAGATAAATGAAATATGATAAATCATCAGTAATTTTTATCATTGCAATTTACAGAATAATTAGACCTTCTATAATTATTTGAACTAGTGTTCGAACTTTCTCGACTCCGAAATTCTAATCATTCGTAATTACATATGGAATAATTTATCATAGAATAACTAAGAATGGCTGTAAAGAGTTTCTGCTTTAAATGAAAATTTGCATTTTGTTAACTTATGAAGATTCGATTATTGCTTAAGTTTCAGGAAAATAAATTATTGTTAGAATATAATATATTAGAAATGGGTTTGTAATGGTATATTAGTGGCAGTTTTTAATTTGCTCAACTATAAATGTAGTTTGCTATTTTTGTAAATAAATATTTTGTAAAACTTCTCCGATTCTTTTGTGCATTCTTTTTATACAGTTTACATCCCACTTGGTATCTCAAGACAAAGGCAGCAATCTCGTAACCGGAGAGTACCTGAATGTAAACAATGGCTTACCAAGTTGAAAAGGAAATATTTCGTTCCTACTGAATATAGCCACCTTTTCTCTGAGCATTTTATTTTAATCTATGTTTAAAATATAGTTCATTGTGTATCACACTATTTACATCTATGTAATCATTGTTCTAATGTTCTAAACCAAAACTGAATTCTCATGTTTTTCTATCTGGTGTTGCCAGGTTCCCCTTAATTAAGAGTTCTTTTATTCTGGCTGTTGCCAGATACATTACAATAAATATTATGGAATTTAGGTTTCACAGTAAAATTCAGTTCAGTGAAGAAAGGGAAAAAAGCCTGGCGTTTCCCTAAAGATTGTGTCGAGATTTGGCGATGTTTTTTTAAAGAATTTTATATACATTGAAAACAGCAACAAGATGTTAAATGTGTGCGACTGTATAAGGTGTCTTGCAGTACGCACGCTGTGGAGGTGCATTACCCATACACCCACATTTCAATACAGATGTGTAAGAAAATATTCATATTAAAATATTAATGTGATATTTAACTGCTATATTTTGAGCACCCCATGCTTTTTTTTTTAATCGCATAACCCATTATATCAACTAGTCCTTGTACTATACAAGCTGCTTAAGCAATTACTCTTTATCAGAACGCTACAATTTACATATGGAAGGTATTCACACAATTTTTTTTTTTTCATGCACAGTTTTAAAATTATTGTTTTTTTACTTTTTAATGCATTTTATAACTTTCTATTTTGTTAAATAAAATTGATTTTTAAAAAATATTTTTTTATATTTATTTTATTGTAAACTCTCAACTTAAAATCATGAAACTTAATACGCATATATATTGATGTATAAATAAACAAATCATATTTTTAAAAAATCAATTACATTTTTTTTAAATATTGTTGATTTCCAAAATGTTCCTTGGGAACTAATTTTCAATTTTTTAAAATTTTATTTTTCGTTTTATCGTTACGCAAAAACACCTTTCAGACAAATTTGGGTATCATTTTATTGATTAAATAGTTAAATAATAGGAAATATTTTATGTCTTTCACAAAGAATAGTCATTAAAAATTCGAACTTTCTAAACTTCAATTGAGTTTTAATAATTTAAATGAAGTCGAAATTTAAAGTACATATACAGATTTATTTATAGAAAATTAAATTGCAAAGAACATTTTTAAAGTGAACTGAAATTTTACCAAAAATGAATGATACAAAATATTAATCGATTTTAATTTTAAAAAATTTCATGCTATCAAATTACATATACTTCTATTTATAGGTGTACAAAATATCATAGTTGTAAGTTAATAATTTATAAACTAATTTTTTCACTTCCCTTAAGCGATGTTGTCCAATTCAGAGATATAATATTGTTGCTAGATTCGGAAAAGTTACTGTTATGTAACCTTCACACTACGGCCAATTGTTCACCACTTCCTGATGGTGACCTTGGACGATGGTTTACGTGTTGCATCCACACAGTGGGTCTCTAAATAAGCCAAGCGCGTGGATTAATTCCTAGGGTCTACTGCGCACTTTAGTTGCGCATCTAGCTGCCTTTGATCTTTGGAAAAAAACCGCTTCCGAAGACATCCTCCTCCAAGTACATTTTATCGTCTTCCATTTTCGACCGCGGTAAACCATACCCCCTCCGGACGATGGTAATGGCTTGCAGTGACCACAGTGTGGAAGGGCCTTTACGTAATTACATTCAATTCCCATGATGGATTTCATGTAATAAAACTAAAAACATATTACATGTCAGAGTCAAGTAGGAAGAAGATGTGAAATCACCAAAATTGATCAGTCGGTAGCTGAGTCGGCAAAGACAGCGATATCGCAACTGAAGGGTTGCGGTTTCGGAATTCGAGCCGGCTCAAGATCCGCCTTGTTCGTTTAGGGTGACTAAGGACTGGTCTCACCAAAATCGTTTAACGGCTAACCACGATTAACCCATGGCACCAACCAATGGTGGGACACAATTCTCCGTTTAAACAGAGATTAACCTCGGTTAGCCGTTAAACGATTTTGGTGATACCGCTCTGAGACACATAGAATATGTCCAAGCTCACAATGCCCTCCGAGCTCTCAAACGATATCTCTGGTGGGTGGTAGACCAAGCCTGTGGGTCTTCTGCTCGGTCCCTGCTTTTAAATTAAGAGAACCCACTTTGACCCTAGCGGTATTCTTCATAAAACAAAAGGAGCACCCCTTGCCTTAATTCGAGTAGCCTATGGCTCACATCCTTGTTTTCTTCAATGGTCATAAGTAACAACAATAACAATAAAATCATAAAGTCATAGTTCATTATTGGATTTTTTGGATCTATTTTTAAAAGAAGGAGCACCCGGAATGGTTATCGACTTAGAGGTTTAGATTATTTTATTAGTATTCTTTTTTATTTAAAATTATCTTGAGTTACTTCGTTTACATACGGCAATTGAAGTAGTTTATTATCAAAATATCAGTTTTGCTTTTTTAGGTAACTTATTCCCTAGTAAATTTTCCCATTCGGTTGTTGTGGTTACGCGAGAACAGCAGAGACCTGTCCTACCTGACTCATTTGCCCATTCAGTCGCCAAATGAAAATTTTGATGCATACCAACCCCAGCTCCTGCGTGCATACAAATATTTTGCACCCACCGTAGTTTAATCTATCAGTAAGTTCAATCTAATTAACCTTCTAATTAGACAGCGTACTGCTTATAACAGCTTTGTTGTGAAAACGAATTTATACCTTTCACTCTTTTTAATCTTTTATTTCGAAAGGTGCTGCAACCGTACAAAATTCCATGTTTGACTACTGTGTATTCTCATAGGAAGAATTAACAACTGAACTTCCTGGACCAAGCCTTCTAGTTCAGGAGTTATTGTTAAAAATACACAAACACTAATATGGATTTAGTTGGCATGTCATTAAACTGAAATATAAACTTTATGGTACTGTGCATTGAATGCTCCAAGTAATGTTTTGATCTTTTCCGTTCAGAGGTTAAAGTGGGAAGCTTCTTAGTGCTAGATACTCTGCTTAAACCAATACCGTGGCCTTGCAATCTATCAGTAGCGCTTCAGGAGTTCCTTCAGTATTTTTCTCCTACTACTTGTGTGAATTAAGTGTGCTCTAGTTAATGGTTCAACTATTCGGATTTATTATATTTCATATTCTTATTGCTTATGTGGTAAGTTATTATTAGTTTTGTTGGTCATTTGATTATGTTGTACCAAAGGTTCGCCTTTTATATGTATATGTATGTATAAGGCCTTATATGTATGCATGTATGTATCAGAATAATCTCTGTTTAAAAGGAGAATTGTGCCCTGTCATTGGTTGGCGCCATGGGTTAATCACGGTTAGTCGTTAAACGAGCCTGGTGCTATCGGCCCTTAATGTAGTTAAACAGAATATCTAATAGTTCAATGGTGATTACATATATGTATAACGAATGAAAAAATATTAAATACCATATCAGTCTGTAAAATATAAATTCGAAAATATTTTCTAAATCAATTACTAATATGAGCATTTCGTATTTAAAGAAAAAATTCCCTTATTTAATTACTGATGTGTTACCTCTTTCTGAAGAGTTAAAACATGTAGTAAAATGTTGAGATTTATTCTTTTCTCCAAGGTGTAAAATCTCTGGCGGTTATTCTTGAGTCTCAGTTAAATTAGTTGGTTTCATTGAAAGCAGATGGCGCCAGTCATGGTCGTCTGCTGAAGTACATATGAAAAACATTACTGTGAATGGAATTTGAGTGGGTGAAATGACCGTCAACATTATTCTTCTTTTTTCGTGAATTGTGCTCCAGTTTACACCCCGGATAAAACCATCAGTTATACATAACATCCGTTAGCAAAGTGTGTGTTTAGCTTTGAAAATGGATATTTTATTCAGAAACTGTTTACTAATAGTTGCTTTGTTAATGTGTGATGGTTTAGCTATTCCAAAACCTGAAGGATCATCAAAAAGAATCCATGAAAATGTAATGTTTCCATTCTACTTTTGCCTCTTTTTTGAATGACAGCTGAAAATGTTCGCATTATTAGATCGTGTAATCCAAAATGCATACCTTCACCTTTAGAATTCTTCTCTAAATATGAATCTAATTTGATTCATATTTAGTGAACATTCACAAATTGATCATATTTAATTATTCTTGATATATTTACCAATTCGTTTAGTCATTTCATTCGCATATATATATTTAATTTGTTAATTTCTTACTGTTGCATTTAATCAAATAAATAGCAATTTGTCATCACAAATAAACCTTTAAGTTTAAATGTAATTTAGTTTTATGAACAGTAAGTAAATTTTAAATTGCTATTAGTTTCTAAAATAAGCTAAACTCTATGTTGAAATGTGTATTTCAGGATACCAAACAAATATATGTTGTTTAATGCTGGCTATTATTCAGAAGTAAATATTGATTTTGAAATGCATTCTTATTCTTTTATCAAGATTGTTTCTCAAAACTTCGATTATTTTATCTTAGTTGCTGAGTGATGAGGATCATTATAATGAAAATGATCTACATAATGTAGATTATGATCATGAAGCTTTCTTAGGAGAAAATGAAGCAAAGCATTTTGATGACCTAAGTCCAGAAGAAAGCAAAAAAAGGCTTGGCAAGATTGTGGATAAAATTGATTCAGATAAGGTATTTACCCAACTTTTATTAATTTACATTTTTAAATCACTGTAGTAACATAGTAATTAAATTAATGAAACACTGGGAAATTGAATACAATCTAAAATGTTAGATTATTTGTAGCTTAAATAAATAAATAAAAAAAACTAATGCTTGCTGAATTTATTTTTCCAGTAAAACAAAGGTTCATAACTTTTGTTTCAAAAAGTTATTTTTTATTAATTTTTTAAATTAATTTGAAATTTACACTTTTTATATATGCTGTACTTGGAATTATTACTTCATCTAATCTGCTAGTTTCATTTTTAGTTGCTTAGACGATATTATTAATATTTTTATAATTTCCCTTGGCTGTCAGACTTTTAAATAATTTTTGACATTATAAGAAGAAAAAAATAATCCTCCTATACTGAACTAAATTTATTTAGTATAATATAATGTTGATTACAGTAAATTTATTCTAGTCTGTTCAAATTTTTTTACTATCTTATATATTTTACTTCTTATAACTTTATTGATATAATAAAATTGTAAGTATATTCTGCGTATTGTAATACATAATATATGTGTGTAAATTGCTGCTTCCTTTTTCAGAAATGCAGTCTGTCATTAGAAGGCAGTCAGAAATAAAAATTTTAATTATTATTATATTTTATGAAAAATTGTTCAAGAAATACTTGAACTTGGTCATAATTGAGCTTCCCCAAACTGGTAATTATGTATAGCTGTAATAAAAATCTGATAATATAGAATAGATTTTTAATAAACAACGAGGTTCCTTTTAAAATTCTAGAACTTTAGGTCTTATTTATGAATATTAAAATAATTATAGAATTTGATAAGAATGGGTAAAATTAATTTTTATCTGAAATTGGGAACATATTTGTATTTATTATTTTCCTTATTATACACTGTATGTCTGGCTAAATGCTATTTTAATTCATTTTATCCACTGTGATAGAGCAGTAGTTCTTACAGATTTCAAGGTGTCAGTCTTATCACTAAAGAGTACAAGGTGCATAAAAATTAATTTGGGGTTCATGATTAATGTTTTAGTTTTCCTGAATGTACACTGTATACCTGGCTAAATGCTGTTTTAATTCATTTTATCAACTGTGATAAAGCAGTAGTTCCTACAGATTTCAAGGTTTCAGTCTTATCACTAAAGGGGTACAAGGTGAATAAAAATTAATTTGGGGTTCATGACTAATGTTTTAGGGTCCACAAAAGTTTTACTCCACTGGTTCCTAAACTGGTTCATATATACCCCAAAAATCATAGTAAATAAAGATTTAGTGGTGCGTATGAGACAAAGTAAAATAATTGTGAAAAGTTTCATTTTTATGAAAGTTTTAAATAGCAACATATAAATTAGTTGACATTTTTCTGTACTATTATTTTATTCATTTACCATCCTTTAACAATGATAACAATGAGAATGGAACATACAGACATATATATCCTCATCTCTCTCTTTCCCTTTTCCCTTCCCTTGTTTTTATAACAACTCCTTTCCCATTTTCTGATAACAACAGTAGACATATTTGCATTATTTGATGCAGTTATCTACAATACATCTACTAAACTATCATTTTTAAAGTTTTACTTTATTGCATTATTAGTTATAGTTTGTCTTTTTTATTTTGTCATTTGTCAACCGGCAAAAACCCGTTTTTTTTTTTTTTTTTTTTTTTTTTTTTTTTTTCCCCAGAAAAACCCAACCCAGTGGGTTTTTTGGGGTTTTTTTTCTATACTTTAAAGGGTTTTAGATGCTTTTTTTGGAGATTTGAAAACTATTCAGGATTTTTGTAAGAGGACAGGATATATAATTAATTGTATGATTAAAATAAATTTACAATGTTAATCACTTTTTAAAGTCAAAAATTTTAAAAATCAATTTTAAATTATGCAGAAGAAATTTTTGTCTAAGTTAAAGGAAAGTTTGAAATCTTAAAATAAATTATTTTTTACATATTTTAAAATATTTCTAATATCAAAAAACTTATATCACTGACGGGATAACATTTAGAATAATTTGTATATAATATAGAAAGTTCTTGTAATTTGTTTATGTTCTTATAAATATACTCAAGCCCTGTGGGTAATTCTTTTTTAGCCATATTATTTCTTTTTAATATCGGCTGAAAGACGTCAGTTTTCTTCATCGTGGTAGAAATACTGATTGTTTTGGGTTTTAATTGTGTCTATAAATTTTATTGTATTTGTAATACAAATAACTATTTTTCTCTGAAAATTTTTTAAGTTTTTGTTTTTTCTAGCAGTTTAGACCCCCTCAAATTAAAAAGAAAATTGTACACTCATTGTCAAAGATGAAATATGTAATATATATTATAGATTTAACTCAATATTTTTATTATAATTTAAATATGTGGAATTTTAAAAAAAGATTTGGAAAAAAAACCACTTGGGTTTTTTCAAGTGGAATTTTTTGAAAAAACCCACCCGGGTTTTTTCGGGTTGGGCAAATCAAGCTAACCCTCATGTGAATTCAAATAAACTGACTGTCAAGTGATAGTCTTCAAAATTCAATTGTTTGATGTATAATTTATGCCACAGGGAAATAATTAGTATTATAAGAGGTATAATTATTTTGATTAAAATTTTTAAAAGAGCTGTTTTTCTTCTTTGATTCCCTACTTTCTCTTGTTTATTCTTACATTTGAAATGTACAAATAATCATAAGCTCCCAGATGTGTATCTCCATCTGTTTTAAGTAAGTAATTTGACATAACCTTTGTTTTAATTAAACCGTGCATATTATTTCACTCTGGCACATGCAGGGTTGGCAAAAACCCGGGTTTTTTCAGAAAAAACCCAACCCAGTGGGTTTTTTCAGGGTTTTTGGGGTTTTATCAGGGTTTTTTGGGTTTTTTCGGGTTTTATCAGGGTTTTGTCTCTATAATTTATATGTAAGAGGACAGGATATATAATTGCTTGATCAAAATAAATTTAAAATGTTAGTCACTTTTTAAAGTTAAAAATTTAAAAAATCAATTTTAAGTTATGCAGAAGAAATTTTTGCTTTAATTAAAAGAAATTTTGAAATTTTAAAATAAATTATTTTTTACATATTCTAAAATTTTTCTAACAAATAGAATATCTTAAAATTTAAATGAGCTTTTCAGTTACTATTATGTATTTTACATCTTGATTTTTAAATGTGAGTAAAGAAACATATATAATGGATAGTCAATCTTTTATCAACAATCAATAAAGAATATCTTGTCATTTTACTCCTAAGCATGGGATACTCCTATGCATAAATTAATTTGTCATAGATCAGTATTTATTTAATAATCACATTTATTACACTTGTATCTATATAAGAGGGAAAAATTAAAAACAATTTCATAAAAGTTTAATCTTTTTATTTAGAATTTTACATACTAATTTAATTTTATATCACTAAATCATATTAAAATACCCTTGTTTCAAGATACCAGTTAATTGGTCAATTGTTTGTATGAACAAGTTTTTCCCTTATATCATAAACAGCTGATAAAGAAACATATCACTGACTGGATAACATTTAGAATAAGTTGTATACAATATAGAAAGTTCTAATTTGTTTATGTTCTTGTAAATATACTCAAGCCCTCTGGGTAATTCGTTTTTAGCCATATTATTTCTTTTTAATATTGGCTGAAAGACGTCAGTTTCCATCATCTTGTCAGAAATACTGGTTGTTTTGGTTTTTAATTGTTTCTATAATTTTTTCTTTGTATTTGTTATACAAATAACTATTTTTCTCTGAAAATTTTTTAAGTTTTTGTTTTTTCTAGCAGTTTAGACCCCCTCAAATTAAAAAGAAAATTGTACACTCATTGTCAAAGATGAAATATGTAATATATATTATAGATTTAACTCAATATTTTTATTATAATTTAAATATGTGGAATTTTAAAAAAAGATTTGGAAAAAAACCTTTTGGGTTTTTTCAAGTAGAATTTTTTGAAAAAACCCACCCGGGTTTTTTCGGGTTGGGCAAATCAAGCTAACCCTGATGTGAATTCAAATAAACTGACTGTCAAGTGATAGTCTTCAAAATTCAATTGTTTGATGTATAATTTATGCCACAGGGAAATAATTAGTATTATAAGAGGTTTAATTATTTTGATTAAAATTTTTAAAAGAGCTGTTTTTCTTCTTTGATTCCCTACTTTCTCTTGTTTATTCTTACATTTGAAATGTACAAATAATCATAAGCTCCCAGATGTGTATCTCCATCTGTTTTAAGTAAGTAATTTGACATAACCTTTGTTTTAATTAAACCGTGCATATTATTTCACTCTGGCACATCTCTCCTGCTTACAGAATTTTACCAAAATCGGCTAATCATGAAAGTGTGGCATCAAAACCTGCATAAAATTTCCATTGTGACCCTCCAATTCTTACATGTTGGAAAGACATTGTTTTTTGTGAATAATACTTCAGTAACTCTACAGGTTTTCTTATGTATGTATAACCCTAATGAGTATCATAATACAATAAAATGGAGATTAAAAAATATCAAAATGATTAAAAAATGATTTAATGAACAAATTTAAAGCCTTGAAAGAGGAATTAAGTAACTACACAATCAATTTAATAATAAAATTAATATTGAAAACTTTACATGGTGTTCTATTCTAATTTTTAAAACAGAAGAGTAACCAACTAAAAGAATAATTTTGAAAGAAAATGAAATGTCAGATTTTTTTTTATCTGTATATCATAAAATATGCTTGCTTTGAAAGTTTGCAAAAAAATTTCTGAATTTTTTTCCCATTGTGTATCAATATTGTGATGCTTTGCTGAAAGTGGTATCAATCTGCTCTTACTCGTTCAATGCATACGTTTAATTCAATGTCACTAAACATACTGTTGTCTATGCACAGTTAAGCAGATGACATAATTCCACACATAGTCCATTTTCTTTCCACGAAATAGTCTTTTTAGAATTTCGGGGGTGGACCAGTCCTCCTAAATCCCCCCCTTGCCTACGGCCTTGTTGTGGATGGTCACTTGCATCAGTCAGTGATCAGATATCCACTGCCAGTTTTATTAATACTAGTCTCAGAAGATAAAAATAAATATATCTTAAAAGTCGAGTTCTGTACTGATTTTTAACAAATTTCATCCAAGAAGAAAAATAAATAAATAAAAAAAAAAACCTCAGGCTGTAAAGCAACTATTTATTTATAAAAAATTTGGTAATTCTAGAAATATAAGGAGGAAATTGGAAAAATTTTTAAAAATCAAAGAATTTTTACAAAAAAAAAAAAGTTTAAAAATTATAAATTCTGCAAGTCAATATCAAGAAATAGTAATAATAATATTCCTAAATCGTACACCTCTTGTGCACTCGTTATAAAATGCTTATTCGCTGTTAAATAAGAGTGTGAAGAAACAAAAAAAAAAGAAATCTTCAGGAAAATAAGGCAATTGGAACTCAAAAAAAAAATCAAAATTGATTAAAAAGCAATTAAGACTAAAAGAATATGTCAGTAACCAAATAGGCTAACGAGGAAATAAGTACTAACAATAACATGGATAAATTGAAAATAATAATGTACAATTTTTTATTAATATATAACAATTTTTTTTATTTAAATATAATAATAGGATAAAACAGAATTGCAAGAGTTGTCATAGTTTTTTTATGTTTTTATTAAACCTTCCTTTCTTCATGCAGTTTAATCTGAACACCCAAAGACCGAGAAGGGTATTTAAAAGATTTAGTTTCATATGCATTAGGATTTTATTTGTTTATATTTAAATTTATAACTTTATGTAAATATCCCCTATATAATAATAGCCTAAGTTATCTGTACGTCCTTCCTCGATTTTATGAAGCGGTTGGACTTGGAATGGATAGAGGCATCCAGAGTTAGCAAAATTCAAAGAGAGTAATGTTTATCTTCTCCTAAACTATAGATCCGATTCTAAAATAAATTGGTATAAATAGGCTTTACATCACAGCGAAAAATACTGCCTTCTTTAAAACGTTCGAAATCCACCCCTTCCCGTCTTTTCGGGCTTTTAATGCCATTATTTCAACTCCTATTTTCCCTGGTTAAGACCAGGCGATTGAATTCATCAATTTATCCCATAATAAATAGGTAAAAATAACATTTTTCTAGCATTATGACGTCATTCCTTTAACCATCTCATTGAATCATTTCTTATTTTAAATTATTTAAATTATGCCTTATTTTCATACGTTTTATCATTGAATTTAGATATTACGTAAATAAATCAATTTGTCGCAACATCACGACCTACTATAATGCCCTTCCCATTCATTTTCACGTGTTTAACAGCCAATAGACAAACTGCCCTTCCGTTTGAAACAAAAGCCAGAATTGTCATGAGTCGAGAATTTGCCCTATGCGTGAAATCGCCTTATAATTTTCTTTTCTATTTGGGTTCAATAATAGATTATGTACATGTGTGATCATTTTAAATTGGGTCATCGATTATTTTTTATTGCAAAATAATTCTAAAAAAAAAAAAAAAAAAACTTTTTTCTTTTTTACCTGCTTCATAAAGTACTTTGCAATTTTAGAAAATTAAAAATTTTACTGATCCCGTTATGTGATGGGCTATATGCTAGTAAATTTATATTTACAAACAATTTTATTAAAAAATGAAAAGAAATAGTGTGAATTTATCAGAGAAGTAGGGGTGGACTAAGGCCGAGGCAACCTAAGCACGTGTCTAGGGCCCGAAAATTAAGTTTTTAATTTTCAGTTTTATTTAACAGAAAAACGTGATATTCATAATTATTGCTGAAACATATCTAAATTATGCCGAATCGTTGATTGATAAAGTCGACAAGTGTGGACGAGCGTTCCCGTGCTTATGCAACCACGCCCGCGATAGTCGATGTGTGTAAATACGATCGAGCCTCGCGCATATCAAAACTATCTATTAACCAGGGCTTCGAACCGTAATTTTTTTTTGTTCCGGTTTTCGTTCCGGTTCAACTAAAAAATTAATATCGGTTCAGTTCCGGTTTTCGCTCCGCCAAAAATAACGGTTTTCGGTTCAGTTCCGGTTTTCGCTCCGCCAAAAATAACTGTTTTCGTTTCAGTTCCAAATGAATAATTTCATTTTATGTATATTCTTATTTGTACTAAAAATGTAATTCTATCAAAATTTAGAAGATTTTATTCTTTTTTTAATTGGTACACTATGTGAATTGATACAAACAGCAGGTACGATAAGAGCGGCGAGCATTGGCATTGTTATCCATTATCAAAATCGCATTTGACAACTAGGTTCATGATTACCCACATTCGTCGTTTGACTCTCACATCGTGCACTTGGCCTTGCAATAATTATGTAAAAAATATATTATTTATTTAACATATGAAAATTGCCTCTAATTATTAATATATCTTCTAACGTGGTTTCACTGAGATTACTTCTGTTGTCTCGGAGAATAAATTTCAAACCTCTTGAAAACGCTCTTTCAACACTGGAGCTGCCAAAACCACCATTGCAATCTTATACAAGTGCGGATATAAAGTTGACGTTAAATTAGAAAATATTGATAAGTTGGTAACAGTAACAAAATGACTGAAAGATATATCGAACCGAAATAAACCGATATTTTTTTCGGTTCAGTTCCGGTTTTCGTTCCGACCAAAATAATGTTTTTTCCGGTTTTCGGTTCAGTTCCGGTTCGAAGCCCTGCTATTAACAACTAGCATATAGCCCGTCATATGACGGGATCAGTAAAATTTTTAATTTTCCAGAATTGTAAAGTACCCTATGAGGCAGGTAAAAATGGTTTGTTTTTTGGCCGAGAATTATCTGGTACACGCTCAATAATTTATCTTCATACTGCTCTAAAATCTCCCGATACTGTGAATGCAGTTTAGAATCGCATTGAATTCATTTAGTCAAACCGTGTGTTTGTGTATAAAAAACAAACACATGAACGAACAAACTTCTTAATTTTCAAAAATAAATAAGTTAAACGCTAGATATTAATTAGTCTGTGAAATAGGTTCATAGACTTTTATGAAAAGAATTTATTGTTAATACCGGCGATAAAATTTTCATTACAACAAAAAATAATCGATGATTCAATTTAAAATTAGCCCATATGAACCTAATCTATTATTTAAGCCAAATGTAAAAGAAAATTCTTCACGTAATATCTAAGTTCAGCGATAAAACATATGAAAATAATGCAGACGATATTTAAATAATTTAAAATAAGAAATGACTCAATGAGAGGGTTAAAGGAATGACGTCATAATACTAGTGGAAATAATGTTATTATTACTTATTTATTATGTAACTAGCACATAGCCCGTCATATGACGGGATCAGTAAAATTTTTAATTTTCCAAAATTCTAAAGTACCTTATGAGGCAGGTAAAAAAATGGTTTGTTGTTTGGCTGAAAATTATCTTGCAACAAAATATAATCGATGATTCAATTTAAAATTATCACTTATGTACCTAATCTATTATTTAAGCCGAATATAAAAGAAAATTATTTACGTAATATCTAAGTTCAATGATAAAACGTATGAAAATAAGGCATAATTTAAATAATTTAAAATAAGAAATGATTCAATGAGATGGTTAAAGGAATGACGTCATAATGCTAGAAAAATATTATTTTTACCTATTTATTATGGGATAAATTGATAAATTTAATCGCCTGCTCTTAACCGGGGAAAATAGGAGTTGAAATAATGGCCTTAAAAGCTCGAAAAGAGGGGAAGGGATGGATTTCGAACGTTTTAAAGAAGGCAGTATTTTTTGCTGTGATATGAAGCATATTTATACCAATTTATTTTAGAATCGGATCTATAGTTTAGGAGAAGATAAACATTACTCTCTTTGAATTTTTCTAACTATGGATGCCTCTATCCATTCCAGGTTTAACCGCTTCATAAAATCGAGGACAGATGTACAGATAACTTAGGTTATTATTATATAGGGGATAAATTCAAAACAATTTTTCCTGATAGTGATGTTAGTGACTGTTCAATAGAGGAATTAAAATGTTATGAACAAGATTTAAACCCAGCAGTACTGAAAAATAAAGTATTACAATTTAAGACTTTTAAGTAAAGAAAGTATTATTTCGCCTGTATCCATCTGATCATTTATTAAGGAAAATAATATTATTGCAGCATTCCCTAATTTAAATATAATTCTGAGAATTTATTTAATCCTTCCAATAAGCAATGCAAGCAGTGAAAGATCATTCTCAGTAATGGCCTAAATAAAAGTTTGTTTAAGATCTACATTAGGCGAACAAAAATAATATAGTTATCTTTATTTTATATAGAAAAAGTTGTTAAATTACTATTAATTATGACAAACTAATTGACGAATTTGCAGAATTAAAAGTGAGAAAAAAAGGCAATATAACTAATCAATCTGGGTATATTTGTTTAAGGGTTCCGGGGTCCCCGTAAACTTGGAAACGGCCTGTTTAAGTATTATTGTCTGTTTTTATAAACTATGTTTAATTTTGTTTGTTTTAATAAATTATGTTTATTTAATTTTTGTGCATGTATATTATTTTTTAATTTTCTCCCTTGGAATCCGATAATTAAATATATACATACTATATGCTTTAAAACCAAACTACCAAGCTCAAAGTATGTGCCATGACTGAAAACTAGGCCCGGAATTACAATGTTTCCTTGGGCCTGCTTTAGCCTTAGTCCACCACTGCAGAGAAAAAAGGGAAAATTACCGTAAATCATCAGGAAATTGTCAAGAAATTTTTAAATGATTCGATTTCTCTCTGAGAATCTTAAACTAAACCTATGAAATATATTTTGTTTTTTTCAGAAATATATATGACATGTCGTGATCCAGAGTTAAGGCGAATGGAAAGCAGTCTTCTTGATAATAATCATTTTATTAAATCATCGTTTCTTCTAAAAGCAAAACCTGCGCCATTTTCATTGTTCGTGGCAGAGACGGGCGTAGTGTGTTGACCGCTCCATGTCCACGCGCCAATTGATTGGTTTGGTTTGGTTTGGAGCGCTACGGTCTACTGTTTTGCACTTGAGGGCTAATGAGACCGGGACCTACTGCTTAAAGCGGATTCCGAACGGCTACGAACATCCATGTCATAGTGGGATTACCGCCAGTACCAACGATCAGCGCCCTAACCAATCGACCAGCGTTCGGCCAATGAGGAATTTTCACGTTTTCTAATTTTGATTTTAAACGATAGAAGACAAAAAAGTAAGCAGGACAGTAGCTATTTTTCTTTCATTTGGGGGCCTAATGAGTGATTTCTGATGGGTTTTATAGCGGACTCTTTAACGTCTTTCAAAAACGCTACTTTATCTCCGCCGAGTTTGTGACGTCATCGTTCATGTAAACACCGAGCTCCTATGCTATTTACATGTTAAAAGGCGACTTTTAAATTTGTTTTTTGTGTAAAGTATCGCATATAATAGCATTTTTTTGTTATGTCTGGCATTAAAAAATCATACTCTAAATATTGTATTGTGCCACTCTGTAAAAATACAACAACTAATTGCAATGAGAAGATATTTTTCAGCGCCCCAAAAGACCCACATACACGTAAAATCTGGACAACTGAGATGAAAAGGGATGAGAAATTAAACCTCAAATTATCATATAAATCATCTCTATGGGTTTGTGAAGACCATTTTTCGGTAAATAAATGCTTGCATTTGTTTAAATATTACTATTTTAGAACAATTAAAGTATATAAAATACATATATACCTTTAAAAGGATTGTTGATTAACCACTGCTATTTAACTTTTAAAACTACTAATTTTCGAGTATTATCACAGAGTTCAAGTACAATAAATATTTTATAAAGCATATAAATATCGAAAAACATATAAATATCTAAAGCATATAATTATCTAATAAATAACTCGGGGGAGGGGAATGTTATGTATTTTCAAGGTATTATAAATATTTTCTTCAGAGATGCATACTTTCTTATGTATCAAATGTAACAGTGATATTTTTCGATTAAATTGGTGACTAATTTGAAAAAAAAAGTATAATATTTTTAAAATACTTAATAATTATATTACTTTAAAAATTAAATTTAATTTGAGAAATTTTATACATTTTTTAATTTGACATTAATATTAAAGGCAATAAAATTGTATTGCTATTTAAAAATGTATAAATAATTAAGTAAAGCCATTTAAAGATTTTAAATTTCTTTTCATCATATTTAAAATATCTAAGAATTGATTTTGTTTTGGTTTGGTTTTGGAATGCTACGGTCTACTTTTTGCAACACGAAGGCTAATGAGACCGGTCTCACAAAAAATACCTCCTCTAATTTTTATTTTAATATTACATCCGTCTCTATTTATAAAAAACGATGCAACTACAAATGTGTATGTATATGATATATGTATATTTATTTGACTTGTTTGTGTTTACAAACAAAAGAGCTGTGTTTAGCATGAATAAAGTATTAATACATGTTAAGTAAAATTGGAAAAAAAATATAAATGATTTTACACACCTTTGGGTTTTAATTCCTCGTATTTCTGCTCCCATAAAATCCGGGTTTTTTGCCAAGAAAGAAAACATTGACATGCTGTCAATTTTCGGGAGGTTGTCTGATTGGTAAATCCAGGTAGAAGAGACATTTATGACAAATTGAGATAACTAAGCTATCTAGATCGATAAAATAAACCTTCAGGTTTAAATAAAAATAAATTTTGATAGCTAGAAAATTTCAGGAACTTGCAAAAACAAAATCGGAAAATAGTGCGAGCTTAAAAGCAATACAAAAATATTGGTCTGCATGAACGATGACATCACAACCAATCACGGAGCTTTTTGATGTCACGTGATTTTCGCTTAACTTTAAAATTAATTTTTTAAATGATGGACCCAGTTTTTTACATTTTTGAGGACATTTTTGGAATCTACGAGTCTGAAATTACCAGAAAAACACTAAGTTGTTCGAATGCCCCACATGTGCAAATTCCTCATTGAAACTTATCTGTTTGCAAGCTCATCAAATAGCTCAAAAATGCTTCCGCCTGACCGGATGATCCCAAAAGCTTACGTGGGTCTTTTTCATTTATTTTATTATTATAAAAGAGTTCTCTTTACAAAATCGTTTTTAACTCACGTAATTACCAACTACCCCCTGTTTAGACCTGACATATATAAATATAAATAATTATATTTATATATATATATATATATATATATATATATATATATATCAAGGCCGTAGGCAGGGGGAGGGATTTGGGGGACAGATCCACCACCCGAAACTTTGAAAGACCTTTTTGTTGATAGACAATGTTGCACATTTGTGTGTTTATGGGCTATCTGCCTAGATGTTAATGAACAAGGACAGTTATTCTCTTACAAAAAAACGCTGAGACCATAAAAGTTTTGCTAGGTCGCTGGCCAAAAATACATCACTGTAGTTTCGGCATTGTATTCTGAAAATACAATGCTTTTCCTTTCATCAATTGAAGTATCATTCACAAATAAAGATGTCTTTCTACCTTGGTCCTCCTCCGAAAATAATTTCTGGCTACGGCCCTGATTATATATATATATATATATATATATATATATATATACATACATAATATATATATATATATTTAAAAGATTTCGCGCGCAAAATTGGCCTAACGAGCCACTTGCAGTTCGCGGGCCGCCATTTGGAAACCCCCGAACCAAACAAAAAATGCCGACCGTGTAAATTTTCCCTCACTTCGTATCCTTCACTGGCGTCGTTCTGTCTGCCAAATATAACATTCTCCGTCTGCTAGTTGGGAAGAAGGCCTGTCGGCAGTTGGGTTCTCTTACACGAAAGAGTTAATTACTTTGTAAAGCAGTGGGGAAAGATAATTAAATGTTCTGTTAATTTCTAAGGTCACGAATTTCGGTTATCTTAAAAGTTTGTAATTTCATTTCTTAGTCCTTGAATTGCTTTTAATTTTTTCTTTGAAAATAACCTTAATATTACTTTTTTCTCTTCTTTAATGTATCCTTCTACTTTCGGAGATTTTTTTTCTTTAAACGTAGAAACTAGTTCATGTTTTTACATTTTTAGATTTATTTTTTATATTATCATAGAGAAAATTTATTCCTGGAGAAGTTTTTATAAAATTTCTAATAAATGAAGAAAATTTAGTATTTTTTAATAAATTATTTCAATATTTTTTTATGCAACACATTTCTTATACACTGCACTAGTGAATCACCTAAAATCTTTGCTTAATTTAAATTTGGTAAAACATTTTGGTCCTTCAATAATCATAAACGTTGATTTTTTAACGAATTTTCATTACCTTTATAGCTAACTATGAGTATGACATCATTAAAAATTATCCAAATTTAAAGCTTTTAGGTCATTTACTAGTAAATACTATCAAAAGCATTCATAATAATTTTCAACAAAATATTTTAAGAACTTTTTCAAAATTCACATTTCAAGTTTCAACTTTTTATTAAAAATACCGTTCCGAGAAAAACGCATTTGAAGTTTATGAAAGCAATTTTAACTATTAAAATACATGTTTAAACTTTCCCACACTTTCTTGCTTCAAAACTTTGTGATTACCAAGTTGCTAATTATTAAAAATACTAGAAAAATGTTTAAACTAATCTTCATGAAAATATAAAAAATTTTGTCCAAAAAATACTCTTTAAAAGGCTTTACATTCACAACTTCCGGTTCCGAAGTCGGGTACTTCATCTTTGTTTTGACAGCTGGCACTGATGTTTAAACAGTTGCAACTTTTCTTTAAAATGCCGTAAAGACAAAACAAAAACAGATTTAGAAGCCTAAAAGTTGAAATTTTACTATAGAGAAATAAAAATAAAATATGATTTTTGGCAAAAAATGACGTTTTCAACGTCGACGGATATCTTAAAGAGTACAAGAAAAAAAAAGACCTCATTCAGAAATTTAGTTTTGTTCATCTGGAACACCAACAAATTAACTGAAACAGATTTGTAGTTGCAAACTAGTTCTGGTCTATTAAAAAAAATGTCAAAATTTACGATATCAATCTTCAAACTGGAGATGTACTAGTGCATCAGGAACAAAACAACTCAACATTACTCTGATTCGTATTTCGGAGCTTTTCAGAAAAACTCTCTAGTAGTTGCTTCAAGACAATGCATCTTCACGGCATCTGGAATGCTGTCCATTTTTCATATTTGTTGTTTTGCATCTGCAAATTTTTTAATGTCATTTATTCGTTTTCGTGTTGTGCATAGCGACGTAATATAAGTTTTTTTGTGTTTGAAAAGAAGTGATTTCATTCACTTAATTAACCGCATCGTAACTGGAGATATTCGCCTAATTGTTAGAGATCTATTCAGCTTGCGCCCGCTTTCCAGATTAACCGTTCCTTTCAGGAAATGCTTCAAACTAGATAAACAAATATCCTAAATAATCGAATTTACGTAAATTTTGATGAAAAGGAAAAAAAAATAGAACATAAATTTTAATGTAATTTAGATTTATAATAAGTACAGTAAAAAAAAAAAAAAAAGAGAAAGAAATGTAGTTTATCTCATTGTTTTTTCTAGAATAAAATGATAGAAGTACGTTTCTATTTTTCATTTACTCTTCGACAAATTTTACTACTCAAATTTCTCGTCATCATTTTTCCAGAAAGTGTAATTCATTTTTCTAGCTCCAAGTAATTAAACCCTCAGTGTGTACTAAATTGTATATGATTGAGTATAACTGTATATACTGTATTGTCTTATTTGTAATTTTTGTATCGTGATTATATATAATTTTGCATAGTTAGTACCATTTTTTAAAATAATATTTATATTTCGTATTTTATTTCGCAATGAATTATAATCGTTTGAAACTTCAAAAAGTTAAAACTGAATTCGTACGAAGTATTTTGTACAAAAAAAAAAAAGAAAAATTGGGTATAATTTTTCTCCAAATCCCTATTTTCAGCTTTAATGCATTTTAAAAACATACTCCATAAAGAATAATGAAAAATAATTATAAATTTCTCATTTAAAACAGCAAACTCACTTAACGTTACTAATCTAATAGAATAAATTATATCAGTAATCGTATAATGAATTATATTTTTTCTGTAGCAAGAGATGAAAAAAACCATGTAAAAAAATTGGTTTGGGAGTTCAACTAATGAAATATGCCGCACATATTTCTTTTAATTTAAATTAAACTAAAATCTCAAAATACTTGTATATGCTTATGGAAATATATTTATACGCCATACTTATGAATAAATATATTTTAAGTTGGAAAACATTGTAAATACGCTCAAATAAAAACGAGAAAGCCTTTAAAAATAGAATTTCTCGCTATTTTGGCACTTGTTTACATGTAGCGAATTTGTTGCGCGATAGATGGCAGCACTTGTAAAAAAGTAGCTAAATATTTCTTTTATTTATTAGGTTAAAATCATGGAATTAATTTAAATTTTTTAGGTTTTAATCCGTTTTCTTAGCAGAGTAAAGGATACGAATGCTTAATGTGACCATGGGATGTAATATTTTGTGGTCTCCGAATGTACACAAAAGTGAAATAGCAGTTCTGAAGTTGTTCTTTCGCCGGGGACGGTGGCGCGTTCCTGTAATCCAGCTACTTGGAGGCGTGAGCTGGTGGATGGCTTGAGGTTGGGAGTTCTGTCCTCTACTTGTCTATGTCGATCGGGCGTCCGCGCTAAGCACGATGTCGATATGGTGGGATCGGGGGAGCCCGGATCCACCAGGTCGCCTAAGGAGGAGCGTACCGGCCCAGGGCGGAAACGCAGCAGGCAAAAGCTCCCGCACCGTGCAGTAGTGGGATAGCGCCCGTGAATAGTATGTATGGGGCAGCCCATTCGAGACAGTCGAACCCAGTTCTTTTTTATTTATTTATTTCATAAATTAAAAATATTAAATACTAATGAAATAAAATGATTTTTGAAAAAATTAACTCTTAATTATCTTATTTTATTATATTATTATTCTTATATTAATTAATTCTTATATTTAGTAATTAAAAATTCATTTATATAATAGTAATTATTTTAATTTTATAAAAATTAAATAAATTCAATAATAATAATTTTAAATTAATAACAGTCGAACCCAGTTCTTTTTTTAATTATTTAATATATTAAATACTAAATAAAATATTTTTTTAAAAATTTATCTCTAGTACACTAGTATCTGTAAATTTTACATGTTAACAAATAAATTTGCTAAAGACAATTGGATTCAGTTCTTATATATTGTTATATGTATTAAATGTATATAATTATTTATATTAACTTACGAATGATAAATATCAAAACTAATGAAAAAATAGAATTTTTTTATTTAATTTTTTTTTTTTTAAATGCAAACTGTGGGTGTCAGTATATGTAATTTTTTCTAACTTTTAGAGAAAGCTGCATTTGTTAAAACATTTTTCTACCTAGATTATTTTAGCAATAATAAATTTTTTCTGTATTAATTATTAAGTGTCAAGAAAAGATTTTTGTTAACAGAAAAAAGAAAATGGGCAGTATGTATGTATATTGTCATGTTTTTCCAAAGAGCAATAAAAAATTTTGTTATACTATTTTTAGAACTAGAACTATCCCACAATATCAGTTAATCTATGAGAAACATATAAAGTAGTAAATAATTATATATTGTTCCATTTTTTCCATTATATTATTACAAAAAAATTAATTCTATTTCCTAATTTTAGTTTATTATTTTACTGTTTTTTTAGGATGGGTTTGTGTCTTTGCAAGAATTAAAAGATTGGATATTGTTAACACAAAAACGATACATCATTGATGATTCTGAACGTCAGTGGAAAGGTCTGAATCCAAAAGATGACCCTGAAGTATCCTGGGAAAATTACAAAATTATAACTTATGGAATTACAGATGGTATTTTCTTTTATTTATACAAAAATTTAATCCCACATTTTTTAAAAACTTTTATTAAATAATAGCCAGGTCCTCTTAGTTCTGAAATAATAACTTATCCCCTTTATAATAATAGCCCAATTTATGTCCGTCTGTCCTCGAGTTTATCCTCGAGCAGTTGTACCTGGAATGGATAGAGGCATCCATATTAGATTCTTGATAAGTTAGGGTTAGCAACATTTGAAATCTACCCCTTTTCCAGTATTTAATGTCATTATTTCAAGCCCTATTTTTCCCAATTAAGAGCAGGTGATTAAATTTATCAATTTGTCACATTATAAGTAGATGAAAATAACATTTTTTCCAGCATCCTCTAATCATCTTATTTAATCATTTTTTTATTTTAAATTATTTAAATATCGTCTGCATTATTTTCATACATTTTATCACTGAACTTAGATATTACGTAAATAATTTTCTTTTATATTTGGATTAAATAACAGATTAGATACATATGTGATAGTTAAATTTAATCACTGATTACTTTTTGTCACAATGAAAATTTTATCACCGGTATTAACAACAAATTCTATCTACATCCAGGGTGTAGTGAAAATTATAGTTTCATTCCTTTACTTCCATTAATTACTGTGGCAAAAAAAATTGGAAACAACTTAACGATAATTTCAATGTAGCTAAGAAGACTTTGAATTATCTTTCTAAATGAGATCAATGCGATTTTCAACTGCATTCACAGTATCAGGAGATTTTAGAAGAGTATGAAGATAAACAAATTATTGAGCATGTACCAGATAATTCTCAGCAGAAAAACAAACCATTTTTTTATCTGCTTTATAGGGTACTTTACAATTCTGAAAATTAAAAGTTTTACTGATCCCATATGACGGGCTATATGCTAGTTCTCTAGTAATTTGAGTATAACATTCACACAAAATAAAAATCAGTTAAAAAGATATATAATGCATTAGAACTTACATAAATTTTTCACAGATATTTAAATATCACATGTTTCACATGTGCTATTTTAATAGAAAGCATTATACAGCATATAATAATTTGAGCTAAAAATATGTTCCTTTGATGCATATTTTATAGCTGGGGTGGTGCCCCATAAATAATTTTGCAACCTGCAACAGAGTTTATAAATGAAACAAATATTGCACTGACTATAGCAAATACAATATTTGTTTTATAGATAATTATTTTTATAATAATTTTTGCAGTTATCATTGTTCTATTATTCTTTTGTTAATTTATGAATAATAATAATAATAATATAATAAACCTCAATGTATTGTTTGTCGAACGATAGCCGATTGGCTAGGATGCTGACCTTCGGATCCGGAGTTCGAATCCCACAGTGGCATGGATGTTCGTAGCCGTTCGGAATCGGCTTTAAGCTGTAGGTCCCGGTCTCATTAGCCCTCGTGTTGCAAAAAGCAGACCGTAGCACTCCAAACCAAACCAAACCAAACCAAATCAATGTATTATTTTAAATTTTCACCTAAAAATTATGTATGTACAGAACAAATTTTCCCTAATATGGTCTTTTGGGTTGCCCAAGATCTATAAAACATTTAAATGGATGTTTTGAATTCTTCAATAATTTCAGTATTTTCTTTAAATTCTTAATGTTGGTTAATTGTAAAATATAAATCATAGTGTAAAATTATTAACACTAAACATACCATATAACAGGTCAAATGACCCATAAGGTATATGTAAAAAATGCGATGGAAAATGAATTAAAAATTCTAATTCTTTGTGTTTATAATACTTAAAAGTCAACTTTTATGTATTATTTACATATACCTTATGGGTCGTTTGACCTGTTATATGGTATGTTTAGTGTTAAACTCAATTTTTTTCCTTTTTATAAGATTTAAAAATGATATATCTTATGTAAGCCTTTAAAACTGTATTGGCGATTATTTAACTTTATCCTAGATACTACCACTGAAGATATGTTACATTATAAAGAGATGATGGATCGAGATGAAAGACGATGGAAAAAAGCTGACCAAGACAATAATGGAGCTTTGAATAAACAAGAATTCCAAGATTTTGTACATCCTGAAGAAAGTAGTCATATGAGAGATATAATTGTGATTGAAACAATAGAAGACATTGATAAAGATAAAGATGGAAAAATATCTTTAGATGAATACATAGGTATAAAGCATATTATATGTTAAATTTAGAGAATTATAACCTCCTAATAGATTTCAGAATTCTGAAATCATATATTACATACCCACTTTTTTCTAGTAGTCTATTTGTATATTTTGCTTACAGCAGAATTATAAGACTCAAAAAATAGTTTTTAATTAGAAATTTTTCAATTTTTGTTTAACAGTCAGCATCAAGTAATGAATCATGAAACATCATGACTGTATATTCTGTAATGTTGTAATAATAAGTGAATTTTAGTGTAACCTTAAAACCATGTACTGATATGAAAAGTGTTCTCTGGTAACCTGGGAGCATTCTTATATCGTCCTGATATGGCACTCCCTATTTCTAAGCAAAGACGGGGGAATAACTTACTTTCGGTTTTTCATCTCTTTGCTATTTTGTCTCTGTGTACTGTGTGAGAGTAGCATGCTTGGTAGTGTGTCCATCTCATTTGCTCGCTGTCCTGAGGTTGATGGTTCTGTCCCCGGCGACGATATCAACTTCCAAATTCTCCTAAAATTACGATTTTAGGTTTTTATGCCTAATTTTTATATTTTGCTGTTTTTATTAGTGAAGTACCGTTTTCTGTACTTTTTGGCTATTTTTTTCCTATTTTTATATTTTTTTCCCAATATTTTGGGTTTTGTATCAGTCCGCTAATTTGCTCTTGTTTATTTTGTACTTTGCATAATGTTCTGTCTCGTTTTATGTTTATAAAAAATTGAAAAAATGCTAAAAAAAAATTTTAAATTTTGTAAAATACAAAAATATATCTTTTTGTTAGTGTCTTCACTTTTTGATTATTTTTTTTATTATTTGCTGTACCAAGTTGCTTTTGTTATAGTCTCTGTAATTTTTTATTTTTTCTCAGCTTCACGTTGTATTGAGTACTATGCATTGCTGTTAATGATACCTACTGGTCATTGTCAAGGTTCCAGTCTAATTATCCCCTAATTAGACAACACGTTGGTTACTCATAATTTTTTATGAGAACGTTCTCACCTCCTCGCTTCCTTGTGAGTTGGAGTGTATTAAATTTTTGTTTGGATTACTTTTTGCCTAGAGGCCTAAATTGATGTTTTAATTTGTTTTATGTTTGGAGGTTAAAGTGAAGACTTTCCACTTCGCTAGGTACTCCGTTAAACCCAATTACCTTGACCTTGTTCTCTGGTAACCTTGCATACACTGTGTTTTTGTATTCTTATTTTATATTTGTAGCGTTTCATATGTGTCTTTTGTTACCCTGTAACTTATCAAATTATGTTTTTATCACTCCATCTCAGGTCTGGTCCTTTAACCTCTATATAAAATAGAGGTTAAACTCCTAAAATACTTAACAATTACTGAAATCTAGTCACATGAATCAATTCAGTTTGATACATAAGACTTTAAAAATAATTATAGACAATTACCTTGCATTTTATTTTACAATAAAATTGTATCTAAATATAAAACTGAAAAAAAATGGAACCTAATGTTGTATATCATTATTTCTGTACCACATTTTGTAATTTGCAATTGCGAGAATACTTGATTTCCTAGAAGAATTGACATCAGGGTTAGAAAAATATAAATAAGGTTGCACATTGGGCATTTCTGTCTTGTGTTTTCAATATGTAATTTTAAGAGTTGTGAAAAAAAACTTAATTTCCGTGAATTACTACCTTTCTTACTTTTGGTGGCTAGGAAATGAAAAAATAATAAAATAGAATTGTAATTTGGGTGAACTTTGAGAAACTTAGAGGCAATAATTTTTAATAAATATAGTTTTAGTTAATATATGAGCCATTTTCTTTGAAAGTGGTATGAGTCCGTTTTGACAAAAAATTAATTAATGATAAAAATAAATACAATTTACTATGAACTTTACATAAAAATAAATTTTATATAAAAATATAAACTAGCGTAATAAATTATATTCATATCTTTCAAACTATTCAAGTGCAAAACCTTAAAAATCTCCATATAAAATAAAATACATTTTGCCACTTTCAAAGAAAACTGCTCATATTTCTCTCTCTCACACACACACATATTTATACATATCTATATTATGACAAAAATGTTCTTATAAAATGGTTAATTAGGCAATTATATTCTTCTGTTTTTCTGAAACATGTTTGATGTCAATGTGCAATATGGTTTAGTTAGTTATATTTTAAAATTATTTATTATCTAGATATAAACATTTTGTTTAGGTGACATGTATAATGATGGTGATTTGGAGGAAGAACCTAGTTGGGTGAAATCTGAAAGAGAACAATTTTCTCAGTTCAGGGACAAAGACAAAAGTGGTTTCATGGAATTTGAAGAAATTAAACGTTGGATATTACCTGATGATTATGACAACAGTGATGCTGAAGCCAAGCATTTAATATATGAATCTGATGTTAATAGAGTAAGTTTAATGAAATATTTTTTGTAATATTTATGTCATTTAAGTTCTGCATTTTTAATTCTATTAATATACAGTGAAACCTCTCTGAACAGCCACCCCACCATTCAGAGAATATTTGGCCACTCCAAGGGGTTGACCGCTCTGAAGGGTTTTATTCTAAGTTAATTGCTATAATGCATAATATAAACAAGTCTGACATATATTCCTTATTTAAAATGAAATTGAAACTAATCTAAAGAAAAAATAGTACTTTATTTCATGCTCTCTTACATCTTTTTAAAAAAAGGCTACAATTTGTGTGTATTAAGTTTTTACTTTCCTCTTTAACAACCATTTTTTAAGTTCATTTTTTACATCAAAAGCAGAAAATCGAAATCTTTGTATTCTTTCAAAATCAAATTTTTTTCTTTAATGACTTCGTTGATTTGCTTTCTTCCTCATTTAGATAATTCAACTAACTTTCTTGCCTATTTGCCATTTTCATATTCAAGCAGAACTTCAATGCTCTGCTCGAGATTTAGAAAACATGTTTCAACATAGTTGCAACTCAGATCACTGACAAACTTATGAAATGAAACTGGCATGAATGACATTTTTGCTGACAGAGGTGCAATTCCTCTTTTACTGTACCTATTGAAATTCCAAACAAAGGCCCTAGGATACCTGCAATGCCTGATTGTCCAGTTCCTCCCTCAGTTTCTATGGGTGGTGCAATAGGGACCCCCTATCTGAAGGGTGTAGGGAGAATACAAAAAGAGATAACAGATTTAATGTTTCTAAGAAGGGGGGGTAGGAATAGACTTCGCAAATTATTCCTGGGTCTTATATCCGACCATAAAATTAATCTTGAGTTTATTCCCTTAAAATTAAAGCATTGGGTGAGTAGAATTACCAGAAAAATGAAAGGGGCAATCCCATTCAATGGCTGTTTAGAGGGGGTCGAGTGGCCGCTGATACAGGTTATTTTACCATTAGGTCTATGAGTCGAAAAATCTGTGCCATGAAAAATTGGCCGTTTGGAAAGGTGGCCGCTATACAGGGGCGGCCGCTAAGAGAAGTTTCACTGTATATCAATTTTGATTTGTTTTAAAATATTTTTATTTTTTTATATGTAGATTGAAGGCATATTTCTAGGGGGAGGGGTCCAGGGGATCTAGGCCTTTTTCCAAATGTTTTCATTGAAGAAATATTTGGATTTTTTTAAAGTTATTAAAATTTCTGTTCATCACTCATATCCATTGTGAATGTTAAAAGATATTTTTCACCATAAAAAGAGAATAGACAGAATTACATCAGAATTAGTCACAGGAGGTTGACAAATTTAGCATTAGTTTTGGTGCATATAGCAGACATGCCAACTACTCTGGATTCTCCGGAGCAGCTCCGGAAAATGAGAAGATTCGATAACTCTGGAAACGTCTCAGATTTCTCCAGAAAATAACAAAACTTTCGCACAGCTAAAAGATTACGATTCAGCAATTAAATGCAAAGTTTTGCAGAAAATAATGATGAATATTACTCTTTTCACACAGTAATGATGCATGTTAAAAGTTTTCAGTACTGTGCGGAAAAACCAAACTGAATTTAGTCCAAATTTGAGTAGACAAACTCTAGAATCCCTAATGTAGAAAAATGCAAATATTTTAATCAAGGTAAATATAACGAGAAAAACATTTCTGAAAAATAAGTTATTAAAGCTAAAAAAGCTACTCATAAATTTTTAAATGCATAAATTTTATTTACCTTTTACAATTTACTACTGTGTAAATGCTTTAAATTTAATTTTAATTTACAAACCAATAAGATATATACTTATGTATAATCTGTAATTAGCATGTTAACATTTCAAACCACACTGTTGCTCTGGACACAAATGCTTAAATGTGGCATGTCTGATATAGACATGACTTAATTTTATGTTATGCCAACTCAATTTCATAGTTTCCAACATCAATTTAAATAGTATTCCAGCACTAGAGGGCTTGGCCCAGGAAGTGCTGTAGCCAACTCTTTCTGTGAGCTTCTAGACATGACTATAGATGTGGACAAATGTCTCAATAAGCAGGTCTTAAAAGCTAAAATTAATTTACGATTATAAAATGATAGTTTATAAATTACTGATATGCCATACCATTTTCTAATTTTGTAAAAGAAAAAAGGATATGTCATAATTCCTTTTGCAATATTTTTTGATTTTCCTAGTTATTTATAAAACTATTTTAGTTTAAATTTGTCTTGTAAATATTGAGAGTAAATTAAATAGGCTTTAACCAGGTGAATTTATACCTCATAAAAAAAATTTAAAGTGTAAAAATAAAAGACAATGTGGTTGTAAAAATATTTTTCAAGATAAAGGAAATGTACAATGCTGCTGTACCATATTAAGATGAATTTATGTACACATGCAAAACTATGAATGTATGTATAAGACTTGTCTATGTATGTAATTTGAATGTGTACATGTGTAAATATATATATATATATATACAGTGAAACTTTTCCGAGCGGCCACCCTTCTAAATGGCCAATTTTTCATGGCACAGATAAAACTCATAGACCTAATGGTAAAAAAACATGTATCAGCAGCCACCCAACTCTCTCTAAATGACCACCAAGTGGGATTGCCCATTTCATTTTTTGTGAAATTCTACTCAGTCAATGCTTTAATTTTGAGTGGAAAAACTCAAGGTTTTATGGTCGGATATAAAACCCAGGAATAATTTGCAAAGTCCATTCCCACAGTCCCCCCCCTTTCTTAGAAACATTAAATCTGTTATTTCTTTTGTATTCTCCCCACATCCTTCAGATAGGGAATCCCTATTGCACCCCCCATGGAAACTGAGGGAGGAACTGGACAATCAGGCGTTGCAGGTATCCTAGGGCCTTTGTTTGGAATCCCAATAGGTATAGTAAAGGAAGAATTCCACCTCTGTCAACAAAAATGTCATCCACACCAGTTTCATTTGATTAGTTTGTCAGTGATCTGAGTTTCAACTATGTTGAAATGCCTTTTCTTAAATCTCAAGCAGCACATTGAAGTTCTGCTTATATATGAAAAAGGCAAATTGGCAAGAAAGTTACTTGAATTACCAACTGTTGATGAATGCAAATCAACAAAGTCATTAAAGAAAAAAATTTGAAGGAATACAAAGACTTTAATTTTCTGCTTTTAAAGTAAAAAAATGAACTTAAAAAGTGGTTGTTATAGAGAAAAGTAAAAGCTTAAAACACACAAATTGTAGCATTTTTTAAAAAGAATGTAAGAAAGCATGAAATAAAGTACTCTCTTTAGATAAGTTTTGACTTTCATTTTAAATAAAGAATAGATTTCAGACTTGTTTATATTAAGAATTACAGCAATTATCTTATAATAAAACCCTTCAGAGTGGCCAAATATTCTAGGAACGGTGGGGTGTCCACTCAGAAAGGTTTCACTGTATATATATATATATATATATGAGATTGAAAGTGCACTGTTTTTTGGATTAAAACTCTGTGCCCTCACTAGAAAAAAAAATTTTGGTTACATCACTGATGTAGATACAATAATATTTTAAACAAAATTAAATATAAAGATTATGTTATAAGGTAAACTTTTATTTACTTGAACTGAAGTTTTAATGTGTAATTGCGATTTTCCATTTTTCTTCTAGGACAACCAGTTAAGTAAAGAAGAAATTTTAAATAAATTTGACTTATTTGTGGGCAGCCAGGCTACAGACTTTGGAGAAGCTCTAGTAAGACATGATGAGTTTTAAAGATTAGATATTGAGAAGAAATATGAACTTGAATCTCCAGTGTTTACTTTCAGTATACTATGCATGTCATTTTTATACAAAGAATTTGTACTTAAATGTTTGAAACACACTTTTTTATAGAATCACTTTCCACTTGTTTTCTGTACTGTTTTTGCAAATTAATTTTATTTTAATATATATCTCAGTTGGTATACAATACTCTATTAAATATATAATAGTAAAAAATTCAATCAAAACAGTATCATAGCCATGAAAATGAACTTGATTGTGAAAAAACATCAAATATACATTTGCACATGTAATTGTATTCACAGATATAATTGTTTAGATAATATATTTTTCAATTGAAACTAATAAAATGGCCTGAAATCAATTTTATTTTTTAAATCCTTTATTACTAACAGTCAATAAGATATTTAGTAGTAAATTAAACACTTAAGGGTAAATAAATTTTAACATTTGACCAGTGTAAGGATTTTCAAAGTGATAAATTACTAATAAGTTACAGAGTCTTGAAATATTTATGTTGGTTAATATATTTTTCATAATAAACCAAATTTCAAAGATTACATTTAAATCTTGAAAAAATAATTAATAAAATATAATGGTATATTTATATTAAATATATTCTATCTTTGAAGCATTCAACGCAGAGCTTGAATTGTTCTTTATACTATATATTTACCTCCTCCTTCCTGTTTGAAAGATAAAATCTAGTATATTTTGTGGATGTAAAATGCTTCAAGGTTCAAAATATCATAAATTAAAAAAAAACAAAGTAAGTCTCTAAATTAGTTGTCGAATAAGTTATCATAGAAAACCTATGTAAAAATCAAATTTTAATTTATTTCTTATATTCACATATGCAACTTTTTAGAAAGCCAAAGAACAAATTTTGTTTTGTTTTGTTTATTTTGCCTGCAAATTTTACATGTTGCTTTAAAACTGTAAATACCTTGATTTTATTTCTAATTTTATATTTTATTTAAATGTCAGATTGGTGACCTCTCACATCAGGAAAGAAACAGGAAGTTTTATGATTATCAACAACTTTGGCTACCAAAATTATTTTAATTCCTAGAATTTTTTTGGCTTCCTCTTGCAAACTTTCATACACATTTTTTTCTTCAGCCTGTAAATTATTTAAATACTGGAAAATAGAATTTTTCATTAATAATTTATCTTACATGATAAAAATTTACATCTTCAATATAACAAAATTTTTGATAAAGCTAAATAAATACAAACTATCTAAATAAAAGTTCAAAAGCTGCACACACTTTTAGCATTGTTGTTTTAAGATAGTTGTAAGGAAAAGAAAAAATAAATTATTGATTTCAATGATTCTCACTGTTTAATAATTTCCTTACTGAACTACTGTTACCATTATAAATAAAATTAAAGTCAATATTTATTTTCTAATATAAACCCATGAATATAAAATCAGAAATAAAGACTTGATTACTTTTATAAATACATTTTAATTTTTCAAATAAAGGTAATACAAGAAAAATATGTACTCATTATATCAAATATTATACTCATTTTAGAAATTGCTTAAAAACTTATCTAAAATATATACCTTTGTTTGAACGGCAACTGTGTATCTGCTTTCTTATTTTTAAAATATGTGTTATGTGCCAAAGAATAAATGTTTCTGTTATTTTCTTATATTTTTTTTTTCGGAGTATTATATTGTGGATGTTTTGTAAACTTATTTAAGATTTTGATTGCTTTTGTTATATGACTAAAAGTTAATAAATTTTTTATAAATATTGTTTTTTATTCTTTACATGGTGTAATTTCTTAAGAATGTATATTAAATATTAGAAGAAATGCTTGAAACAAATTTTTTTAAAACATATTCTAGAATTACTATTTAGTTTATATTTTGTTAACCAGCAATATTTTACATTAAACTAAGTGTGTAATATACTTTTCTAAACTTTTGATATATTCTTAATTCTTAAATGAACTTCAAGCTTCTATGATAGAAAGTTGTTTTATTCCTTTTCTTTAAAAAAAACTCAGTCTAAAAAAAAACTGATATCTGTGAGGTAATTAAGTCTAACGAATTTAAGGCCAAATCACTTAAATATTTTATTCCCATTTGTTCATATCTTTATAAATGGACAGTATACTTATATACCCATCTATAAAAGAAATATTCAGTTTTAATAATATTAAATATTAAAATTTAGTCATCAAAATAAGGAATAAAAAATTTTGATAAAATGCTGAACATACATATTCTCATTCAAAAGTTTTATGCTACTTAAAAGCAAAGAAATATTTTTATATGCTGGTAAATTAGTTTATCACTCAAAGTGAAATTTGTTTAGGGGCTTAATTAAACTATGTGAAAAAAAACTACAGTAAATTTTTAACATTTTTTCTAATAAGTATAACTATTCATGCAAAGTCATAAATACTACTATTTATCAATAATCCTAAAATATTACCATTTAAAAAATCAAACATATAAAAACTGCATGATTTAAAATTAAACTAAAATTTAAGCTTATAATCAATGTCAATGAAAAGTATTGCAGTTAAGAGACTTTGGTCTTGATCCCACTTCGCAGAACATTTTACAGGATCTACTTCTTTAGGTAGATCAAGTTTCAAATAATACTTTTTTGTTTTACATATCAGTTGCAAGGCAGATAAATTAAGATTTACTTCTTCTTTAGAATGGACTCCAGGCAATTTAATTTTTACTAATAAACATTCACAACTATCAGACCCTGGTCCTTTACCACTAAACTAAAAGAAAAAAGCATAATTTTAGTTTCTTAAATTAGAATCAAAATAAGTACATTATAATATAAATAAACTACTAAATATTGTCCTGGTTCATTTAACTATAATGGCAGCCGAACGCTGGCCGATTGGTTAGGGCGTTGACCGTTGGTACCACAGTTCGTGGGTTCAAATCTCACTATGGCATGGATGTTCATAGCCATTTGGAATCGTCTTTAAGCAGTAGGTCACGGTCTAATTAGCACTCGTGTGCAAAACAGTAGACCGTAGCACTCCAAACGAAACCAAACTAACTATAATGGAAATGAACAAACAAGTTTTGGAAATTTCTTAACCCTTGCAGGATAGATACGTCATGTATGTAACATCATCTAAAATGGCTTGCAACTCTTTTGTATCTTTGAAAAAGTATCGCAGTTCAAAAATATTTGAATCTCAATGAATGAAGAAGTCAGATTGTTGTCTCTAATAACAACAATCTGACTGCTGAAATACCACAATAGACTATATGGCAAAGGTGTTATCAGGGTCTTAAAAATCAATTTAAATCTTGATACATTAGCCCTAGAACCAAAATTAATATATTTATATCTATATAACCTATTGTGACCAGTGATACTATAAGCTGAACAATGACTAAATTTATGGAAAAAAAACCATTAACCTTTCAGTTCAAAATACTAAGAAATATATTTGTTGCAGTTTGTAGAAACAGTATTCAGAAATTCATGTTCGACTTTGAAAACTACCAAAAATATAAACAACCATACATTGTTGAGATCATACATAGTCAAAGGTTTTGGTGGCTAGGACATTTATTTAGAATTGAAAAGTAAAAAACTCACATTTTCCAAATCTATGGCAATTAGAAAGCAGGAAAGACCAACAATTAGGTGATTTGACTCTGAAAGCAACCTAACAATCTAAAGGCCCCTCCACACTATGGTCCACAGCAAGCCATTACCACCATCTGGAGGGGATATAGCCTATCCAGGTCTAAAATGGCAGATGATAAAATGATCTTGGTGGAGAATGGCTTCAGAACCAGTTTTCCACCAAAGATCAAAGACAGCCAGATGTGCAACTTAAGTGCACAGTAGACCCTATAGACAAATTCATACGCTTGGCTCATTTAGTGGCCCAGTGTGTGGATGCAACCTGTAAACCATCATTCAAGGTCACCATTAGGAAGTGGTGAACAATTGGCCATAGTGTTGAAACTGTATTATGTAAGGGAGATTAGAGGGCCATTACCTCAGATAGGACCAGATGGCGAAGACTGATTGGGATGGTCTTGGCCTGTAATGAGTTGTAGTGTCTCAGAAGAATTCTCATGTACTGATAAATTCCATACAAGACACAAAAAATTATTATTGACAACAAACTATACCTCGCTTCATAGCTATCATTTATGTTTTTAAATGAAATGTTAGTTATACAAGATATATTAATTTCATGTTAATCACAGCTATGACTCCTAATGACAGGTGGATAATTTTCTGTAAAATAATATACACATATATATTAGCTGTGTTACACTATAACAAATAAAATATATCAATAGAACATTTTTATTTATTCATAAAGTTTGAATGAAATTCTAGTTATAATATCTAAAAAATAGTTTTTTATATTTAACTATTAAGTTGTCTATGTGGTTGTATCAAGAAAATTTGTAATATAAATTTTAATTTAAACACATATAAGTGGTTGACTTATGACTCTCCATACCAAGTATAGAATTTGATATACCTATTATATAATATTCATATAGATTACATATAAATTTATTTAATTTTATAGTAACACTATAGCTACAATTTTTTAAACTAAGCACAGAAAAAAAACCTCAATATAACTAAGTTTCCCACAAATTAATTTCTTAAATCTATTACTACAAGAACTACAGTTATGTTGTCTATGAAGCATGTTCTATACTGCTAAAAAAAGTTTTAAAAAATTGCTTTTTTCTATAAGATACAAAGAATTCATACCGCTTTAGCCACTTGCACATTTAAATGAACTCCTGTCATAAAAATCAACTTTTTAAAATATCTTACAGTATTGCTCAGTTGTTGCAGTTTAATTTATTCAATTATTCTCATTTGTATGAAGAATTTTTTAAACATTTATCATTTATTAATATTATCTCTAAAGTTTTTGAGTCTAAATAAGTGAGAAATTGTCCACTCATGGAAAATTTCCACCCTTCAACTCATTTCTCAAAATTAATAAATATGTATATATACCCAGCAATTCCAACAGGGGAGGGGGGAAGTATAAGCCCTTTGCTACCCTACTGTCTGTGACTGTTATTTTCAATAGAATAATTAAATATCTAGATATGAAAATTTAATACAAGGCTAACAGTGTTTAAAATAAAATACATCTTGTATGCTATCTGGCCTCAATATGAATATTTGTATCTGATCTAAATTTGAAGTATGTATAATTTATTTAATTTACTAATTGCCAAACAAAACAGTTGACATATATATATATATATATATATATATATATATGTGTGTGTAATCCATTTTTTATAAAACTCCTTGACAAGGAGAAAGCTCAACAGCTAGTAGTAATAAAAATGCAGACGGGCCAACATTGAAGAGAACGGCACCAGTCTAATTGAAACTTTATTCCAGAGCTGCTACACAATGAACATCTTTTCTACTTCAAGACAGACAAAGAAAAAGCCACAGAGATCACTCTGATCGAACAGAGGTGCACCCAAGAGCGAAGACAGAAAGATTTTTCCCACGGTAACAAAAAAAAAAAAAAACTTAATAAGCAAATTAAATGCAAGATCAGTAAAAACTTGGAGCTATTTGCCAGTGACAAATGTGCTGAATAGACAGAAAGTTTATATTTTTATGGGAAGAATGTTAAGTGGAAAAATACTCCTTTGATTAAACTATTTAGAGGCTGGGAAAAAGATTTAAAGGAATTAGAATGGGAGAGAGAAGGCTTTTAAAGAAATATTAAAGTTATACAATTTTGATATATTACATATATATCTTAATGAGAAACAAAACTTGATACCTCTTCTGTTGGCAGACAATTTAAGTTTCTATCATAAATACGTCAATAAATATCAGGAAACACATGAAATTTGCATATACATCAAAATACTTGTAGTAGCATTCATAACATTTAATTTTTAATTATATCATTGCAAAATAATAAATTACAAAATATTTTATAAGTTAAACAAAATGTAAATAGATCAAAATTTAATTTGCAAAGACTGTCAGTTTAAAAATATATTTATTAATGATGATGTAGAGAACAAATTTTTAATTATTTCCTTTTTATATACTTGTACTGTGCTATACTTACACTGTTATGAAAGATATATATATTAAACAAAACATAATAATACATTCTTATTTATAAGTATTTTTTCAAAGTAATGAATTTAACTCCCATAAGTAAAAAAAATATGATTTTTAATTTAATCATTTTAGTTGAATTAAATAACTTTTAGAGATTAATATCTAGATAAAATTCATTTCTGAATGTACCCAAGAATTGGTCAGAAAACATCCTCTTGTTTTTACAATTCGCCAGTTAATTTAATCCTTTGCTAATCATGTGCATCACATCTAATGCTTCTTATGTTCTTATATCACATGTGATATACACATCTAATGTTTTTTATGCTTGTGTTTAGGATTTTAAGTCATTAACGCGTGTTTTCATCAGAAGCGCCACCTTTCATTTTCTTTAGTTTTTATTTGTTTCAAAAATTTTATTTTAGGTGTGTGGCAACCTGTTTTTTTGTTCTCTTTATATTTTTAGAATCCGTTTTTCTTTTTATGCTAAATTATTGGTTATTAAAAGATTAAAGTTTTATATTTGTTGTTATTCATCTGTAAAACTTGTAGTTCATTTGATTGATTTGTTTTAAAAGGTGTCCACACTATTTATTTAAACTTTATTAACGAAAGCTTGTATATCACATGTGATATATAATGAACTATATTTTAAGTGAAAAATAATTTGGCATTGTGTCTTTAATTTAATTGTAGCTTTCACTTAGACATATGATATACTACCAGAATGTAATTTTTCTCTCATTTAGTATGTACAAAGGGTTAAAGCTCTATTTGTCGTCTAGTTACAGAAATTTAAACATGTAATTTAATCATGTCTAACATTAATTCTCATTGGTAATAGTTTTTTTCTTTTTTAATTTATTATGCCACCTTGTAAATTTTTCTTTTATTTTTCAAAAACCCAAACAATTTTGTTTTAATTTTAAAATTTTCAAAATTTGACAGTTCTTTCACTTGTCACCAAGTTTTTAACTAAGAAGAAAAATTATCAATATCCAATTTAGTATCTGGATCTTTAGCTTAAATATCAGCCTGCCATGATAGCTGAAATTCAGCTAGACACCTACCAGATATCCATTTCATCCTTACCTGAAATGCTTTTATGAATATCCAAAATATTTTAATATATACAGGGTATCTGCCAAAATAAATTTTTTCAAATCCATGACTTTTCATGACTTTCCCTGATTTAGCAGATCATTTTCCATGACTTTAAAAGGCTTTCGTAAAAGTATATATGAATAAAACTTGTGATTACATACAAATAAAATATATACTTTTAGAGAAATTACAGAAATTTAATCATAAAAAAACTATAAACTTACTTTATAGGTGTTAATAAACTCACATACATAAAAATAAATTGTTGTATCTACATACCTAAGTTTAATTATATAGCAATTTTTCAATTAAAATGTTTCCAATTTGAATTTAGGGTACTTTGGTATTATCCAGGTGACCATGAATAATAGACAAATATAACCCTATAATGTTTATAAACAATATCCCTAAAGATAAACTTATACTTTATGCAAAAATCTTAACTAATTTTTATTAAAAAAATAATTATTATTATATTAATAAAATTTTAATCTACAATTTAAGAAAAAAACCCAGAATAATATACATTTACCCATCCATTAAACTTTCTTGCTTTGAGTTTCCTCGGTGAACAAATTTTACTTGGCAATAAGGTCAATAGGATAATACATAAATACCAAACTCAGTAACTTCAGCTAAATGACAAGTAAAAATAGAATTAAACAATTCAATGCATTTTTTAATCGGTAGTTTAGCGGATCCATGACTTTCCATGACTTTTACTCATTTTACTTGAAAAATCAAGACTCTATGACAAAATTAATCCATTGTCTAAATCCATGATTTTCCATGACTTTCCCTGACTTCCCAGGTGCACGGAAACCATGTATATAAATAAAATTTTAGGGACTACTGAAGAATTTGGGGTCCCCTTGGCAAATTTGGTGAAAATATTGCCGTTATTTACTAAAACACAATGGTAATTCATCCAAGCATTGCATTTCTTGCTTTTTCTGGCGACTTTAATTAATCACAGTGTGCCATCATCATAGAATTATATACTCTTACCTTATTAAAGAAAACAACTTGAAAACTGAACATTAATTTTTATGGGCAATTAATCCCTTAATAGTTTACAAATGGAACAGCTCCAAATTATTAAAAATCAGCCGTAGTGAACCATTAACAGTTTGTTATATCTAAATTTTTTAAGCATTGCACACTTTTAATATATAAGAAAAAGTGACATAAAGAGAGATGGATGCAAATAACATATAAATTATAATATAGATACAGATTGTTTGTATATGGTGAGATCAGGAGAAAATGTTAGGCAACCATACTCAAAACATTATCGCCAAGTTGGTGGAGGTACCTAATCCTTCAGTCAACCCAAAATTTTAATATTCATTAAAAGTTCTAGTTCAAATATTTATATGACGATGAAGCTTTCCCAGTTATCAGCAGACGGCATAAGTTTTTCAAAATCAGCAAGGGAGGATAGGAGATAGTAGTGTCTATTGATCATGTAAAACCAGCATATCTCCTGGCAGATTATTCAGACTGTTCTGCGAATAACTCTTCAGCCTCTAACGAACACCTCCAGGACAAGGTACAGCAGGCACAACTGATTGTAAATCAGACTCCTTCTACTGTGCTATCTCCAAAGCAGCAAACTTCAAGATATGGCCGCAAAATTAGACATCCAGTTAGATTTGCAGAATGCATTATCTAGGATGGGGGGTACTGCGGCGACGTAACTCAAAATATTACCTTGTGCACAAACAAATGCAGTTACTTCAATTCTGACATTTAATTTTTCCTGATGGCATCTCATGTTATTTTTCTATTCTTCTGCCATTTTGTATTGAAAGCTGTTGACTTCATTTCTCTCCAGATTTTGTCATATGTAAAGAAAATTCCTATGAATTGTATATTAAATATTAAGACTTGGATTGATATATTTGTTGTTCCTCTTTATTTATTTTCTCTCCAAATGTAAGTTCAATATAAATATCTTCAGTTCTTTTACTAACACAAATGAGTCATAAAAACAATTTATATTTTTATGACATTTTGTAAACATTTCAAAATAGCAAAATAATTATATAATTTTAAAATGTTTAAAAATGTTATAACATTTCTAATTGAATACCATATGTATTAATATCATCCTAGAGTACAAAGTTTCAATAATTTGCTTTAATGCTTTTAATCATTACACATACATAAATCATAGCATACATTTCTTACCTGAAAAAATACATCATCAGGACTGACACTTTGTTGATAAATCATCTCATATTCTGGTTTATCTTTAATTTTAGCTTCATCATCTTCTTCATCTTGTATTTCATCTTCAGACCAAATATCCTTATTTGTAGTTGCTATACATTTGTTGCTATTAATATTGAGACTTATTTCTTTACTCTGTACTGTTTTTATGTTTTGTGCTACTTGGTGTGGATTATAGCTGCTTCCCCCTGAGTCAAAATCACATTCATCTGCTGAATCTAATTCTTCCTTTAAATTTAAAAGGCCAGCTAAACTTTTAAGATCTGTACTTGTAAAACTTGTCATTTTACTTTCTTTTAAAATTCCTAATTACCTAAACAATATTTTTTTTCATAATGAATTGATAAGAAATCTATAGTTTACTATAGTAACTAATAAATATAAAATACTTGGTATCAAGAAATTAAAATAAAAAGAAGTATAATTTTTTAAAGAAATTTAAAGAAAACTTGTAGGGTTTCAAGTTTATTGTATCACTATGTGATAAAAAGAACTAAAATATTTTTAACAATAAATAACACAAGGAACTGAATCGCTAGGCATTTTATCAAAATGTTATAAAATTTACAATTCTAGAACGAAAGAAAGGTAAAGTTTAAGAGGGGTAATATCCAAACGTTTAAACGTAGAATCAGAGGGAGGGAAATAATTAAATTTTAAAATGTCATTAATATAAATCATCAAAATTTTATTTAGCTAACATCTTATTAAGTGCAAACACATCTGTGTAAGCATTATTAAAAAAAGAAGTGATTAATTTCCACTTACTGGTAGAGAGAAATGAAACGAAACGAACACATGCTGTTTGTCTGGTTGCTTAGCAACGATTTTCTCTTTATTTTCTAAAAATCAAATTACCTATTTTTTGCTAAACGACACGTATAATTCTTATTAGGTTTAATTATGAATTAAAAATTGTTTTTATCACATTTTGTAATTTATTTATCTGATTAAAAAAAATAGTAACTGTAAATTAGTTTTAGAAGCTGAGTGTCAAAGACTTTATCAAGAAACATCAACAGACGAGATCGAGTTTGTTTTGATTACGTGTATAAAATAAACTTATTTTTTGAAATGCCAGTAAAATATAGCATTCTATTACCTACTTATAATGAAAAGGAAAATTTGCCAATTATAGTGTGGCTAATTGAGAAATTTATGTCTGAAAGTCATTATGATTATGAAATAATTATAATTGATGACGGTAGCCCAGATGGAACCTTAGAAGCCGCGAAGCAGCTAGAAAAGATTTATGGTTCCAACAAAATCGTGTTACGTCCAAGAGAAAAGAAATTAGGTTTAGGTACTGCATATATTCATGGTATTAAACATGCCACAGGAGATTTTATCATAATTATGGATGCAGATCTTTCTCACCACCCCAAATATATTCCCCAGTTTATTAAAAAACAAAAGGAAGGTAACTATGATTTGGTTTCTGGAACACGCTATGTAGGTAACGGAGGTGTGAATGGCTGGGATTTCAAGAGAAAACTCATAAGTCGTGGGGCTAATTATTTGACACAAGTTTTATTGCGTCCTGGCGCATCAGATCTCACAGGTAGCTTTCGGCTATACAAGAAGGACGTTTTACAGAAACTTGTGGAATCTTGTGTATCAAAAGGCTATGTGTTTCAGATGGAAATGATAGTCAGAGCTCGAAGACTGGGTTTTAAAATAGGAGAAGTTCCTATAACTTTTGTTGACAGATTGTATGGTGAATCAAAGTTAGGTGGAAATGAAATACTCCAATTTGTTAAAGGTTTACTATATTTGTTTGCATTCGTTTAACATTCCAGATACATTTGATCTTTTATACAAGGATGTATTCAACTTCAGAACTTAAAATGTTGACCATGTCATATAAATCAGTTTTTCTCTTTTCTTTCTAATATTTGTATACTTGTGACGATTAGTTTTTGAAAATTATTTTGCAAAGCACATTATTATTTTACTTAAAATTATTGTAATATAATATATATTTTGTGTTTAAATAATAGAAGCATAGAATCAAATATTTTATTGATATCATATTTATGCTGACTGTATTAAAATCTGTGTTGCTATGTATTTGTAATAATATTACCTATTTCCATGCCATAATAACTAAATATAACTAGATATACCACAAAAGTACAAATATTTTAAATTCTCAATAAATTTCATTTAGCAATTCTGCTACTTGTGTTTCATATATCAACTGTACATAAAATGAATTTTGAACAATAAATTATTTTTATAATATACTGAATATGTATCTGAGATAGTAATAAATGGAATAGGAAGCTGTAAAGACAGAAAAACTAGATCCTGACTTAATTATCTATAAGTAGTAGTATACTTCTCACTTCAAAACTCTTATCGTACAATTATTCAATATTCCTTCTACATGATTTGTGTTTGATGGTATCTAGTTATAAAGTACATACCTATAAGCCTGTGAAATGTCGCATCACAAAATTAGTAATGATGTAGGATGTAGAAACAAACTATTTCAGTTCAAATTCTCTTTCTGAAGCTATTTTCTATCATCTTTTTTCATCAAAAAATTAAGTAGGAATATTCAAAGGATAAACAAAAATGTTACTATGGATAATTGTTTAATCTCAATACTTTTACACAAAAAATTCTAAAGAGTTTAGTAAGTTTAACAATTGATGAAACTGTCCACAAAAAGAAAACATATAACCATAGTAAACCTATATAGCCATAGTAAAGTTTAGTAAAATTATTCTTGCTTCATGGATATAAAAGTGTCTCATTCATCCTTGTAAACAAGGACAATTATAAGTGAGTTTTCAAAATTGAATAGAAATATCTATCAGAATAATTTGATTGTAAAAAATGTTAAAATCATGTGTGTAAGATGCTCAAAGCATCTTACACACATGATTTGAAAAGAATTACCTACAGATTTTGTTTAACATGCTCAAAGGCATAGCTCCCAAGAACACCACACTAAGGGAAAGAAGTTGGTATAAAAATAAGTAAATTATAATTTCATGTTTGCTTAAAAGAATTATGAAATCATCTACATATTGTATATTTTTATTCTAATTTTATTCTAAATAGGTCTTAAGCCTGCCTATCTACACTTCATTTTGGAGATGAATGGTTATCATTCCCATAAGTATTTCAACTGATTGCCTTCAAGTTTTAAATTTACTGACAGAATACAAAATAAAAATCAAATAAAATTGATATTTTGAAAAAGAATTATATTTCCAAAAAAAATTTCAATTGTATTTATTAATTTTTTATGCTTTATTTATTGAGTTATTTTAAAGGATACCTGTAAAAAGAAAATATAATTCAGAGATAATAAATACAGTCAAACCCTTATATAATACCACTGTTAGTTCCATTACTAGTTTGGTAGTGTGTTAATTTTAGCCTAATGCATATTGATAAAGCTGTATGAGAGCTTACTTGTACTTGTATATATTTATTATCATGCTTTTCTGGATATCAAAACTGTTCTTTTGGATGTAACATAAAAAAACCTTCAAAAACTACCTTTTTAACAGAACATTCAATATTAATTAACAAGAGAGAATATTTCTGATAGAAACAAAAATTCTGCAAATTTTCGGCCTGTTTTTAGTTGTGTGATAAAACATTGCAATATATTAACTCGCACTCTCGTCAGAATAGATGTTAAATGACAGGACTCCATATGCAAATCTTGTGTGTACTCATCACTAAAAGAAAAAAACGGACATGTAAAAAGGAATCATTGAGGGAGTGGAGAGTCATGTAAAACTATTTAGTTTTCGGCTCTGCAAAATGTGTTTTACACAGAATTAACCTATCAACTATACTTAACAGTTTTCTTTATGCCTACTGCAAACCATTTACTTATAATCACCTGCTAACAGAAAATGGGAATTTACTAACATTTGTATTAAGTGAAAATGACAAAGTTGATTGATTGAAACATGAAACCTATTTTACCAACACCTCTTGAAAAGTTAATTTAAAGCATTGGTATACTACCTTATACACTTTGAGGAACCCTTTGAACTCAGTCTTCTTGAAGGAACCTCTTGACCAGAGCAGAATACAGTCAGTCCAGTTATATGATCAGTTTTCTAAAGTTCCGTCTAACTTAATAGGAAATGTGTTAAAGCGTACTGTTTATACAGTCATTTTCTTTTTCTTGTTACCAGTTATATGGTCAATTTCATGTTTTTAACAATTTTTTTTTTTTTTTGTTTTTTTTAAATAATCAGTGCGAAATTGGAGAGGACCTGAATTCAAGCCATTATTTTCCTCCCTTTCTTGCTTGTGTAGACTCATCATTGGAGTTTTCCACCTCTCTCAGTTCTCATCCCCCCCTGATAATAAGTGGACATCTGTCTATTGGTTAAAGTTATCTCTCATACATGATCTCAGATGTTATTTTACTAATTCCAAAGCAGCAGATGAGCATTTAAAAGCTATTAAGGACTTACAGTGTATCTGCCCAAATAAAATTTTTCAAATCTATGACTTTCCCTGATTTAGCAGATCATTTTCCATGACTTTAAAAAGCTTTCGTTAAAGTACATATGAATAAAACTTCTGATGTACATACAAATAAAATATATGCTTTTAGAGAAATTACAGGAATTTTATCATAAAAAAACTATAAACTTACTTTATAAGTGTTAATAAACTCACATACATAAAAATAAATTGTTGTATCTACATACCTAAGTTTAATCCTATAGCAATTTTTCAATCAAAATGTTTCCAATTTGGTATTATCCAGGTGACCATGAATAATAGACAAATATAACCCTATAACATTTATATACAATATCCCTAAAGATAAACTTATATTTTGTGCAAAAAATCTTAACTAATTTTTATTAAAAAATAATTATTATATTAATACAATTTTAATCTACAATTCAAGAAAAAACCAGATTAATATACATTTACCCACTCATTAAGCTTTCTTGATTTGAGTTTCCTTGGTGAACAAATTTTACTTGGTCAATAGGATAATACATAAATACCAAACTCAGTAACTTGAGCCAAATGACAAGTAAAAACAGAATTAAACAATTCAATGCATTTTTTTTAATCGGTAGTTTAGCGGATCCATGACTTTCCCTCTCATTTTACTTGAAAAATCAAGACTTTCCATGACAAAATTAATCCATTGTCTATATCCATGATTTTCCCTGACTTTCCAGGTGCGCAGAAACCATGGACTTAGAAAAAGTTATGTTAACAACCAACAAAAGGAAGCAAACTGATATACCTGATTATTTTTAAATACATTAAACATGAATGTATGTATATACATGTGCTGTACTTTTATTAGTACGGTAAGCTAATAAATTTCCCCCAAAAAAAAATATTGCATATTTTTAATATAGTTTTTACTTCTCTAATTAATTTTTAAAATGTTCTTAAAAAGTATAATTATTTGTTTATTAGGTGAATATAATCCTGCCATAATTCAATAGGGTTATATTGTTCTGCATATATGGTCCGATTTTTCTGGACCGTTGAGCTGACTTTATAACCGATGCAGACTGTATAAAAGCTTTATCCAACTCAGATTTTCAAAATTATGATAGCTCAAATTTTCTGTATTTTAACAAGATATTAAATAGTAAGATAATTTATTTTTTTTGGTAGGTGGGTGGAGAGTTCTAAAATATATTCTATGAATAATATACAAAAGCAACAATTATAACAAATTATTGGCATTAAAAGAAAAATTTTTTAATTACTTGGCTGTGATTGTTTTCTATTTTTATGTATGGAATAATTATTGAAATCTGCAACCTGTTTCTGTATTTTGTTTTTCCTACAGCATATAATTTTTTTTTTACTTACATAGGTTGAAACAAATGGCATTAGATATTTCAACCTCTTTTAGCAATTTCAGGATGTTCTTTTATAATATCAATTCCAAAATGTTCATAAAATCAACTTGACTAAATATTAGTTTTAATTGGTGGAGACCAGGGTTGGAAAAAATTCATGATTTTCTTTTAAAAATAAAAAAAAATCAGATTTATTTGATTATTTTCTCAATTCTAATATTAATTATTGTTGTGTTTCTTTATTTTGTGCAATATACATGGAATAGTTTGTTATAAGTAACAACTTATCTATCTTGTATATTTTACACACTGATTACTGAAAATTAAATATATAAATTTTAATCTAAATACATTCCATTATTTTGTAATTGGATAGTGCAAACTAAATAAGATGTCAATTTAAAGAACGAAATATTCATTTAAGACAAACTATTTAAAAAAAAAAAAAATCACAATTATTTCAATATTCATTTAAGCAACAAATTATATATTTAACTGTTTCAATAAAAACACTAGTTCCCTTTAGGTAAATAAAACAACCCCTCATCAGGGTTGGAAAAAAATCATGATTTTTTCAATTTAAATCACATTTTTTTTTTGAATTCTTATTTTAATTATTGTTGTGTTTTTATATTTTTTGCAATATACATGGAATAGTTTATTATAAGTAGCAACTTATTTATCTAGTATTTTCTACACACTGATTACCTAAAATTAAAAACAGAAATTTTCATCTAAATACATTTCATTATTTTGTAATTGGATGGTACAAACTAAATAAGATGTAAATTTAATGAACAAATTAAATATTCATTTAATGCAAACTTTTTATTAAAAAAAAACAAAAAATCACAATTATTTCAATATTTTTTAAGCAACGAATTATGGATTTAATTGTTTCAATAAACACATTAGCTTTGATGCTTTATCCACTCCTAATTGGTTATGAGGCTAGAATGAACAATATCAAAAGAAGAAAACTGTCTTTCCATTCCAGCAGATGAAGCCACGGCTGTTGTTATTTGATACACAAACTGGATTTCAAGTTCTGTAATACTCTCTTCCATTACATAAAATGAATTCCACCAGTCATAACTAGTCATTGTACTTACCCCTACTACATACTTTCTGATAACAACCCCTCAATTCTTGGAAAGTACATGCTATCTATTCAGACTTATTTAATTATTGGTATTACTGTACTGACTAATTCCCAATTCTCCTGTCTTTAGAATTTAGTATTTAAAACTGGAAAAAATGATTTAAATCAATGATTTAAAAAAAAAAAAATCAACAGATTTAAATCATTCCAACCCTGGTGGAGACTAAACATTTACAAAATTTTAGGTTTTTTTTTTCTCCATAACATTTTATTTATATTTCCATAAGCTACCTGCTTTAAAGAATTCAATTATTTATAAAAACTAAAAATTTTAGCACTTTTACTAAGCAAATAATAACTTGAAGAATCTCAATCAAAGTTCCAGAGAACCCAGATTGAAGATCTATGATTTAGGGATATTGGCATCACAGTATGACAGACCTAACAGCACATCTTTTAAGTGGTTGCACATGTCCTTTGCCATTTGATAAACCAGAAGTTCTTTTAAAATCTAATTAGCTTGTTGCAAACTGATATTACTTACAATCTGAACTGTTACTTTGGATTCAATAACTCTCAAAAGCATACGGGGAAACTGCAAACAATACTGGACAAAAAAAGATTCAAATGGGAAAAAAAAAAAAAAAAGAAATATGTATAAAACAGGAGAAAAAAAAATTCTAAGTTTAGGTCAAACAAGCTGCTTTTGTTGAAAAATGTAGTTATCATTTTAGTGGAATTTTAACATTATACGTCATATAGGGGAAGATTTGTTCATTCACATATGATACTAAGCTGGAGTTTGACTGCATATAATTTCTTCTACCCACTGTAACACCAATATACATACATGTAATAGCTACAAAAAGATAAGCACTTCAAAGATTTCTAAATTCAATAAATCAATATATACAGGTAGTTTTTTTATGAAGACTACAAATACATTAATGTAAAATAAATTCCTAATAAAATGTAGATACTTTTTCAAAAAAGAAATTCTGCTCTTTTATAGTAAAAATATTAAACAAAATCGAAGAAAAATTTTCCAGCCTGGAATGAAATCCAGAAGGTCAAAAGAAAGTATATTTAAAATTACTAAATTTATGGAATAAAAATTCTCAAAAAAAAACATACTGGAAAAAAAGAATTTAATTTTAATGGAAAACAAAAAAAAGTTTGGAAAAAGTATAAATTTAAATATCTTAACAGCTGCTTTTGTTAAAATGTAGTTTCATTTTAAGATAAATTAAAGATAATTATTTAATTAATAAAATATATAATGTATTTAGTTTTGTATATATAAATTTATAAATTAAAAAATATAATTTTAAAAGATAGTTTTTATTAAGAAAAATGTAAATTCTTTATTTTTTAATAGTAAAATACAAAAAAGAAAAATTTCTTTTATAGTAAAAATATTAAACAAAAGAAAAATTTTATGGAATGAAAAAAAGTATATATAGTAATTACCAATGTACCCTAATCGTATAATAAAACAAATTCTCAATATTTTGAGAAGATAAAATAAAATTTAATTTAATTTTAATGTGAAATGAAAATGAAAGGTAAAAATAAAAGGGATGTTAAAATTTAGAATTCTTAAAATGCATCTTAATTTAATATGGTTATTTGCAATCTGTATTAAAATTTTGAACTGCAGGTATAGCGTCATCTGGCGACCTGAAAGTGAGAAGAAAATGAAGAATGCAGCAAAATGGTGCTATTTCAGATTACACAAGTGTCTTCTCTTAATAGAATTAAATATACAAAATAGAAAATATTAATTTAATCAGATTCCTATTTTCCAAACAGCTGTATCCTCTGCTGAAAAGAATTTTTATCCTCATTTAAAAAAAAAATCTGCCATCTGCCTAGCTGTGAATATATAACATTGGGCTTAGAACAGTGATATTGAATTGAGGAATAGGTGCAAATAAGATTTGACGCGTAAGAACAGACTGACTAGTCCTTTTGGCATCTCGTCACAATATTGTTGCATAATCGAAGTTTTTAGCAGAAATTTCAAATAGAGCATATTTTATAATATTCATGCAAAAATTTGAACGTTTTCATTTTCTTTCAAAGTTATTCCTTTTCTACAGCTATACTTCTGTTTTAAAAATTATTATATATTTTTAATGTTAATTTTACTGTTAAATTCATTATGTAGTTACTACATGACTCATTTAAGGCTATAAATTTCATGATACAATTTTTTATTATTTTGACATTTTAAAATCACATTGTATTGATACTCATTAGGATTATATATAGGAAAACCTGTAGTTTTATTGAAGTATTCTTCACAAAAAAAACTATGTTCCCCTCCGAAAGTAAATTCTGGCAACGGCCCTGGATTAAGAATTCATCACTGCTTCATAAAAGTCCCTTTTCTTTGACAGCTTATTTATTCAGATTCATTAATATACATCACCTGCCAATGGGATTTAGACTATGGAAATATATGCAATTATCTAATACCTGAGCTTGCGTGAATTTTAATTGAATCCTTACTTTACACCTATCAATCTTGAAATTGCTTTCTAAAGAATAAGTGAATTTTGTATGATGTCTTGAGAAAAAGATTGATCTTATGCAAATTCTTTAGTCTTGTAGTAATTACTTAACAATTTTATGCAAAAAGTTAACTATTTGATATGACCAGAAAACTATTATTTTAAAATATGCTTAATAGTGCAATATTAATCCTATAACGCTGTACTGTTCTTGTTAAACATTCTTGGAATTATTCTGTCTACTAAACAATTTTTTTAAAGTATAGAAAGGCAAGTATTTAATGCAGATTCATTTTCAAGAGTAAATTACTGCACATTGAAGGTATTTCCAGCTTTTAAGTTATTTCAATTACAAAGAATCTCAAAGATGCAAAGACAGCATTCTAGAATTAATACAGCAGAATATATTTTTCTGATATAATGAAAAATACCATTACTTTACATTTGAAATGAATAAAGTATACGCAAAAAAATTAATTCCAGTTCTCTATTGGTTTCTGAAGAGTGTACAGTCATTTTCTACTACTCAAGATTGTAATAGACCAAGAATTTATATTTACAACAGATTCCAAAAGGCTAGGATAACTTATGCATACAGTACAAATAAAACTTACATGTTGCTATAATACACAGCTTTAACTACTTAATCCGCTATTCAACAGTACTGCAAGTTTCACACATGCTTGTGATGAAGAGATGCTTACAGTGTCAAATTGTTTTGTCTCTGTCAAGTACACACATATTTACTGCCTTAGTGCAATATTTATTTCAACAAAGCACTTGAATCTAATTGGGTCTCAGTGCTGTCTGTATTTATGATAGCATTAAAAAAAAAGGATTAATCAACCTTTAGACTGTAAGAAGTACCATGATTAAACCTTCTAGTCTTCAAATTCTAATCAAATTGTGTGAAACAAGCTAGCTGTATAGAATGATAGGCATGTCAGTCAGACCTAATAGGTCTATACTATACTTACCTTATAGTTAACTATACATTAAAAGACTTTTTCACTCAATTTAATCCTTGCACATACATAAACAGATCAAAATCCCAATTAGTAAAATGTTATCCCTTTATAAGGTATTCAAAATGCAATTTTCATTCACAAAAGGCAGCATATAATTCATTGTGGAATGCTGGCTATTTACCTCTGAGTACTAGTATATATATTTTTAGCCCACTTATTATTAACCCAGGCATGTCTAACTAAAAATCCAGGCCAATAAAATTTCCTCTATGAAAAGTGAAGCAGAATCAAATTTATGAGTATATTTAAGTCTCAGAAAATAAGGTTTTATAAAAAATTCAATTATTATTTATAAATATATAATTATTTATGTAAGGTAACTTATGTAATTATGTATTACTTAAGCACTTATGTATTTTTATTTATGTAAGGCAACTTTATTGATGGTAAACCTATGCATTAACTGTAAACTTTTTATATCAATGCAATTTGATTTTCAAATCTTATAATTTCTAGATACTAATATATATATTTTATAGCCAGCCAAGGATTTAAACACTAATTTACATTACAATTTTTGTTAACTTGAAAATTACAAGTCCCCTTGACAACTCAGTGTATTACATAATGGTTCAAAAGACAAGTATTTTTCTAAAATTTAAATCACATTTTAAATTGCATAAATTTTTTGGTGTTTCCAGGATTATACAAGCTTATTTCATGATTTAATTTTGAAGAATTTCCTGACATCTTAAAAGTGTTACAGAACTGAAATATGAAAAAGCTCAAACAAATTAAAGTTGAAAAATAAACATTAAGATGCCCTTCCTTGCTAAAAATAGTATACTATTGATAATACAACATAAAATGAATTATGGTAATAACTTAAGACTACTTAAAAGTTTTCTTTTATAATGAAAATATTAGATTTAAACTTATTCTCACTTTCCCTATACATGTTAACTTTAGTAATTTTGTGTTGTCTCTTATCTATCTTAAAAATCATGAAGAGGCAAAATATATTCTGGGAAATATTAAATAATCTAATTATACAGTAACAGTGAACTGAATGAAATAACATACATTGATAAACAAAGAGACACCTAATCAATTTGTTATCAAATATATCTATTCATACTTAGTTCTCACAATTATTTCTTAGTTGACCAAGATTAGATTTTATGATAAAGTTATACAAAATGTACAGATTAGAAAAAATAAAACTATGGATAAGGCTGTGTACATATTTTGGAAAACGTTGCAGAAATCGCAAAATCCACATTTTTTAGCACTGTGTGTAGTTTAATATTTAACTCACACTTTCCATAAAAGGATATTTTGTAGAAATTAAAGGGCATGATCTAAGGGAAGGAGAAAAATGCTTATGTCAGTGGAAGATATACAGGACACTATTAAATAATTTTATTCCCAGAAAAATCATTTGGTTCAGTTTAAATGGTTTATTTGTTATTTATCTGTTTAGCAATTTTAAATTATACAAAATAATAGAAAATTCAAAAATTTGTGTAATTCCTTTTACATATTAAAAAATTATTACTGCACTTAATTCCCACTTTTTATCTTGCTATGAGTTTATATGCAAAATTCCCAATAGATAGGAGGTAGTTTACATTAATTTCTCTGGTCTCTCCTCCTTCTGTAGAACTTAGTAAACAGTAACACTCTCCATGTTTGCATGTGCAAAATTTTTTCTCAGGAGAAACAAGTATTACACATCCCAAAGTAGAACCAACTTAGTGGGGATGCAAATTTAGATACATGTTTTCTCTTAATTTTTAGAAGTTGCACTTTTTTGAAAAAGGTTAAGAAATTCTCAGCTTTCCTTTCATAAGGCCCTGAATTCTTTGTTAAAATAGATCAAAATCAAAAGCTACAGAAAAAGTAAAACTGGGCTGTAGGCCACCAATGAGTTAGTTCACATGTCGGACTCTCAGCCATTTCTGAAAGATTAGAAACTCCTGTGTAATGAAAGTGATGAAAGAAAATGGCTACCCTGATCTGCCATTATCTAGCACAATTTTAAAAAAACATTAGTACCTAAACGTATCTTAGATAGCATATAAAATGTAATATCAAGAATTTGTTAAACAAAAACAAAACAATGAATACAATCTTACAAGTAATTTATTATACAAATTTTAACGGTAAGATTTCTGGTAGCGGGCACGAGCACCAGGTCCACCAAACTTCTTGGGTTCACATCGCCTAGGATCAGCAACTAACAGTGATCTATCATACTGGATTAAAATGTCTTTAATTTCCTTCTTTGAAGCTTCATCCACATCTAATAAATTAATAAATATATAAATCAGACTGCAGTTACATAAAAAGTTTAACGTTAAGTACAAATATCAATCTACTTACATTTCTGGTAATATGCCACAAGAGCTTTTGAGATGGCTTGTCTGATAGCTACAAAAAAACATATTCTAATTACATTTTGGTTTAAATTCCAATAAAAATATTAGTTTGTACCAATGTGTTTAAAATTACATATCCTCATAAACAGAACTTAAACTGGAATGTAAAACCCATATTTTGTATAAATTATCACAATTTTAAGAATGCTTAGTTACATTTTTGGTTTGAATTCATATATTTAATAATTACAAGTTTTAACATTAAATGTATGAATACCATAAAAAATGCATGATGAGCATTTAAAAACAATTATAGACATCATGTTAATTTACCTGTACGGCTCTATTCATCAGCCACAAGGCTGATGCCCTTAATGGCACAGGTTTAGGTTATAAGAGAAAACAGATAACTTTTTTGCTATATAATGGTATATAGCAAAATTATGCTCAAAAAGTAATAATAAATTGATACCACATAAGTATACTGTCACCATTCATATGAATGATGCCATTTATAAATCAAAAATTAAAGTTTTAACAAAACACATTAAAGACAACTTCCAAAATTAAGATAAAACTTATCACATGCATTCTTGCAACCAAGAAGTTGTAAAATTACAAACTAAAAAAATTATTACAAACACAGAGAACTTTAGTAGAACAGTGAGAATTTCATATTTTAATAAAATTTATTACATATATCTTAAAATGATGTATTTGTGAAATTTATTGAATACATTTATCTTCACAAATAGGGATGCAACAGATGTCAATTTCGCCAGATAACAGATATCTGGCAAAGTTTCAGCTGAATAACAGGCCAGAGGTCAGTATGATATGCACTTTTTCTTTTTAAATTTATTTTAAATACATCAGCTTCATGTACTTTATTTTTTCAACCAAATCGTAGTCTTGATTTAAATCAGTTGATTTTTATTTATTTATTTTTGAAAAATCGTTGATTTAAATCTTTTTTTTTTACTACTTTTAAAACCTATATTCCAAAGACAGGAGAATTGGGAATCAGTCAGCACAGTAATACCAATAAGTAAATAAGTGTAAATAGATACCATGTGCTTTCCAAGAATTTAGGGGTTATCAGAAAGTATGTAGTAGGGGTAGTACAATGATTTATTATGACTGGTGGAATTCATTTTATGTAATAGGAGGTAAAGAGAGTATTACAGAACTTGAAATCCAGTTTGTCTACCAAATAACAGCCATGGCTTCATCTGCTGGAATGGAAAGACAGTAATGGTATTGTTTATAACCAATTAGGAGTGGATAAAGCATCAAAGCTATTGTTTTTTATTGAAACAAATCCATAATTTGGTGCTTAAAAAATATTGATATAATTGTGATTTGTTTTTAAAATAGTTTGCACTACCCAATTTCAAAATAATAGAATGTATTTAGATTAAAATTTATATCTTTAATTTTAGGTAATCAGTGTGTAGAATATACAGATAAGATGTTACTTCATATAACAAATTATTCTATGTATATTGCAAAAAACAAACACAATTAAAATTAATCAGAAAAAAATCAGATTTAAATCAAATCTGATTTTTTTTTATTTAAGTTTCAGTACTCAATATCTTAATCCGACACTTAATAAGAAAAATCAAATCTGAATAACAGCATTTTTATCAGTCCTTTACCTTCCCTTTTTAATGGTTCTTATGTTTGTGTATAAAAAATTTCAAAAACATCTTCCCACTTTTTTAAAAAAGTATATTGTCTTTGATATTCTATCCTCCAAAAAAATAAGTTGTCTGTTATGTTCTCAGATGCAAGAACACAATTTTGCAGGAGACTTAAAAAAGAATGATTTATGATATTTCAGTCAAATACTCAATACAATAATCTATAATGTTTCAAAATACTTTTATGCCTTGTTTCATATAGTATATTTATTGTTTAACATTTTGCATGATTTCTGTTTCACCTTGGTGTATAATTTTTAGCGAGATGTACTGCAGGATAGTTTTAAGCAGGGTTGGCATGATTTAAATCATTTGATTTTTTTGAAAAAATCATTGATTTAAATCATTTTTTTTTTCACTTCTTTTAAAACCTATATTCCAAAGACAGGAGAATTGGGAATCAGTCAGCACAGTAATACCAATAAGTAAATAAGTGTAAATAGATAGCATGTGCTTTCCAAGAATTTAGGGGTTGTATATAGTAGGGGTAGTACAATAATTATGACTGGTGGAATTCATTTTATGAAATGGGAGATAAAGAGAGTATTACAGAACTTGAAATCCAGTTCGTCCACCAAATAACAACAGCCGTAGCTTCATTTGCTGGAATGGAAAGACAGTTTTCTTCTTTTGGTATTGTTCATTCTAGCCTTCATAACCAATTAGGAGCAGATGAAGCATCAAAGCTAGTGTTTTTATTGAAACAATTAAATCCATATTTCGGTGCATAAAAAATATTGAAATAATTGTGATTTGTTTTTTTAAATAATTTGTTTAAAAGAATATTAAATTTGTTCTTTAAATTTACATTTTATTTAGTTTGCACTATCCAATTTCAAAATAATGGAATGTATTTAGATTAAAATTTATATATTTAATATTAGGTAATCAGTGTGTAGAATATACTAGATAAGATGTTACTTCTTACAACAAACTATTCTATGTATATTGAAAAAAACATAAAAACAACAATTCAAATAAATATTCAGAAATTTAAAAAAAAAATCGGATTTAAATCAAATAAATCTGATATTTTTTGATTTATTTTTAAAAAAATCATGATTTTTTTCCAACCCTGGTTTTAAGATCTGGCTACTGCTAATAATCTGGTAGAGTGCCAGATACAGTATGTTGGCTCGATAACTGTTACATCCCTATTCACAAATAGATTGATACTTACTGTATTTAACATAAAGACATTTCTTATTTAGGAACAGCTTTGATATTTAATGCTTTGTTGTCTTTTCGTTTTATACAAGAATAGATCTTGGAATACAATTTTAGCAATTAATATTTATTTTTCTGGATAATGAATTAAAATCTAGAAATTTTAATATTGCGCAATTAAGTGCAACTGTTTATGAGATGAAGTACTAAATAACAAAATTATTCTAGATTAAACAAAATTAAATCTACATGTAATAACTACATGTAAACACTAACTTAATTTACCATCCTTATTGGATAAAATTATTCAGATAATGCACCAAAAGACGTGGAGCCTTTTACTCTTATTTCTGAAGGTTGGTGATTTCAGTATAATATACACTATCTATGGCTATCTTTTGTTGTCTAGAGAATAAGTATTTTGACAAGACTGCCTGAGTTTGATTATTTGGGCATTGTTAATTTTATGTTTACGAAATCTGCAAAATGGGTATAAAATTTAAATCTATTTTCCAGTTTTATATTGTGAGAAAAAACTGCTTTTTATAAACTCAAATATGTATGTTGATTTAAAAGGGAAATATATTCTATACACTTATAAAAGCATTACTGTTGACAGATTTAATCTTCACTAAGGACGAGAAGATTTTTTAAGTGTGTATAGGAACTATAACTTTGTATTATGAAAATTAAGAAATTAAGTATCATAAAGAAATACAATCATAATTTTAATACATTTAAAAGAATTAAAATGGACTAAAACCTTAAACATATATAAAAACTTTATATAACTTAATATTTATTTTGAAATTCAATGACTCACTTTTTAATTTCCATACATGTGTAAATAAAGCACATATAACTACAAAGATAAGCTATTCTAAAATTACTTTTAGCATTTATTTTATCCTGCCCACACGAATGCACAATGACATTACACTACCAAAACTCCATGAACTGCTGCCAATCCCAACAAAAACATGAGCATGGAATATCAAAGCTGTACCTTTATTTAGCATAAAAAAAATAACATTTTATAAAAGTGCATGAGCTATTTTATCACTCATCACTATAAGAATAATGGACATGCTATAAACACATCCTTTAATTAAACATCTAAAATTAACAACTGCAGATATCGAAAAGGTGATACAATTAGTACAAACAACTATATATTTATACTACATAAAAATTTTAACTTACCATATATCTGAGCAACATGTCCACCACCTTTAACTCTAACTCTGATATCAACACCAGAAAATCTATCTTTACCCAAAAGGAGAATGGGTTCCAACAACTAAAATACAAATTTTAAAACTATAGTGATCACACATATCCTAATGCTTGCCATTCAATTAGATAACATGATTTTTTAAAGATGAAATTTGACACAAAGTAAATAGAATTAGAAAAAAAAAAACACATTAAACAATTACAAAGATGTATTAACCATATGAATCAAGCGACAATTGTGTGTACCACTTTCGACGAAAGCTTTTCTTGCACATCGGGACCAGAAGCAGTTTCATCATGGGCTAAATTGTGAGCAAACCAGTGGAATTTGCTCAAAATTGCCAGTGAGGACACTTTCCAGTACCGTTACTAGTATCAATTTTCCTTTTTGCCATTAGGTTAAATTTTTAGATTCTTTAAAGAATTTTTAAGCACCAACAGTTATTTCATATAATACTGTATTGCAATTATGCCTAAGAATAAACGACCATATTGCAACTAGCAAAAAATAATGCAAAAACAAAAACTTTATCACCTAAAAACAATAACATGTCTGATACAAGCTTTTCACTTTTGGCCAGAAAGAATCATCACGTCTGACACAAGCTTTTCACTTTGGGCCAGACAGAATCGTCACATGTGTGAAAAGGATCTGATTTTAGGCACAGCAGTGCGATCTCATCTCCTATACATCAGTTTAAGGCAAAGGATTAAAATAATTTTCTCAAAATTATTTTTTCTGCTCAGAGTTAACGGTTGCAGACAGAATTCTTAAATACTGTAAGTTAATTGGCTTCTAAATAGAATTTGCACTCAAAGTGAAAATATTCATACACAAATGCAGACAGCTTAGAAAGGGTTAAAAGAAGGTGCAGTTTTTGCAGCATTAACTTCGAAAAGGAAATGTTTTAATTTCATTTAAATATGTCCTGATAATATTACACAACTTTTCTAGAATTAAATTAAGTAAAAATATTTTAAAAGACTGATACTAATCAATAACCAGAATTACATACAAGAAAGATTATTCTAAATAAGCGTAAATACCACATAAGAGAATTTTATATAAAACATAAAACACATATAAAACAATGTTACAAATTCTATTTTTAAGCATGCTAGCATGCATTATTTTTGTGATCGTAAGTACATGAACATTCAATATTAAACATTACATCCACACTTAAGAATAAGTAGCATAATACATACTTAGAAAACTGATTTCTGGTTTCTAGCAACTAATTGCAATGCTATTACACTAACAATGAATAAAAAACTACATCAAATAGAGGGCATTACCTTGTATTTCAATACTTGGGGCTCCAGAAGTTCTAAGGGACGACCATTTACTTTCATCAAACCATTCCCTCGTTTACAATAAGCAACGGCTGTAGCAGTTTTCTAGGTTAAAAAAAAAATTCCACAAATCAAAATCTCCAAAATTTAAACAATTACCAGCATATAGAAAATGGAATTCACTTCAAAATAATAATACCCAAAAATAAAACCAACTGAAATGCCCAACAAATATTACATTAGGCCTAAGAAATTTTCTCTTAAAACTTATAAAATATGATTATAGTAACAAAACTTACTTTGCGGCCGAAAACTTGAACACAATTAATCGCCTCTTTCTGTGCGCCTTCCATAATTTATTATTTAATAAGTTGATCCAATTCTTCAAGTAAACTTGAAAGTTACACGGCTTCTCGATTCACACCGATCTCTAAAGCATGTGGCGTTCGTAAATGAAAGAAGAGAGTTGAGTTGTTGCATTGAATGCCCCAGCAGGACCACAGAGTAAAAATCTACAGGTCAAGAAACAACTGAAGATGAACCAGAAAAAGTTCAATACATAAAAATGAAATAAAATAAAAAGTTTAAACTGATACTGTTTTATCCTACTAGTTGTTTCGAGTATTCAAAGTTTTGAGTAGGAAATGACCAGAATCGTTTGCGCTTACTTTGTGTCTGATGAGTTTTATACTCTTTTATCACATCCCACAAAAGAATGAATGTAAAATAATTCACGACGTTTAGGAATTAAAAAAATAATTTCCGATAAAAAAATGTTTTCCTCCTCAATTAAATTTAAAAAAATTCTTTTTTAGCGCTTCTATATATTCAATACAAAACTATATTAAGAATTCAGTATTTTACGCCGTTCTGATGATAAATCAGTCCATCAATCACGTTTTTCTTTTATATATATGTGTATACAAACTTTTAAGGCATAATAAATTTTTCTCATATCATCAATTTTTCTCTCTGTATTGTTTTCACATTAAAAATAATCCAATCAAAATGCAAAGTCAGTTGAAGTTCCCCAAAACTTACACTATCAACTTAACTCCTACCACTCAATAAGAAATGCAAATTATAGTTTAATAATTTGATTGGATTTTAAAAATCCTAAGATCCCCAAAATGGTGAAACTTCATTCTTTATATATGTTGTGCCCTGTTAATTTACTTCTTTATTTCATATACTATTAAATGGTCAGAATAACGTATCTCCCATTTCTATTTTCCTTACCAAAAGTGTGCATTGTAAGACCTTTTGGTTTCAGTGAGGTTAGCATACATGCATATAAGTGTGTATGTACAGATGTGCGCTTGCACACACACATGTACAACTAGAGCTTGTTATACTGACAAACTGGTTCCTTTGTAAATAGAAATATATAAATTAAAATACTTTATCAGAAGTTCTAAAACTTAAAAATCTATTTTAAATTTTCATATTCAGTATTCGTACCGTATAAAACGGTCCAACGATGGCCGACTAGGTAGGGCGTGGCTGTTTATTGGTACCAAAATTCGTCGGTTCGAATCCCACTACTGGCATGGATGTTCGTAGCCGTTCTGAATTGATTTAAGTAGGTCCCATTATCATTGGCTGTCGTGTATTTCACAAAGTACAGTTTGGTGTGCCAAAGTACAAAATTCTATATTGTTAGAGGTTGTTATAATAATGATTTTTTTCTAAACATATACACATCCCCATAACAAAACTTACATATGAATTTAGTATCTGTTGCCTGCTTATATTATTATTTTTATGAGGAAAAACTGGCATATTTTAAACTGGTATTCAGATTTTCATTTAATAAATTACTGGTAAATGAAAAATTAGTAAATTTACAAAGCCAACTATATACATAATACATATGTTCATATACAGTGGTTTCTTCTATTGACGAATTTATGGCCATCATAGTTTGATGCAGAAGTAATGGCTTTTCTTACCCTTTTGGTAATTAGGTATGAAACAATAGTTCCAATGTAGCTCATACATGTCAACTAAAATGGGTACTCAGCATTTTGGGGTATGGCCAGATACCATGCCCCTTGGGATTATATTAATTCCTCTCAGGGGTTTACCTACTTTCGGTAAACACGGTTGCAGTCGCAAGGTACCCCCGCATCTGTTTCTCTTTTACCCTTCTCTTCTATTTCTTTAGCTTGGATATAATAGACCTCTGGTTGCAGTGTCTTGCTCTTGGAGAACCTCCCCAAGAACTGCCTTAAAGCAGATTTTTATACATTCAATGGTTTTTCTTCCAATTGTACGGGAGTTTCCTAGAGAAAAATTTAAGGTGATTGGATACTTATGTTTTTGAATAAATTTATCTTTTCCAAACATTTTTGACCATATAATACCCAGAAAAATTCAAAAATGCTACAGAACCTTCTACTGTTTATGATCAAGATTGATTCCTTTCTCTTCCTAAATTTCACGTGTATTGAATGAAACAAATGCTTTTAAATTTTCACTAAGTTAAAAAAATTATTAAAAAATTCTTCATATAAACAAAAATTCAGTGGTAAATAAAACATAATTAAAACAAACTTTAATGATAAGAATATTGTTACTTCTTTGATTACATGATCCTTTACAAATTAGGTATTACCTTTAATGATCAAATTAATGTATGTGTGTAATTTTCATTCAGTTTCTTTATTCTGATTTTGTCACAGCATATTTGGGTTACTATCTGGTCTTTTATTCCCATTTTAGGTTTAGAATTTATCCCTTTTCCTATACTTATTAAAATTTGCCAAACTCTTATAAAGCAGAAAATAAAAATAACTATAAAAGTATATAAATACAAATATATTTCCTACAGTATCTTGAATGTCCATCAAGGCAAGTGTAGAAAATTAACTCAAAAAGTTTTCAAAATTAACTCAAAACTCAATGATTTCACATGCAAATTTACAATTTTAAAAATATGAAAAATTTGTACAATGTATCTCTACAAAAATAATACTAACACTTATGGGTTGTTATTCTGCAGTTTTATGATTTTCAAAACAATCAATTGTCACATTTTCATATTACCCAATAATGCCTAATAAAATATTTTTATAGATAAGATATCAATAATAAAAAAAATTTTTATGAATCAAAAACCTAAAATATTTACCAGGGTTGGTTGGTTGGTTTATATCACCTTCATATAAATCATGATTTAAATTACTGGATTAAAAAAATCATTGATTTAAATCAAGGATACATTTTTCACACTTTAAATAGTTTAAGTTTAGTTATTTTTTTCAACTGCTTGAAGAGAGAATACTTTCAGCAGTATTAGAAGGCATATAACTCATACCTTAGAATCTGCAAAGGAAAAATAAAGTTTAAATATCATTCCTCTTGTAAAGAAATTTTTAACCAAATAAGATTTCTTTCAGGATTTTCTTTTAATGTGACATCAAATCCATAATAATTTCACTTATATTTGTTTTTGTATGTATTTAAATACTAGTGCTTTCAAAACTGATTTGATAAATAATTACTTTTATGTTTGTGAACAATGAAAAAAAAATGTGAACAATTTGTAAAAGTTTGTTGAGGAGATATATTAAAAAAAAAAAAATACTATTTCATGCAATTTATAGACTTGCCCAATCCTAAATAACTTATGTTTACTAATCAATGTAACCCCCTTGGATAGCATACAAATTAAAATTTTTAAAATTTTGAAGATATTTAAACCTTGAAAAAAAAAAAAAGAAAAAAAAATGTGGGCGAAATAAGAAAAAAAAGAATGTAATGTGTTAATTAATTGCTCAAACAATAATATAAAACACCTTTTATTATATTTACAAAAAAAAAAAAATATATAGTATAGAAAATTTACATAAATAATATTAATATTCAAAACACAAAAAATTTTTTCTCGCATACAAAGAAAACCACGTTTTTACTAAAAAAAAACAAGAAAAAAAAAAAAAAATAATAATAAATAAATAATTTTCCAGACGATAAATCATCCCTGTAAAAATATTCATCATTGCTCCTTATTTGTCCAATCAAATGTCACTAGCTATTACCATGTTCTTCTTCAAGAATTACAGTTGGGATTTCATCTTGTTGCAGACTGTAAAATTCTAATTGCATTGCCTGTATTAGCCTTAATTTGCCAGAGCCAAAGTAAAAATTATTTTGTTGTCCCAGAAACATGCACAAACAGAAAGTTTAATAAAAGTTTTTCCCTCCAAAAATCCAGTAATTCACACATTTGCTCCAAAAATGGTAAAAAAAATCCAATATTGCCAAGTTAAAATCTGGAAAGTTGACAGATGTGAATTTAATATATAATTTATAATATGCAAATAATATAGGATACATTATAAAAATAAATAGGATAATGAAGACTTAATCATTAATCAATTAAATTCTAACAGAAATAACTTCATTTGTATTGTTTAGCTAGCAATTTTAAAAAATCTTAAATAAAAAAAATTTAATTGATAAGACACTTTTTTTTAAATCAAAATTTTTACCAACCATGAGAGTTACAGACTTATACAATCTCTAATAATTGATAACCTGTTAAATTAAAATATTAAGTACATTTAACATTAAACATAAATAATAATACAGATATCTTTTCAGAAAATTTCATCTGTACACCCAAATTTTAAATATATGCTTACTACCCAAATGTAACTTTTAGTGGTGCAGCATAGGTTTTTGCCACCTGTGGCAGATAATAAATCTGATATTTGATGCTTGGAGCACATGCCAAATTTACCACTATCCTACAAAGTATGGTATTATCATAAAGATAAATTTTTTTATAAGAAAAGAAATATAAAAATAAAAGGGTTTTTTTGGCCAAATTTAATATTATTTTCAAACTACAAAGCAAAATTTAATTTCAAAAATATGTTTTAGATTCTAATATTAATAAATAATTATCTAAAGATAGAATTATTACCTCAAAAACCTTATTGTTAATAAAAAATTGTAAAAAAGCATTTTAATATTTTTTTTCCACTGAAGAAAATTCCTTTAGCTTTAACATCTCCCTCTTTATATATATGTATAAATTAAGTTTTCTTAAATTATATTTAGGGATTATTCTTCTGCTACCAAAGTGCTTTGTTCCCTAACCTTAGTGCTAAACTTTCAGTAACTTTAAAGGTTATTTTATAGTATTTGTCATTCTTGATTTGCACAAATTTAATGTTTCTGGTAATAAGTATTTAAAACTTAGATGGTATTTAATTAGCAATTTGTAATATTCATTTAATGACAATGCATTTCATTTAATACACTGATATGATAAGGTTAGATAGATTCATACGAATATAATTTAATATAACCAATTAATATAACATGATATAAATGTAGTGGTTATTATGAATATATTTTATTTTTTTTAAGTCTATAAAGTGTTTCTTTAAAATTTTATAACAAGTATATTTTTATTTATATAAAAAAACATATTTTACATGTTTAATATTCAAACTATCACGTAACTGAAAAACCACAAACCCTTTTCAAAATTAATTATTATACTTGATATTTACTTGAGGAATTCCTCTTTAATATTTTAACTTTCAGCCTATATACTTAAATATTGACAAAAACAATACTTAGTCGGATATTTAAAAAAGGTAGATAAAGAGAGAAAAATCGATGAATTACTGTAATTCTTAACTAGCAACCAACTCATTTCAAATATTTTGTTAATATTTATCTATCTTTTCCCTTTTTAAAATTAAGTATATATGTACAATTATTTTTGAAACTAATTACAATTTATATCCATAAAAGTTCTTATATAAATATATTTTGAATGCATAATTCATATTTTTAGTCACTAATTTTATTTACTTTTTATAGCAACTTTCTGATTTTAGTCTAATCAACTAAGAAAATAATTTTACTAGCTGAATTAATTTATTAATATTTCTTCTCAGAAAATTACAATAAAACACTTTACTCCATTTAAAGTAACTATATCTTTTCTACTGAGGTACTAAAAAAATTTGCATTATTCATACATAAAACTATCTGTCTAATAGTATGTGATCAAAAATGAGTTTTCTCATACCATAAGTAGTAAATAACATAAAATATTTCATAAATGTTTTATATAATACAAAATAACATATCAACTTTCATGTACATGAAACCATTTGCCATGATTCATAGTCATTTATAGTCTTCCTACAGTTTAATGACATAAAATGTACAAACTTTCCTTTTTAAAAGGACAGAGAAACAATATACAATTTACAAAGCAGTGCTGTCTTCTTCAATATCTTCATAAATATCTTTTTTACTGCTAACAAACACAATCTCATCTAGGAAAAGAAAAACTCTTTTTAGAAGACAACAGAGATTAGCTTTTCTATTATCATGAATACCTGGAGCTCTAGGGCTGATAACAGAAGTAGCCTCTAGCAACAAGGCTTCATGATAAGAGATATTTGGATCTGTAACAAATGTACTTCGCCACAACACCGTACTGCCACCTGTACAAAAACAAACACACACGTAAGAGAAGACTTCCCCAAAAAAATCAGTTGGCCTTACGGACTTCAGAGGCGCTGCAACACTTTGACCTCCCTTGGTTCTAATTGTGTTAACTATTTTAATTATGTATATTTTGTCTGTTTAACTTTTATTTTTTTCCTTTAATTGTTTTGTGTGCAAGCTAAGATTTTATGTAATTAAACTATATTTTGCACTGAAAAGATGTTTTCATTAAACCCCACCCTCACAAATATAGCTTAGCCACAGATCAAAATTCTGTAAGCTATATGAAATAATTAGATCAGGGGTTTGATGAGCCATATGCAGCCCACAAAAGCTTTTTGAAACATATAGATTTTTAGTGTATATTATACACATAAAATTAACTTAAGTTTATCTTAAGTTTTTTTTCAAGGAAATTAATTCATTTTCTGATATTAACTTAACCCTTTAATGGGCAGTGGTTTCACAGCAAAACCACCTATTAATGCTTCTTTCTCTTCTTCATAAAAATATCCGGAAGATTTTTTTTCGATTTTCTGTGTTATTGACACTTTGATGTAGTAATAGATAATAGAATTTGCATAATTTATTTTTCCGTTTAAAATATGAGTTTAAAATTGCTTTACATAAAAAATCTCGAATTTGATTTTTCAAATTCGAGTTCATTTTCAAATTTGACTTCAAATAAAAACACCTACCCAAAAGAACAATGAAAAACTGTAGTTATCTATTTCTTACATTATTTTGATGATAATTATACATTGTTCTACCGATATAATTAATTTTTAAAAAACTCTTATTTTCATGCTGTAAAAGTGAAAGGTTTCACAATTATCCCCCCTCCCCCCCAAAAAAAAAAAAATCCAATCTCCCAACGGAATGTGAAATTTGTTTTCACATGGTTCCTATTTATAAATTTCACCGACAACGTTTATAACCTAATTCTGTTAAATCTGAAAGAATTTTTAATTGTGACCTTTAAAGGGTTAACAGAGTATGAAGGACACATCCATTCACTCATAAATACTTCCATTATAATATCCTTTTTTAAAGTTTTATTTGATAATACAGTGGAAACTGCTTTAAAAGTTTTCCAATGATCCACATTATTAAATTTTGGATTTCTTAGATGAGAAAACGGGAAAAATGCATTAAATATAAATAAATATAGGGATGATTTTTTTATCCTACTTTTTAAATCTATTTAACAAGTTTATTTTAAAGATCTTCATAATTTCCTTATTTTCAGTTTGTCTTATGTCTTATAATGAATGTTTGAATATGGCCTCTTTTTTAATAACAAAGCTGTTAAGTATTATCACAGACAAATCCAACTTCTTTTGCAATCAGAGTTATTTCCTATTCCTTTTAAAAAATGCAGTTTCTGGTCAAGTTTAAATAAAGCCTTGTACTTTAATTAATGTGTTGACACAGTTATAATATTATTTAATTTAAATCAGAATCTGACCTGCCCAAAGCAGAAACTAGCAGTAAAAAATAAAACTTTGTTTTAATAAATTTACTTTGAAAACTTTCTAACAAACAAATAATGCCCCGAAAATTTTTGCATATTGCCCAGCTAAAATGGCACACAGAGTTTAAACAGTTCTAAACTGGATCTTCAAAACTAATTCTAGTTGGCCATAGTGACACTAAATGTTAAACAACTAAAATAAATGTAACAAAATGTATTTTTAGAGTGAAAATGTAAACTTTCATGAATATATAGGTTCTGTTTACTCATCACCATAGAAATTGTATTGTTTTAATCAGGAAGGCTACTACAAGTTTTATTGCTTGAAGATGTGTCTCAAACAACCTTTTGAGAGGCTGGGAATGCATCCAACAATGTAATCTGAGATTGTTTTTCTATTGCTCAATTCCAAGACAATCTCTACATGGGTGTGTTTCTTCTCTCCTTTTTGATTCCTTATCCATAAAAATGAAAAATTCATTTTTTGTTGGCTGATAACTTAGCTTTACAATAAAGTTGAAAGAAAGGTTCAGAGCAGAACAAACTTCTTAAGAAAGAAAAAAATGTTTAGGAACAAAACTTCTACAATAAGAACTTTTACAATTATTGATTAGTCAAAATTCAAACTGCAGAAATGTCGTTGCTAATGCCACTTGGCCAAGCCAAGCACGTGAGCCAGTGGCCACACAAGACAACAGCTGCACATTTTGTTTTGATGATCACTGCTAGGGTGAAAGAATGACTTTGCTTAAGTGAGTCCTAGCAATTTAGAAGCTGAGACCCATCAGAACTGCTGAACTGAAGAAATGAAACTTTTAAAGGAGGTTCAATTGTATTATTAATTTTAGTTTATCTTTAAGTTATGCTCCTTCTTTTACTTATCATTATTAATTAAAATAAACTGATAATGATGAGTGATCACCTTCAAAATTTAACTGTCTGGAGAACAATTATTTTTTGTTCCAAAATTACCATGCCATATACAGCGTATATCATAGATCTCAAAGTGTTAAAGATGATTGAAAGTGTATGCATATGTATCAGGAGTTTATGAAGACAAATGAATGGAATTGCAAAATTTGTACTCAGGTAAATCAGTAAGATCTTTAAAGCACAATTAAAAGATTTTTTAAAGTTTAATAAAGGTTTGTTTCTAAAAATTACCTAATATTTAGTAGATTTGATTGATTTATATCACCTAGGTATAAATAATGTTGTAAATTAGGACTTAAATTGCATGAAGAGAGGTTTGGTTTGGAGCACTACCGTCTACTGTTTTGCACACGAGGGCTAATGAGACCGGGACCTACAGTTTAACGCCGATTCCGAACGGCTACAAACATCCATGCCAGCAGCGGGATTCGAACCCATGAACTCCGGTTCCGAAGAGCAGCACTCTACCATTCGGCCATCGTTCGGCACATGAAGAGAGGACACAAGCATCTAAATGCAGAGTTACTCATACCTTATCATTTGCAAAGAAAATATTCTTCCTTTAGTAATGAAACTTTTGGTTAAATCAGATCTCTTTCATGATTTTCTTTTTGAATCTGACAGTAATTCAATAAAAATATACTGACTTATAATCAGAATTGGAAAAAAAATCATGATTCTTTAAAAAAAATTCGATTTGATTTAAATCAGATTTCTACACACTGATTACCTAAAATTAAATATATCAATTTTAATCTAAATACATTCCATTATTTTGTAATTGTGCAAACTAAATAAGATGTAAATTTAAAGAACAAATTAAATATTCTTTAATGCAAACTATTTATTTAAGGAAACAAATCACAATTATTTCAATATTTTTTAAGCACCGAATTATAGATTTGTTTCAATAAAAACACTAGCTTTGATGCTTTATCCACTCCTAATTGGTTATCAAGGCTAGAATGAACAATACCAAAAGAAAAAAACTGTCTTTCCATTCCAGCAGATGAAGCCACAGCTATTGTTATCTGGTAGACAAACTGGATTTCAAGTTCTGTAATACTCTCTTTACCTCCCATTACATAAAATGAATTCCACCAGTCATAATCATTGTACTACCCCTACTACATACTTTCTGATAACAACCCCTAAATTCTTGGAAAGCACATGCTATCTATTTATATTTATTTACTTATTGGTATTACTGTGCTGACGAATTCCCAATTCTACTGTCTTTGGAATATAGGTTTTAAAAGAAGTGAAAAAAAAGGATTTAAATCAATGATTTTAAAAAAATTAACTGATTTTAATCATGCCAAGCCTGCTTATAACCATTTTTGTGTTTATTTAAATTTTAGTGTTTAAAAGCTGATTTGACAAAGAAATGGTTTTACATTTGCACTTATACTAACTACTCTAAATGAGAAAAAATGCATAGAGTCAAAGCCTCCTTAGACATGTTACATATCCTGCTGTGGTATCAGACTCTGCTATCAGTTTAGTTCGTTGTGAATAGTTAAAAAGATACCTCCAAAACTTAGGTTTGAATTGGCAAAATCCACAAAATAATTGACATCCATCAACAACTTTATGATGCATGTGGAAACTAAAAATTGAATATTGATAAAATTTGGAAAAAATAGATAGAAATTAAGAAAAATAAAATTTTAGCCAGCTAAAATTAGAGAAATAATATAAATAATCAAAATTTATAATTATTATTAATTTAAGTAACTGAATTTTTCTAAGATACTTTAAAAAGTTAATATTTTCCATAACTACACAAAATAAATATGATAAAAAGAGGAAAACATAGCAGTTACCACAAATTTTAAATAAGAAACTCATATATAATTCATTTAAAACTAATATATGTAAACTTTAGATGATACTTACTAGCAACAATAGTTGTTGTGTTGTGCACTACACCCTTTGGATCACTGACTTCCCCATACGATATACGACCTTCAACATAAATCCTTGATCTAAAAAAATTTTTTAAATACCAAATAATCAATTTTAAATTAAATATAAATCATTGAAATTAAATTATTTGCTGAAATTAATGATCAAATTCTAACTAAATATAAAATGTAACATGCTTTGATATATGAAAATAATTATGGCTAAACAACAAAAAATTAAAATGAAAAAATTACTACTGAAAATGTTTTGAAATATTTTAGCAACAAGCAGTTTTATTTACATTTACTATGAATTTATACATCCAGATGACTGGACTACTTAAAAAAACGGCTATGGTAATGATTTTAGGTAACATTCCTTCATACTTTTCTCAAGGTTAGGACTGGCAGTTATAATAATACATATCTATCACATTACGAATGACGTGTTTAGAAGTAGGAATTTAAATTTTTCAAACTTTTCCTATTTTCTACAAAATTAGTTGAAAGACACAACAGTTATGTGGTGTATAACTCTGGGGTACGAGAGAGGGATGCGCTGGAAGGAGGGGAATTTAAGGATTATGTAAAATGGAATATATAGCTATTTAATATCTCAATAGCCTCGATAAAATAAAGCTGCGTATTCTGATTTCTATATGTTTTTATTTACTAATAATATTAAAATTAGAATTAGCTTTAAAAATGCACTTATGAGAGTGTTTTTTGAACAAAAACCCACCTGGTAAACGAGCAGTTCATAGAGTTTGTGGTCCAGGTGAGTTATGTTCGATATTTGTTGGTTACTTCGCATGCTACTGTATAAGAAGCATTTATATTGCCGATCAATGTCAGATAGCAGTACATAAGTGTTCCTTTTTATATTAATTGGTGAGCAAAATAAATATACCAGATATTTCTTGATCTTGTAAGCATAATTTTTTAAAAGAGTAAATTGTTGTATTCTTTTAATTATGTTTAACAATAAGGTAAAAATAAATTTGAAAAAAATAACATTCACCCTTAAAGTGTATGTAGAAACTGCGACAGACCAATACTTATAGAGAAGTTTAGAGGGCTCAACAAGTGTTTTGTTGCTGAAATAAAATTTTCATACTTTTAATGAGGAAACGCTTTTATATCTTATTGAAGCTTAACACAGTTCTAATGCAGATTAATGTATTAGGAGAGTTGAATATTTCTATATTACAAATATAATAAAAAAAAACTATATTTATTCGCCAAAGTCTTGGAGTACACTGTGGAGAATTTACAGGTTAATAATCAAAAAAATTTTTTTTGTTTAAAAGTAATACATAAAGTTCTCTGTAGCGAAGCACAGGCACACTTGCTAGTAAAATATAAATAAAGACACAGAATAATGCAATGCATATTTACATAACTACTATATTACACACAGATTCATACCCCTTTCGTAGATGTTCAAGAACAACTTCTCGCAAATTTTGTTTGAATATACTTATTCTATGCCAATCAGTCTTCTGCTGCAACTCTCCTGGGGAAAAAGAAATTGATTGATATGCATTTAAATTAATATATAATGTGACTAAAACAATTTTGTTTTCATTATTAGGTGTTTTTAGAATGCTTTTATAATACAATATTGCTTGAAACATAAATTTTCCTTTTTATTTTAGCAATTTTTTTCATTTATGATAAAAATAGTACATTTTTTTAAAACTCAAATTTTAAAATTAATATTCAAAAATGTTTATTGAGAGAAGAAAGTAATTTGGATAAAGTATAATTTTTACAAATTAACCCTCTGACTGCTCATCCCGCGATTTCCATGGGCATGTGTTTTTCTTCCTTTATTAAGAAGCACATTCCTCCTTTTCCCTGTTTAACCAGTGGAATAAATTATATACAGTATTAGACGTTTTGTTAGGTAATAAATAGAATTATATGACTAGAACTATAGTTATATTAGATAATAGAATTATAGATAGTATGTTATAAATAAAAATTAAGTGTATTTCAATTGAAACTTATTAAAAAATAATTTTTTCATGTGATAACATCTGAAATTAGTTTTTCTGAAATCTTAGTTTCTCATAATAAATGTCAATATAAAAAATCTTTTCTAGAAAATAATTAGTATTTCAATTCTCCAAATTACATATATACTTAAACTATGCAACAAAAAAAAATACTCAATTTATAAAGAGACCTTGGTTTATACAAATTGAGCACTCAGAGGGTTAACAGCATGACACAATATACAGTAATTTAATGATGAATTGTTTTTTACAGACATGTCATCAGTACATATTAAAGTAACTATATAACCCATGAATGCATGAGAATTTTCTGTGAAATTATACAAATTTACAAAATTAGTAGTAAGTTAAAGCTCCATTTTAGATAAATCCTAATTTAAAATACTATGTGTATGTTTATGTGTGCATAAATATATACAGATTTATGAATAAACATTACATTTATTCAATGAGTTTAGCTCAAAGTTTGCTCACTCTGAGTAAATCTGTTAACAAGCTTCACGCAAGAATCCACCATTTAAATTGTAATTTAGCTACTTTCAGAGACAGACAGCAAAATCCAAATGTTCATTAGGACTATTTATCCTTTTATATTTATTTTCATTTTAGAGAGGGATTGTTTGATTTGCAAAAGGTTAATTCTTAAGAGGATACAGATTTGTAAAAAATCTGTTTTTCACAAGAAGAAATTATTTTCTTAATGAAAATACTGTGAATGATCAATTCTTTACAACATTTTGCAAAGGGATCAAAGCAACTACAATCACCTCAACTTCATCATTTGAATCATCGTCTTATCTGCTCCCAGAGGAAATAATGTGAGAAATACTCACAGAAAATTCCTGCAATACATTTGTATCAAGTTTAGAGCCATCAGTACAGATGTGTAATCAAGTGTCAGGAGAAAAACAATTACATATTGTTTTCATACTTGCACTGAACAAAGCTACAGTACAGTCTTAAGTCTTTAAAGCATCACTCAAAAGATCTAAAAATATCAGAGAGTCTTCACAACTTCCGAAGGGTTTGTAGGTATGATTAAAAAGTAAAAAGAGTAAAAAGAAGAGTCTTAAAAGCAATTTAGTATTGTTAAAGATTAGAAATATTTATAAAGTATGTGTGTGTTTGTAATTTTAGAAAATGCTAAATAAATAAATCTAATGTAATGAGTTTAAAATTTAAATTATTAACTACAATAAATAAAGTAAAATTCATATTGGGGCAAAATTTTGAATAAAACTTCAAACTATATTATCACAGCTTTAAATAAGATTAAAATTAAGCAAAGAAATCATTCATTTAATTCAGCCAGACTCAAAAAACTATGTTTATTAGAAAGCCAAACAAATTAATCATATCCAATTATCAACTGATCAATAGTCAGTTCCCTTGAGGTAAATAAAACAACCCCTCATCAAGGTTGGAAAAAAATCATGATTTTTTTTTTAAATCAAAACAATCAGATTTTTTTTATTTTTTTTTTTCTGAATTCTTATTTTAATTATTGTTGTGTTTTTATATTTTTTGCAATATATATGGGATAGTTTGTTATAAGTAACAACTTAATTTTCATCTAAATACATTTCATTATTTTGTAATTGGATGGTGCAAACTAAATAAGATGTAAATTTAATGAACAAATTAAATATTCATTTAATGCAAACTATTTATTAAAAAAACAAAAAATCACAGTTATTTCAATATTTTTCAAGCAACGAATTATGGATTTAACTGTTTCAATAAAAACACTCGCTTTGATGCTTTATCCACTCCTAATTGGTTATGAGGCTAGAATGAACAATACCAAAAGAAGAAAACTTTCTTTCCATTCCAGCTGAGGAAGCCACAGCTGTTGTTATTTGGTAGACAAACTGGATTTCAAGTTCTGTAATACTCTCTTTACCTCCCATTACATAAAATGTATTCCATTAGTCATAACTAGTCGTTGTACCTACCCCTCTTACGTACTTTCTGGTAACAACCCCTAAATTCTTGGAATACACATGCTATCTATTTACACTTATTTACTTATTGGTATTTCTGTACTGACTGATTCCTCAATTCTCCTGTCTTTGGAATATAGGTTTTAAGAGAAGTGAAAAAAAAAAGATTTAAATCAATGATTTAAAAAAAATGAACTGATTTAAATCATGATTTAAATCAACTGATTTAAATCATGCCAACTCTGCCCCTCATTAAACATGTCTCACACCTATATACCAGTTTTCCATATGATTCCAGCTAAGTATGTCTTACACAGGGTTGGCTTCATTTGCCCAACCTAAAAAAACCCGGGCGGGTTTTTTTAAAAAAAAAAACCTACTTGAAAAAACCCAAGTGGGTTTTTTCAAAATTGGGTTCTCAAAATCTTTATTTAAAATTCCACATATTTAACTAATAATAAATATATTGAATTAAATCTATAATATATATTACATATTTTATCTTTGACAATGATCCTAGATTTTGTTTAATTTGAGGGGGTCTAAACTGCTAGAAAAAACAAAAACTTAAAAACTTTTCAGGGAAAAATAGTTATTTGTATAACAAATACAATAAAATCTAAATTAAACAAAGTTAATAAGAATGTATGATGAAAAAAAAAGAGAATATTGAAGTATTACATGTGATAAAATTAATTGAAAAATGGACAAGAAAAACTGGGAAAAGAATATGTATAACAACTGCAAATAAATAAACATGGGGATAATATATATAATTAATTCTGCTACTTATCATATATAACTTACAAATTAACTAAAAAAATATCTTCTAAATGCTTTAACAACACAATACTGTTAATAAATATGGAGCAACAATTTAATACATTTAACAATTTAAACTATTTCAAAGCAAACTTTTAGTATAAAATAATCGCCATTCAAAACTAGTTTTTTTTATGCTAGAAAAATTTTATAATATGAAAAAAATTTATTTTAAGATTTCAAAATTTCCTTTAATTTAAACAAAAATTTCTTCTGCATAATTTAAAATTGATTTTTAAATTTTTCAATTTTAAAAAGTTATTAACATTTTAAATTTATTTTAATCATGCAATTAATTATATATCCTGTCCTCTTACAAAAAAATCTGAATAGTTTAATAATTGGGGATTTGAAAAAATCCCCAAAAAAGCATCTAAAACCCACTAAAGTATAGTAAAGAACCCTGATAAAACCCCAAAAAAGCCCAAAAACCCTGAACCCCCCCCCCCACCAAAAAAAAAAAGCCTCAAAACCCTGAAAAAACCTCAAAAGCCTTGAAAAAACCCACTGGGTTGGGTTTTTTCTGAAAAAAACCCCGGGTTTTTGCCAACCCTGGTCTTAAAGTGTTTCAGTAAAAGCTTGGTCTGTTTTTTTAGAACAAAAAAGTCAGATGTAAAACCTCTGACCAAAATCATACTTATTTTAAGCAATTCCCATTGTTTTAAATATAAACTAAATATAAAATAAATAATTAAGATAACAGAAAATAAAGAACTGTCTAAATGGTGAAAGGAATTCTAACCTGATTCATTTCTGTAGGTTACATTTGTAGCTAAACTAAATATAACAACAGGCCTATCTTCAGTTCCACGAAGTTGAGGTTTTAGTCCCACTCTTCCTAATAATGTTACACGATTAACACCTAAAAAAGAATTCTGAAATATTTAATCTCATTAAAAATGCCTATAAATAGTAGTTCATAATATTTATGTTATAAATTAACAACCAATGAATTATATCCAATCTTTCAACTTTTTTGTGATCTTCTCTTACATACATTTGTAAATTCCGTATGTCTATATCAGGTGGTTTTATGTAAACGAATTTCTGTGTGTCCTGAAGTACAAAAATATACAAAAGTGTTAACAAGTATAGTTGAAAAATTGCTCTGTATCAGCTACATTTTGCAGAACCTAAAAAATAAATATTATCGCATTACTAAAACTTCTTTTCAAGCATCAAACAATTTCTTATATTGATGAATGCCAGATGTAAGAATTTTCAGTTTATTCCTGTGTAAATTTCTAAAGCAAAAATCACCTTATATTTTTGATGAGAATATGAGTAATATACAAGGCAGTTTTACACACAACAAAAAAGAGAGAAAATCTGCTTCTGCAGATTATCACTCTTTTTGTTTTTATCAGAATGAACCTTTCTAGTTAATGCATATTAAATGCTCTATGAAAAAAGTTATTCCCAAAGGATTTTTATGTTATATATATATATAAAAAAAATTGTTCTTTCAGTTTCAGAGAAGCAAGACAATAAATGGAAATAACTGTAAAGCTTTCATTCATTTTTGTCTATAGATATACAGCTAAAATTCAATATACTGTATTACTTGCTATCGTGCCAAATTGTGAATGGAACAATGACACTACATCAGAGATTGATTGTATATATGTATGCATGTTGTTAAAAGTGTGTTTAATTTTTTTAATTATTGGAGAATTTGTTAATATAATACGTTCCTCTTAAAATGTTAAACAAATAACTGGTACTACTTTGTTCTCTATAACTAACCTGTAAAATAGTGAGTTTTAAGTACTGTTTTACTTTACGTCAAATCTCAAATTATTGACATTTGATTAAGTATATTTTCTGAGAATTTCAAGGCTATGAAAGTTAAGAAATAAAAAGTAATGTTTAGGCTTATTTACTCATATGAATGGAAAATATTTATATTTTTATACCAACCATAAATGTTTTAACTGAACAGATATAAAAATAGACAAAACTAGCATATAGCCCGTCATATGACGGGATCAGTAAAATTTTTAATTTTTCAGAATTGTAAATTATCCTATGAGGCAGGTAAAAAAATGATTTGCTTTTTGTCTGAGAATTATCTTTCAACAAAAATAATCGATTAAAATTATCACATATGTACCTAATCTATTATTTAAGCCAAATGTAAAAGAAAGATATTTACTTGATAAAACGTTCAGTGATAAAATGTATGAAAATAATTTAAAATAAGAAATGATTAAATGAGATGGTTAAAGGAATAAAGTCATAATGCTAGAAAAAAATTTTTATTTTTACTTACTTAGTATGGGATAAATTGATAAATTTAATCATCTGCTATTAAAATGGGGCTTGATATAATGGTATTAAACGCTCGAAAAGGGGAGGACGGGTGGATTTCGAACGTTTTAAATATGACAGTATTTTTCGATGTGATACGAAGCTTAATCATACCAATTTATTTTAGAATCGGATCTATAATTTAAGGAAAGATAAACTTCACTTGCTTTGAATTTTGCTAACCAATAAGAATGTCTCTATCCATTCCAGGTACAACCGCTTCATAAATTCGAGGACAGATGGAACTTAGGCTATTACATTAAGAGAAGAAAGTTTAAGGATAGAAAACATGAAATGTTTTTATAGTCAGGGACATCCGTACAACAATATGTGAATTTAATACAATAAAAAATCATAAAAATCATAAAAAATTGAAAAAATAGTAGAAATTTATTTTAAAAATAATAAAACATCTTTAAGAATAAGAGTTTAAAATAAAAAGCAAAAAATGTTAAATTAATTAGACCTTTAGAAAAATTTGGTTGCGTCGGAGACAGAACCATCAACTCAAGAAGTCCAAGGATTAAATGGGCAGACACTCTACCAAACTTGTCACGGCTACCAATGATGGGGGAACTAATTGGAGTATATGAGGGTCAAGTAAAAAAAGTACAAAAATTTTAATATTACGTTCCTCCCTCGCCATCCTATGAAGAATGAATTTTGTACAGAATAAGAGGGAGAATACAGCTTGAAATAATAGCATTAAACTCTCGCAAAGGGGGAATTGGTTGGATTTCGAACTCGCTTTGAATTTTTCTAACCTTAACTCATAATAAATCTAATATGGATGCTTGTATCCATTCCAAGTACAACCGCTTCATAAATTCACAGACAGACAACTTAGGCTATAATTATATATGGGATTTATTTTGTATAATACTTTAAGACTTATAATAAGACTACTTGATAAAAATACTTACTCTTTTCAGTTGTTACTCTTGGTACATTAGGGATGTATTCACAATAATGCCTTATGTTACTATGTTTTGAAACCTGCAATAAATAAATAAAATTTCTAAGATAAAAAACAGGAAGGAAAATTTCCTTTTTAGAACAGAAGCAAGATTCTAGAAAAGTCTAGCTTTACAAATAAGTTCTCTTACTAATCTAAGCATTTAATAAAGAAAATAGTTAATAATATAAATAATCATCTCGTAGGAAATTACATACTTTGTAAAAAAATGCATATGAAATACATGAAAAGATTTTTAAATTAAATAACTGTTTTAAGATAACATGTATTCATTAATAAAAATAAAGAATTCTTGGAGTAAACTAGCATAAAAGTTCTCTTCTAATTAATAATTATAGATATATCAATGTACATTTAAACACATGCACAGTGAAACTGACTTAAAAAGTTTCCCAAGGGAACAAGAGATTAATACTTTTAAATAGGAAATCAGGAATATAATATATATATATATATATATATATATACATATATATATATATATACATACATATATACATATTTACATATATATATACATATTTACATATATATACATATATACATACATATATATACATATACATATACATACATATACATATATATACATATACATATACATACATATACATATACATATACATATACATATACATACATATACATATACATATATACATATATACATATATATATATATATATATACATATATACATATACATATATACATATATATATACATATACATATATATACATATACATATATACATATATATATACATATACATATATACATATATATATACATATACATATACATATATATATACATATACATATATACATATATATATATACATATACATATATACATATATATACATATACATATATACATATATATACATATACATATACATATATACATATACATATATATATATATATACATATACATATATATATACATATATACATACATATACATATATATATACATATATATATACATATATACATATACATATATATATATATATATACATATATACATATATATATATATATATATATATATATATATATATATAATGCCAGTTTAAAATATAAGTTTATTCTTACGATCTTTATATTTTTCTTTTTTAAAATTTTTTCTCATTTAACCTCTTGTTTAGTAACAATGCCATTAAATTTTGTCCCAGACAAGTCAACTTTTTTGCAATTGGAATGTGGGTTAAGTGGGAATAATTTTCTATTTCTTTTAAAATTTTTAGTTTTGGTCAATAGATAGATCCTTCTGCTTTAATCCTCATACAGATACATTCAAAATATTATTTAATTCAAACCAGTATCTAGGAAATCCAAAACAAAAACATGTAAAAAATATTACTAAAAATTAATAAAGTAAATGTGCTTTACATATTTCCTAACAATTTGATAATGCCTAATATAATTTCTGTGTGCTTCCAGGCTATACAGAAAAAGTTAAAATGGATATTAACTAACTCTAGCCTACAATAGTGGAACTGAATCACAAACTACTAAAATTAATGTGACTGGAAATAGCACAACAAAGAGGTTATTTTAGTGTGAGAATGTAGACTTTTGTATGTGTATTCATGAATGGAAAATTTCTGGTTACCACTATGGTAGACATCCTCCTTTCAAAATTATGATGAGTTATCCCTCTAAAGATATTTAAAAAATCTCAATAAAACAACAAAAATGTTTTCAAGAATAAAGTGTTATATCGGCCCAAGCTGAAAATATAGAATATTTTCAATGTGTTACATTAAATGTGTGGAAAATGTATAAAGTAAATATAAAAAGTTGTTTACAAAATATACAGTGGACTCCGTTTAATGTGATCGTGGTTAGTAGTGTTATCAATCACTTATTGTTATCGAAATCACTTGGTCCCGATTTTCTTTATTCACTTGTATGTTAAAATTATCGTTTTATGTGATCATTACATCGGTTAATGTTATCAGTTTTCAAACCTCATTTTAACTGGCAAAGGAATATTCACAATGTATTTAGAAGGAACCGATTCTTTCTTTTCCTTCACTGTTGTTTGAATTTTTGAAAATACTTCCTCTTCCAACTAGGGAAATGGGAATGAACAAAGGAGTGGGATTTACATGTTCCTGGAATTTTTCAGAAATACATATGCCTTACTGGTGATCAGTGGCTGTCAGTTAAGCAGAAAGTAAGACATTTTTATCGGAACTGAGAAGAAACATATTCACATTTTATGCCTTGCTCGCTTACATGTAGCTTGTCGATATGGAAGCCAGAAAGAGGAATGATTTAATGTTAAAACAAAAGATCGAAATTTTAAATCGATACGAAAGGTTGATTATGATTATGAACAATTTATCAATGAGTTCTAAGAAAAAGCTGTAGACAGTCACCAATTGATCAATTTTTTTAATTATGCGTTTAATTCATAAGTTTTAAAGTATAATATACATAAATGCAGGATAATATAAGGTGTGTTTTTTCATTTTATTTTGAAAATTAGTATGTGTAAATTAAAGGGGGGGGGTGAATTTATTTAATTTTGCATATTGTTTATTATTATCAATCAGTCATTGTTTTCAAAATTACTTCCCCCAAAAAATGGAACGTTTTCATTTAAAATTTCCTAATGCTAAAATAAATTTTCTATAAATGTGATTTAAGTTTTTAACTTGTTTATGCCTTCAGTTTTCTTTCGAAATGCAAATAAAAAAAGATCTACTGATTGAAATATTTAAAAATTATTTTAAATAATTTCATATATTTTTTAAACTTTTAATAATGTATTTTTGGTAATAAGAATTTTCTGCTCATCATAATATTTTCTGTTCATCATATCGTGCCTCTGAGGCCCTGTGTGCGTTCTCGTGTATCAACGGGTAGCGCGCGTCCTCGTGGGTTAATGACATTTTGTACTTTTATTGAATTCCTCACAGATTTAAATGGTTTTATGATTACTGTGATAGTAATTATAAATCATTTTCCCTCCGATCCAAAAGTGTTCGAAATACAATAGTCTGCAAAATCCACTTTGTCAGAAGTTTTATTGTCCTATTTTTTTTTTTTTTTTTTCAATTGAGTCCGTTTGAAAAAAAAACCCAGAGGAGTTTTTCGGGGTAGGGCCCATTTTGACAACCCTGTCTAAAACCAAAAAATAATTCTTATACTTACAAATGAATTATTTAAGCAATTGCGAAGACATCTGAGATTTTGTGTGAAGGAATTCATTGTTTATTACTATTATTATTAAACAGGTGATAAACTCCAAAATGTAGCTCTTAAAGCTAAAAAATATGATGAGTTTATTCTTCAAATAAACTGAATTCCTATAATTTTTTAAACTCCAATAATTACTAAAAATTTAGTTTACTACAACAATCTTAACTTCAAAAAGCGCATGTAAACAGTATGAAGGTGCTGCCACATTTTGGATAGTAAGTTGATTATCTATAAAAAAAATTTTAGCAAGTAGCGCACAGGTTCCAACCTTTCTTGGACCACTGCCTTCATTACAAGAAAAAAATTATTCAAACGCACTCTCTTCCATAACAATTAATTATACTAGAGTTTTAAATATTACTGCTTATTATTTATGATTTTTATCTTCCTATCAATCAGTTAGAAAACTATATCACAAACTGTAAAATTATAACTATAAATAAACTATGTAATAAAAAATTGTTTATTACAGCCTTTTAAGTTTTTAATCAATAGCGCAAGTGAACCAATTAATTTTTTCCTAAAACTTTTGCAGGGACTGTACTCATTCACTCGTACAGATGTGGTGTTTGAGGCGACCTTCATTCAATAGGCTGACAATAGATGGCGCGACTTGCTCATCTTGATGAACTCTTAACATAAATTTGTTATTCGACCCATAGACTAGACACCCGTGTTAGTTAGTCTATGATTCGACCTTTCGAATTGTTCGGAATTCATTTTTAGTTTAAAGTCTAGTGAATACATATTTGTTTTGTTTTTTATTAAGTATGTTATTCCCACCCCTCTAAGAGTCTTATGAAACAATGATTTATTTATAGTAACCTTTCCAAAAGTATAGGAGGTATATTATAGGAGGTGTATTCCAAAAGTATAGTATAGGACCCTTTCCAAAAAATGTTAAATGTGTGCACTGCAAGATTTTAATAAATTTAAAAAATCTATTAAAATCTGTGTATTAGTTTGAGTCTAAGGAAGTATAACAACTATAAAATGGTAGTTTATAAAATAAGAATTTTGCAGTTCTGTTTTCAAATTTGGATGTCATTCAAAAATTACATACCATAAGATATGTAATTTTTTCAAGAAAAATAAACGGATGTACCATAATTCTTTTCTAAACTTTTTTTAAATTTTTTTATTTAATAATAAAATTAACTTAGTTTAAAATCGTCTGGTAAGTACTAAAACATAAATTAAATACCCTCTGATAATTAACAAGCAAATTTAAACCTGCTAAAAACTTAAAAGCGGAAATTAAGAGGCACAATGTAGTTTAGAAATTTATTTTTCATGTTACAATAAAATTATGTACAGCGTTGTTGATCCGTTTTAGAATGTACCTATTTATGTATGCAAAACAATAGATATACACTGTCTACCAATAAGTATTTGGACACCTGTGATAGAAAAGAAAAATTAAATTTATTCAAAATCAATAGTTGATAAAGCTTCCACGAGAGGCAATTACAGCTTGAACCCTGCGTAGCATATTTTCCACAAGTATTTGTATTACAGCTAGTGGTATTGTCTCCCACTTGGCTTGGAGTAGACATATAAGTTCCTTTACCGATTTTGGACGGGTAGTGCACCCCTTAATTCGGCAATCCAACTCGTCCCATAGGTTCTCGATAGGGTTCACGTCTGGGCTCTGGGCAAGACAGTCGATTCGGTGAACTCCATTGTCATCATACCAAGCCGTGGTTAACCTCGAAACATGACAACTGGCATTATCGTCCTGAAAGTAACAGTGGTCCAACCCGTAAAACTGCCCCAACATAGGAAGCACATTGTCATCCAAAATAGTGAAGTAGGCATAGGCGTTGAGCTTACCATGAATGGGGACCAAGGGTCCAAGTCCATACCAGGAGAAATACCCCCAGACCATAATTCCGCCTCCGCCGATCTTGACTGTTGGCACAATGCATTCTGGCAGGAGACGTTCTCCAGGCAGACCCCATACCCAGACCCTGCCATCCGAAAGGTAAAGGGTGAACCTTGATTCGTCGCTCCAAAGAACCCGTTCCCACTGATCTACGGTCCAATTTCGATGTACTTTGCATCACATTAACCGAGCAGCGCGGTTGGAATTTGTGATCAAAGGCTTGTAGGCAGCAGCACGACCATGAAAACCAAACACATGTGCTTCCTTATGGATGATATTCATTGAAACAAAAGTTCCAGATGCCTGTTAAAACTCTTTGCAGATGAGGGCCATCGATTGGGTGCAGTTTTTCCGAATTTCTCTGGACGGCACTCGTCTGTCTCTATCTCCCAGTTTCGTTGGTCTGCCGTCTCGGGGCACATTTCGACAATCTCCGCTCACCTTCCACTTCTTATCACATAGGCCACTGTCGATTTTGGGTACTTCAGATAGCTAGATATGTCCCTTAAGGATCGGCCATATTTGTGATACCCGATAATTATACCTATCTCGAAATCAGAGAGCTCCGCACTGCACGGCATCTTGTATTTCGACTAATGCCGATGCTGTTTCCTACACGATGTATACCGGCGGAGGCCGTGACGTACCTCAGGACCGCAGATATCGTCATTTGCATAGGTGTCTAAATACTTATTGGTAGACAGCGTACATAAGACTTATGTATGTATGTACTTTGTGTGTGTGTAATGAATTTATTTTTATTTTATTTTATTTTATCTGACTGGAAGTTTACTGTTCTTTGGATTAAGACTTTGGACCCTCCTCGAGAAAAAATTCTGGCAATCACTGTCAGGATGTGAGGATACAATTGCTTTCTATTTCCCTACAAGATCATTTCTGACTCAGAAAACCTTATTTACCCTATACATTTTAATAATCTTTAAAAAGGAAAAAATGGATGCAGACTTTGTACTGCTTTTAAGTGTTTTTTTATTTAATAGTTTTCTATGATACATCAGCAGATTATCATTTGCACATTCCCTACAAGGTTCAAAGTTAGTTTCGTTTCTCAATGTAATTGAGTTGTCCGGTACTTCCATCTGGAGGCAATCCACATCGTTAATTAAGAGTTTTCGTTACATAGAGATCTTCCATTAAATAGATATTACGTTATAAATTGAAATTTTTCTCTATTACAATAATTCCTTTAATACGTGTCAGGAAACAATAAACTGTAAAAATTCACGCTGAGTAATAGATTTAAAATTTTGCTTTCTAAAAATGGGCTGTAAAAGCACTGTTACAAATGTATAGGAATGCTTCCATATCTTTGTGTTGTATTGTTGTTTTACTAGTAGTGTTAAAGCTCGTTATAATGAGATTTTACATAACATACACTGCGAACAACAATCAAAAATGGAGATGCAGAATTAAATGCTACAGCAGTCTTAAAAACAAGATTTAAACATTCTACGGCTTATCGTTTTTAAGTTATGCCCGGCTTCATTATATTGAAATTCCTCGTTATCAGAGTGCTGATTGCAACTAAAAAGGTATACTCATAACTACACGTTACATTCATTCTATAAAATTTCTACAACGAGTCATTGATTAGCGGGTTAAAATGAAAGAAAGAGACAAATTACAATTGATAGAAGGAAAGAATCAAGTAAATATAGTCAAAAAGGCAAGAAAAATTGTATTACCTTAAAGCATATTTTAGACGCTATCAGATAAATTAATCTTTTTTAAATATTTAAATGGCTTTAGCGTCTTTATATGTGAAATGGCCTCAAAATAAAGTGGTCAAGCCCAATTTAGGATTTATGAAATAAGATTGACGTCTAAAAATTAGATGAATAAAAATGGGGCAAGTGAATTCAAAATGAAAGAAATATTCTAAATTACAATTGATAGAATGAAAAAACTAATAAATATGGTCCGAAAGCAATAAAAATTATATTATTTGTAAACATATTTTAAATAGCATCAGATGAATTAAATTACTTATATGATTTTGATAATTTTAGCAAATAATTGAAAGAAAAATGTATCAAATGACATCAAAATAAAGTTACCAAACACAATTTAGGTTTAAAAAAATAATTAATTTATGCTGAAAAAGAGAAAGTGGGTGTTTGCAATGCATTACAGAGAGCAAAACAAAAGCATAAGGCCCCTCCACACTAGGGCCCACTGCAAGCCATTACCACCGTTGGCATGGTTTATCGAGGTCTACGATGGCAGACGATCATTAGCGTACGCAGAATTTTTTCAAGGGGGGTTCATAATTCTAAAAAAAAAAATAATAGCCTGCATAACTTCTACTAAAATTTTTATTTTTACCCTTTTGTCTGACCGCAAGGAGGGTGTTTAAACCCCTAAACACCCCTCTTGCGTACGCCCCTGCAGATGATAAAATGGCCTTGCCGGAGAATGGCTTCGGAAACGGTTTTTCTCCGAAGATCAAAGACAACCAGCATACGCTTCCAAAGGGAGCAGTAGATTCTATCGTATCCTCCACATTACGGCCAATTTTTCACCACTCCAGTACCGGTCCTTATTGCGACCTTGAGCGATGGTTTACGGTTTGCATCCACATACTGGGCCACTAAATGAGCAAAGATCGTGTATGCATCCATAGAATCTACAGCGCACTTTGGTGGTAGCACATGTTGGTTGTTTTTGATCTTTGGGGAAAAACCGCTTCCGAAACCATCCTCCTCCAAGGCCATTTTATCGTCTGCAGGGGCGTACGCAAGGGGGGGGGGTTAGGGGTTTAAATATCCCCCTTGAGCACAGACAAAATGGCAAAAATAAAAATTTTAGTGGAAATTATGCTGGGTATTATTTTTTAGAATTATGAACCCCCTCTTGAAAATTATGATCCTCCCCTTGAAAAAATTCTGCATAAGCCACTGATCATCTGCAGAGTCAATCTCGATAAGCCATACCCCCTCCACATTATGGTAATGGCTTGCAGTGGACCATAGTATGGAGGGGCCTTTTGAATGACTACACACGCTCTGTTCATTTAGTGGCCCAGTGTGTGGATTCAACCCGTGAACCATCGTTTATGGTCGAGATCAGGACCAGTACTGGAATGGTGAACAATTGGCCATAGTGTGGATGCTACATTAGCGTTATAAAAAATAATAATTTTTAAACTTAACAGACTGAAATTATGTATGAATATGAGCACATATATGTTTGAGGTGAAATTTGAAAACAATACATTAGTATTGAAATTTCTATTATCATATTCCTAAATTAACAGTTAAAAAATTGTAAATATGTACAAATATTTATAATAATAATCAGTAAACGAATCGAATATTATATTTACTATAATAAATGCAATATTTGTTTCAATAGTAAATTTTGTGAAATCCAACCCAAAATTTAACTTAGGGGGTGCTACTTAACTCCCTCGCCCTGAACAAAGTTACTCTGCATGATATACCCTGAACAACGATGACATACCCTGAAGGGTGTAAGGGTTGCATAATGTCACGCTAAAAATTTCATTTACTTTTATCATCCTCATACGAGGTTTTACTCCTGATTCCGTACCTCTCTCCCACCTGCTAACCCTCCCCGTAGAGTTGTGAGCAGCGGAAAAAAACCCGGTTTAAACCCGGGAAAAAAACCGGGTTTTTGGGGAAGGGAATCTTGAAAATTTCCAAAACATGAGAATTTTGAAGTCGCCAATTCCTATGACACAATGAGAACCACCATTTTTTTCTGTCTTTGTTGTAGACCTCAAAAGTTGATATTTTCACAAAATTTAACTATTATATGCTATGAAAAAAAATTGAATAATTGGGATTAACTAACTATACTTGGCAAAATATCATGTTTAGCATAAAAGTATGAGTAAGGTAAAGGGTGAACCTTGATTCGTCGCTCCAAAGAACCCGTTTCCACTGATCTACGGTCCAATTTCGATGTACTTTGCATCACATTAACCGAGCAGCGCGGTTGGAATTTGTGATCAAAGGCTTGTGGGCAGCAGCACGACCATGAAAACCAAACACATGTGCTTCCTTATGGATGATATTCATTGAAACAAAAGTTCCAGATGCCTGTTAAAACTCTTTGCAGATGAGGGCCATCGGTTGGGTGCAGTTTTTCCGAATTTCTCTGGACGGCACTCGTCTGTCTCTATCTCCCAGTTTCGTTGGTCTGCCGTCTCGGGGCACATTTCGACAATCTCCGCTCACCTTCCACTTCTTATCACATAGGCCACTGTCGATTTTGGGTACTTCAGATAGCTAGATATGTCCCTTAAGGATCGGCCACATTTGTGATACCCGATAATTATACCTATCTCGAAATCAGAGAGCTCCGCACTGCACGGCATCTTGTATTTCGACTAATGCCGATGCTGTTTCCTACACGATGTATACCGGCGGAGGCCGTGACGTACCTCAGGACCGCAGATATCGTCATTTGCATAGGTGTCTAAATACTTATTGGTAGACAGCGTACATAAGACTTATGTATGTATGTACTTTGTGTGTGTGTAATGAATTTATTTTTATTTTATTTTATTTTATCTGACTGGAAGTTTACTGTTCTTTGGATTAAGACTTTGGACCCTCCTCGAGAAAAAATTCTGGCAATCACTGTCAGGATGTGAGGATACAATTGCTTTCTATTTCCCTACAAGATCATTTCTGACTCAGAAAACCTTATTTACCCTATACATTTTAATAATCTTTAAAAAGGAAAAAATGGATATAGACTGTGTACTGCTTTTAAGTGTTTTTTTATTTAATAGTTTTCTATGATACGTCAGCAGATTATCATTT
>CM063499.1:32428200-32448200 GCA_032207245.1 Pardosa pseudoannulata | reverse complement strand
GGTTTTTTACATCTTTTCCTCCCCGTGAAAGGACATCCAGACCCACAGATTTAACCTGCACGTTCTCTGTATCGGCATGTTCTCTGTACAGAGAAATGCTTCGGGTGCCTGCCACAGCTTGAACCCGATAATTCTATACTAACTCCGGAAATTCACTAACCACTAAGCTAGAGGTTGTAATGTATCCGGTCCCTGTTTCAGGTGACACAAGGAAGAATCAGGTGTATCTTGAATAATGAATTTATTTACACTTCTGCTATATACATCATTTCACCACTATAAAAAACAACAATTTCTAATCACAGGTAAGTGATTAGTACACGTAGGCCTGAGTAGAGACGAGTACCTACTAAATTCAGTCTCTGCCGAAATACGGGTGATTAGACGGAAGAACAATTCGTAGCTCTCTCGAAAGTTCTCTGAAGTACACGTAGGAGATCTAAGCACAGTTAGTTCTGAAGAACTGCAAACAATCCTGAAGGGATTATATTAGAAAAAGGTAACCCAAAGCACAGGGTATCGCTTCAATCTCAGCAAGAGATATATCCCAAGACGTTATTTCGCTAAATAAAACTCTCCGGTGGAGAGACTGGTCGAGGCGACCTCTGAATTAGCTGGTTGCTTGCTAACTAACTTCTCAAAAAAAAAAAAAAAAAAAAAATATATATATATATATATATATATATATATATATATATATATCTTCGCTCGTCTCTTTCTAGGGGAGGGGCCTCACCCACAATTTCATTATTGGGTCACCTAGCGATGACCTCACCTTCGACCAACTGGATTAGTCCGGGTTAAGCAATCATCGGCCGCAAAGCAAGGGGTTCCTGGAATTCTTAGCTGCTACATCTGAGTAGCGGCAAATCCTTTGTCGTTCCCGCGATCATATTTTTGCCTGTCAGTGAAGGTGCCGTGTTGTCTGGCATATTGTTCCTTTACTATAGGTCACAACAGTGTAGATATAGTGGAGCCGGGGAAAACAATCCTTTTGTATCCACACAAGTCCACCTCTCAAAGCAAAAGTTCTTTGATGACGATACACCGCTAAATCACGCCGTTACAAGGTGGAGATTGTGCGAACTTAAGGTTGCACGAGGTCTCCGTTAGTTTGTTTTACGGCCTTCCTAAAATCTAAATATTGTATTAAATAAAATTTAATTATTTTGATTGCGAAAATTTGAAAATTAATATAATTAAATATTCCGGTTGGATTCTTCTATGAAAATTAAGAATATCTTTTTCTGAATTATAAACACATTCAACCCCAAACTAATTCAAGATTTTGCTGATTTCAGCTCTTCATAATTTAGACGTCTTATATAAAATATATTTAAACTAAAATCAAAAGGATACGCCATAAATCGAGCTTGTATCAACACTACATTTTTATGTCTCTTTCCATAAAACAAAAAGAAAAGGGAAAAAGAACTGCTGCCATATTTCAAATAGTAAGTTACACTTAAAGGTATTTTATATAGAGAGCAATTTGTTGCAGCGTCACGAACTACTATAATGCCCTTCCCATTCATTTTCATGGTTACATCAGCCGATAGACAAACGATAAACTGCCCTTTCGTTTGAAACTAAAGCCAGAATTGTCATAATTTGAGGTTTGCCTTACTGCGTGAAATCGCCTTATTATGCATACATGTAGAGTTACAAGTAGGTAAAAGTTGGTTTATCTTCCAGATAAAAGAAAACAATTTTGCAATAAAACGGGACTTATAAATATTTAAAAAGCAAACGCAACCAATTCCTATTAATTCCTGCTAAAAATCCTCGCAGCACACAAGTTGCATGTGGTTTGGTTTAGAGCACTACGATTCACTTTTTTGTAGCCCGATGGATAACGAAATTGGTAGCTACTACTCAAAGCCGATTCCATACGACTACGAACATTCGTGCCAACATTCGAGATTCGAACCCACGAACTCCGGCTTCGTAGATCAGCGCCATAACCATTCGACCACCGCTCAGCGTATACTGGTTGAGAATCACGAACCTACATAATTTCCTAGAATAAAAAATCAACAAGCTCGTGGAATTATACGAGCAAGAATAATGAAAAATCTTGAATAATGAATAAAGTCATTAGAAAAAAAAATGTATCACAGTATCATTGTAAGAAGTGAACCGTAAATTCAACAAATACTTGGTTTTTAATAAAGAGCAAATAAGTGAGAAAGTAGTCTCACATCCTCGAACTGTAGAACAATAAACTTGGAAGTCTGTAATATACATATATTTAAATTTATTCACAATATAATGAAGAAAGAAAGAAGCAAGCTTTCAAAAGACTGGGTAATTTAGAACTAAGGTGACTACATTTCAAAGAAAAACCGGAACGCAAAGTGAAATTACACACACACACACACACACACACACACACACATGGCCGACAAAGATTCATTTTAAATTTTATATTTTAATTTATTTACACTTCTCTGCGGATTTTCACAAAACGGTACTTCTCTTACTCTAAACAGGAATGTGCAGAACTCGCAAGAAGCAACAAAATGCAGTTTAAAATTTCAAGTTTCAAACTTTATTTTTTTTTCTCTTTTACGTAGTTCATTAAACTGAAACTTCTTTCAATGAAGTGATAGCTGTAATGAAATATCATTTCCATTCACAATTTGAAATTGAAACATGCTACGAAATTGTTGTCTAAATGGCAAAAACTTTTTGTCTATTACAATTGAAAGTTTTACTTCATTTGCTTAGATTCTTCTTTTCTAACTTTATTTCTTTGATTGTGAAACTATGCAGTGTTTTCATTTTTCGAAATTCGTCGAATAATCAAATTTCCTCAGTTGTATATAACAGAAGAAAAACCTTCTTCCGCATTTCGGTTCTTAACATTTTTGCTGCAAGGCCAATTTTGAGATTGCAAAATGTAGTGACGAGCATGTAGTCAGGTTAAAAAACGAGGTACATCTTATTTCATTGGATGTATAAACATTTAATTGATAAATAGGTAAAGTAATAAAAAAGTTCCAATTAACATTTAGAAATAAATCATAAAGCTAGACAAAATAAGAGAAATAAAAAATTGATTAATGTTATTTGTTGATGTCTGTGCTATTCTCTACAAATAACGACTTATTTGTTCAGCTTTCTTATGCAGATTTTCATTTTAGTATTGTACATTCGTTATAGTTCTTTCCGTGAGTCAAACTTTATCTTATAGTTGTTATACTATAAAAAACAATTTCGTAATTACATAGCGATGCCTGGTTAAATAAAAAAAGCCATTAGAAAGATACTAAAATATAAATTAACATTTAAAAATTAATGATAATTTGAGAGAATTACGGGAAAGTCCAGTTTTTTTGTTCTCGTTTTGAGAAAAGTGAAATTGTTACATAAATACAAATACACATATATACAAATATATATATATATATATATATATATATATATATATATATATATATATATATATATATATATATATATATATATATATATATATATATATATATATAGAGAGAGAGAGAGAGAGAGAGAGAGAGAGCATAAAAAAAGCATTGGAAAGAAACTAAAATATAAATTAAGATTTAAAAATTAATGATAATTTGAGAGAATTACGGGAAAGTCCAGTTTTTTTGTTCTTGTTTTGAGAAAAATGAAATTGTTACATAAATACAAATACACATATATACAAATATATATATATATATATATATATATATATATATATATATATATATATATATATATATATATATATATATATATATATAGAGAGAGAGAGAGAGAGAGAGAGAGAGAGAGAGAGAGAGAGTGAGAAAACTAGACAGAGATAGGGAGAAAGAAGAGAACGACGATTAGAGCTACTACCCGAAATTGTACAACACATCGCGTTAGAAATTGTTTTCTTTCTCCCCACTTCTATGGGAAATTCTAATGACATCCCTCCTCTTTGTTGCGTCAGCGTGACTCACCTCCACTTCTTATCCAGAATCCATTCCAGGAACACACTGAACGTTTTCTTTTGTAGACCATCCCAAAGAATTATGTGAAGAGAAACGAGGAACCCACGAAAATTCTCATCACAGTTACATGTTCTCAATAAGTCGATTTGTTTTTAAATTACAATGAGTACTTTAATGTTTGAAAAAGAAACTAATCGTTGAATATTTTTAATATTTTTTTTTTTTAAGTTATGAACAAAGTAACTTTTGGTTTCCGTTTTTAACGAACATCTAAGGAAATCGTTAGCTAATAAAAACATATGTATCGACAGTTGATCATTTACTCTAATTCGTTTTCAATGACAGTTATTTCCGTCTAGAATTACGGAAAATAGGTAGCAAAATATATTTAACATGAGCAGCTGTTACTAATTTTTTTTATCGGTTGACGAACTTCCCCTCCAGTGCAATCGGCAGGTGAAAGAAACGTTCGAAATATCAAGGAAAAGGGGGTGAAAAGAACGATATAGGGGACACCACCCAATATTGTGCATTACAATAGGTTATAGTCCAATAGTGAGTTTAATTTATTCTCATCTTTGTTCATTTTTATTTTTAAATTTCCTTTCGTGTTTATTTCGTACTTAATAAGTTTATATGAAGATAAAACTATCGCTATCACAATTCTGATACAGCTAAAAAAAATAAATTACTTAGCCTTAAGTTTTCACTCTTCTGAATATCATTTTAATCAGCAAAACACTTTAGTGTTAGTTGTTCCTTATTCTAATTTTTTTCTCCTTTACAATTTACAGCTTTATTCTTAGGATTTGTTAACTAGTGATTAGACATAGCTTACATATTTTAATGAGTTTTATGATTATTTTTGCATTTTATTGCCGCTTTAATCGTCTGTGTATATTACCTTAGAAAATTATTTATCGAGCATTTTTGCTTACAATAATTATTTCTCTAAAAATGGAGATTATGTTTAACATATTTAGATTTCGCCTAAAGAATTTAAATGCTATTTTCGGTTTATTGAATTGAAATACTAATTTTTCCAAAACAAAAATATAAAGATTTTGTAATCTTAAAAATATTTCTTTAACCCTTAACCGGGTCATTTATTTCTAGTAATGGAATATGAAAGTATTCTTTATTCACATTTATGTGTTAAGGAGTTTATTATTATTATTGATTTTCTGATACTTGTGGCAACACATAATAAAAAATTATAAAATAGTTTACCATCGACATTTAATAAATTGATCAAGTTGATGTTAAATAAATGTAGTACAACCTTAGAAAGTATTAAAACAATGATGAAAAAAAAATTAAACATTTCTGATATAGAGATAATATTATCATAGATGGATAATTGAAAACGATTTCATACCAAGTAACAATTTTATTTGTCTGACAGGAGCTAAATACAGATTAGTTAAAAAGTACAATAATATTAAAGATATTCTGTAACTTTTATAAGTTTGTAAGATGTGATAATAGATAATATTACAATAATTTGTAGATTTGAAAATTCATTGTTAGGTGATTCACTGAAATGCATATCTAATTGAGTCCTGTTTTTCAAAAAGAATGAATCACAATATATTAATTTTCTCTATTTAAAGAATAATAATGATAACAATTCATACTTGATGACGTTAATTATTTGAAGAGATAAGACTAATAATATTTAGTTAAGGGAATTAGCATTCATTTTCATTTATTAGTAGTTTTTGTTTATTATTTTTTATTCTAACACATAACGTGCACTCGACTATCGTATTCTTTTATATTAGTGGTTCACAAAATGGTTTATACGCAGCCCGAGAGGTTCATGTTTAGAAGTTAAATTTTTTTTCTGAGTGTGTGTGTGGGGGGGGGGGGGTCGCGAAAGTAAAATTAATGTAAAGTAAAATAATTGTGGCTGATTCTCCTTTTTAAGAAAGTTAAAATAAAATAAATAGCAATAAATAATCTACACAATGATGCTATAGTCCCAGCAAATCCAGGCTATGTAGCTAGTATTTTTTATATTTTAGTTTTATGCTATCATTAAAAATATTAAAATTGTAATTTTATTACAATGTAGTTGTATGTAGTTATCTCACTTAGAGATTCAAGGTAAATTATTCGCTATAAGGAGTTCATGAGCATAAAAAGTTTGGGAATCATTGTATGACATCATTCAAGATATTTATCGGTTTCCTATTATCAAATCTAAAACAGGGTTCCCACTCTTTTTCCAGAACAAAAATTAAGGACTTTCTAAGGACCAAAGTAATTTTTTATAGGGACCTACTTGAAATACACGACATAACGGCATAAATCCTAACTCCTGAGGAACATATTTTAATAATTATGAACCATACAAGGCATGTTCAATAAATGCCCGACAATATTTCAGAATTAAGTTTTTAAAAATGCCTAAAAATTAAGATAAATCTATTTGACAAAACCTAATTTTGAAAAATGTACATGTAAAGTGATTTGAGTAATCAAACTAAAAATAAATTGTGAATAAAAACTATATTATAAACAGTACTTTCCGAGGCTTTAAAAATGACTGATATATTTATATAAGAGTTATATATACATATATTTGTATATATATACTAGCTGATTATACCCGGCGTTGCCTGGGAAAGAAGAAAGTTTTAGACTTTTCTATTACATTCAATGCAAGGAAAATTAGACTTCCATAAGTAACTGAAATATCTACAAACCCCCATCCTCCGTGCTTCGTTTAATTAAAATCTGGATGACTGTTAGCTATTAATAAAAGGCAGCTGACTTCATACTTTAAACCTTTTAAGTATACGAAAGATTATATATTTGTCATAAAAGAAAACTGATAGGAAATCACATGAGATTGTGGATCTCGTCAATGGAGAAATTGATCGCGTTCCAATTTAAAAATTAAGGAGGTTTTTAAGGACCTTTGACAAAAATTAAGTAGTTTTAAGGGCCCTTAAAAATGAAAGCTAAAATGAAGGAGTTCTTAAGGACTTTTCAGGTCCTTGCGAACCCTGTAAAATATATCAGATGTGGGATACATTCCAAACTTATTAAACAGTATTTGAAGAATTAAATAGTAAATGGTAGGGTTCTGCTTATAATTGGGTTCGAATACCACTGTGGCATGGATGATCATAGCCTCTCGGAATCAGCTTTAAGCAGTAGGTCCCGGTCTCATTAGCTCTCATGTATCAAAAAGTAGACCATAGTGCTGCAAACCAAACTAAAAAGCAACTGTACTTTTATTAGTATTAGACGAGTACAGTTTTTCTTTCGGTCGTGAAGCATGCAGATTAATCATTTCTATTGCCAATAATATGTCTATAAAATTAGCCTGATTTTATCCAGTTATTATTTCTAATTAGTTTACATTACAAACCGCTTATAGTCAGCTCTGTTTTCTTGCTTTTTGGCACACAAAAATGGAATACATAAATTTGAAAATACATTAAAATTCTATTCTAGTTGTATTAACTAAAAAATTATTAAGAATAATTTTTTACTTAATATCTTGTTAAAACCCACACTGTACTTCTTTTAACGAAAATTCGAAATAATTGGCACTGTTGCCCTTGATAAGATAAATTCTCATTTTATTTAATTCTATTCGAAGCTTTATTTAACTCTATCCGTTTCATTATATTTAATAAAATATTACTGTGGTATAACTTCATATTTGTAATAATATTTTGGCTACAAATGTAATAATATCAATTATAATTATCAGTGCAAAAAATTATCTGTCAAAGTAGTGCAATTCCGCAGTATACAGCATTTCCCAACCACGTGGTTTACAAATCCAAGCGACATCTTTTCAGGGGAAAAACCAGTTTCAGAGGAGCGTCTGCCGAAAACGCGCTAAAGCAGTTGATTCTCAACCCGAGATACCACAGGGGAATCGCTGTTTCGAAAGTATAATACCTTAGGGCAGCTGGGAAGCTTTGTTCAAGGTAGGTAGGTCATCACAAGGAAGGAGGGGGAGAGGAATGCTCGAAATTGATTGACCAGTTGTGTGGCTGCTAGTCTGGAACAAAGAGCATGTTCCGGGAAAGACACCTTGGATAGGATCGAAAGGAGGTTTTAACGGAACATTCTTTAATATAATAGAGTACACAATTGAATTAGTGCACATTCAAGAATGTTCTATGCGCTGGAGATTGTTATTCTTTTGATTCCATCGTTTATGAGAGATTCTAGCGAGTTTTAGATAACTATTTAAAAATACTATAATGTATCAGGTTATCAGCTATTTTGAATAACATTTAGTTAGCATTATTATTGAGTCAATATTGTCAAACATCTTCTATATCCACTGAAATCAGTACAGTATTGATATTTCGCTTCAATTTTCCTCACTACGCAATCAATGAAGTTTACATCACTTTTTACCTTTGTAAATCCGTATTAAATTCATATTTATGTCTATTTTTTTTAAATTCTTCTTCATATTTTTCGGTACTTGGAAGTAAACTAACTAGTCGATATGAATTTACTAATTTCACGTTTTTATTTTTTTTCAGTATCAAATCCACATTCAATTTTTTCCCAACTATAGACAAAATATTCTAAATGTTTAAAATTCTTTCTCTTATTTTTCCAATGATTTGACGTAAACTAACTAGTCAATATGAATTTCTTAATTTTGCATTTTTTTTTCATCAGTATCAAAACTTAATTTGATTTATTATCAATTATGGAGAAAATCTTCTAAATGTTTAAAATCCTTTATGTTATTTTTGCAATGATTTGACGTAAACTGATTAGTCGATATTAATTTATTAATTTCGTATTTTTATTTTTCTTCAGTATCAAAACCACATTTAATTTGTTTCCCAATTACAGACAAAATATTCTAAATGTTTAAAATTCTTTCTCTTATTTTTCCAGTGGTTTGAATTAATCGATATGAATTTCTTAATTTTACATTTTTATTTTTCTTCAGTATCAAAACCACATTTAATTTGTTTCCCAATTACAGACAAAATATTCTAAATGTTTAAAATTCTTTCTCTTATTTTTCCAGTGGTTTGAATTAATCGATATGAATTTCTTAATTTTACATTTTTATTTTTCTTCAGTGTCAAAACCACATTTAATTTGTTTCCCAATTACAGACAAAATATTCTAAATGTTTAAAATTCTTTCTCTTATTTTTCCAGTGGTTTGAATTAATCGATATGAATTTCTTAATTTTACATTTTTATTTTTCTTCAGTATCAAAACCACATTTGATTTATTCCCAATTGTGGAGAAAATATTCTAAATGTTTAAAATTCTTTCTCTTATTTTTCTAATGATTTGACGTAAACTGATAAGTCGATATCAATTTATTAATTTCGCATTTTTATTTTTCATCAGTATCAAAACCTAATTTGATTTATTATCAATTACGGAGAAAATATTCTAAATGTTTAAAATTCTTTCTTTTATTTTTCCAGTAAATTTGACGTAAACTGATTAGTCGATATGAATTTCTAAATTTCGCATTTTTATTTTTTTTCAGTATCAAATACACATTTAAATTTTTCCCAATTACAGAGAAAATATTCTAAATGTTTAAACTTCTTTCTCTTATTTTTTCAATGATTTGACGTAAACTGATTAATCGATATGAATTTATTAATTTCGCATTTTTATTTTTCTTCCGTATCAAATCCACATTTAATTTTTTTCCCAATTATAGAGAAAATATTCTAAATGTTTGAAATTCTTTCTCTTATTTTTTCCAATGGTCTGACTGATTAGTCGATATGAATTTCTTAATTTGCATTTCTATTTTTTTTTCAAAATGGAAACCACATTGTTTTTTTTTTCAGTCATGGAGAAAACATCTTAATTAATTGTATATATTTACTAGCCGCTTCGCACCCAGCCTTCGGTCTGGGTCAAGGCCGTAGCCAAAAGAGGGGGGGGGGCGAAAATTCTAAAAAATTCTTATATAGAAAACGTTAGTAAAACTTAAATATGAAAGCTAGATATATCATGTTGGAGACTTTTCTTAGATATACGGAAGAATAATGTACAAAAATGTAATAATAATCTACTAATATAATACATAATAATTATGTAATAATAATTTACTTATAATGTAATGTATAATAATTATGCAATAATAATATACTAATAATATAATATATTATAATTATGCTATAATAGTATACTAAAAATATAATATATGATAATTATGTAATAATAATATACTAATAATGCAATTTATAATAATTATGTTATAATATTATACTAATAATATATGACATATATGTAATAACAATATACTACTAATATAATATATGTTAAATATGTAATAATAATATACTATTAACACTAGATTGCCCGAGATTTCTTGTATACCTATATGGCCCAAAAACAGTCAAAATGACTGCATTGTGAAAAAATAACAAATATGTAAAGAAATTTGTTTAAAATTAATTTTTAATATTATATAATAAAGGAGGGCGGAAGTAACTACAATTATTCATAAACCCTTTTATATGTTATAGAAAAAGTCACCAAATTCTAAGAAATTGTGTCATTATATTTCATAATTGTTTTTCTAATTGAAATTAAAAAACAGTCAAAATGACTGACTTGGGCAATCTAGTGTTAAATAATATATAACAGTAATGTAATATTAATATACTAATGCAGTACTTTATTTTCCTGATATCTAGGCCTTTGGTCAGCGCACGTATATAAAGTAAACAAACAGAGCTTTTTCTTACGACTTCATTTACAAATATTATATGTAATATTTGTAAAAGTTACAAATATTATACTAATAATATAATATATGATAATTATGTAATAATAGTATACTAAAATATAATATATGATAATTATGTAATAATAATATACTAATAATGCAATGTATAATAATTATGTAATAATGTTATACTAATAATATAGTATATGTTAAATATGTAATAATAATACACTATTAATATAATTTATAACAGTAATGTAATATTAATATACGAATGCAGTACTTTATTTTCCTGATATCCAACCGTTTGGTCAGCAAACGTATATAAAGTAAACAAACAGAGCTTTTTCTTTCGACTTCATTTACAAATATTATATGAAATATTTGTAAAAGTGACGAATAGTATACTAAAATTATAATATATGATAATTATGTAATAATATAATGTATGTTAAATATGTAATAATAATATACTATTAATATAATATATAGCATTAATATAATATTAATATACTGATGCAGTATATTAATATTATATTAATGTATTTTCCTTATTTCCAGCTCTTTGGTCAACTCACGTATATAAAGCAAAATAAACAGAGCTTTTCTTCCGACTCGATTTACAAGTATTATATGTAATATTTGTAAAAGTTTCAAATATTATACTAATAATATAATATATGATAATTATGTAATAATAGTATACTAAAAATATAATTTATGATAATTATGTAATGATAATATACTAATAATGCAATGTATAAAAATTATGTAATAATATTATACTAATTATATAATATATGATAATTATGAAATAATAGTATACTAAAAATATAATATATGATAATTATGTAATAATAGTATACTAATAATGCAATGTATAATAATTATGTAATAATATTATACTAATAATATAATATATGATAATTATGTAATAGCAATATGCTGCTAATATAATATATGTTAAATATGTAATAATAATATACTATTAATATAATATATAACATTAATGTAATGTTAATATATGGATGCAGTACTTTATTTTCCTGATATACAGTCGTTTGGTGAGTGCACGTATATAAAGTAAACAAAGAGAGCTTTTTCTTCCGACTCGATTTACAAGTATTATATATAATATTTGTAAAAGTTACAAATATTGTACTAATAATATAATATATGATAATTGTGTAATAATAGTATAGTAAAAATATAATATATGATAATTATGTAATAATAATATACTAATAATGCAATGTATAGTAATTATGTAATAATAATTATACTATTAATATAATATATATCAGTAATGTAATATTAATATACTGATACAGTACTTTATTTTCCTGATATCTAGGCCTTTGGTCAGCGCACGTATATAAAGTAAACAAACAGAGCTTTTTCTTCCGACTTCATTTACAAATATTATATATAATATTTGTAAAAGTTACAAATATTATACTAATAATATAATATATGAAAATTATGTAATAATAGTATACTAAAAATATAATATATGATAATTATGTAATAATAATATACTAATAATGTAATTCATAATAATTAAGTAATAATATTATACTAATAATATAATATATGATAATGATCTGATAATAATATACTACTAATATATAATAATTATGTAATAATAATATACTATTGATATAATATATATCAGTAAGGTAATATTAATATACTAATGCAGTACTTTATTTTCTTGATATCCAGCCGTTTGGTCAGAACACGTATATAAAGCAAACAAACAGAGCTTTTTCTTTCGACTTCATTTACAAATATTGAGATTTCAAACTGAAAAGTTATTTTTATTTAAATAAAATATAGTTGATATTCCTCAGAAGCATCGTAGCTTTCTTCGTAAATGAAATTTTAGAATCAATTCAGAAGTTCTGGAGATCACCCTTACATATAAATTTCATTTGTTTACCGCATTAGTATCGATCATAGGTTCCGAACGGGGAATGGTACTCTCCCCCCCTCCTTCATCCAACGAGCGTTGAAGTCCAACATGGGGACGGTAACGTGTTCAGAAGCAAATGTAGGAGAGGGGTGTGAGGGTGACGTTAAGACCAGTAGACATAATATCTATAAAAATAATCAATAAATCATTCAAAACATATAGTATTTACCACAATAAAGGCGATACTTCTTTCGCTGATGGCGCAATGGTAGAGCACTGATCTTCGGAACCGTAGTTCGCTGGTTCGAATCCCGCTGATTGCATAGATGTTCGTAGCCGTTCGGAATCGCTTTTGAGCAATAGGTCCTTTCACATTAGCACATTAACACTCGTGTAAAAAACTTTAAACTAAAGCGCTTCCTCTTTCAATTATAAATTCCGTTAATTCCCTCACTGAATATCGTTTGGCCCTATATTAAAGTAGAAGATTTTTAGTTGCGTTTCTTTCATTGTATTTAGCTGGTTTGGTTTGGTTTAGAGCGCTATGCTCTATCTTTAACTACGCGAGGCTAATGAGACCGGGACCTAGTACATAGCCGTAACTAGGGTGTGGCAAAAGTGGCATGCCAAATACGCGAGGCTTAATGAGACCGGGTTACAAGGGGCGTAAACATTCGGTAAAATATTCGGAATCGGCTTGGTCCTTTCACATTAGCACATTAGCACTCGTGTAAAAAACTTTAAACTAAAGCGCTTCCTCTTTCAATTATAAATTCCGTTAATTCCCTCACTGAATATCGTTTGGCCCTATATTAAAGCAGAAGATTTTTAGTTGCGTTTCTTTCATTGTATTTAGCTGGTTTGGTTTGGTTTAGAGCGCTATGCTCTATCTTTAACTACGCGAGGCTAATGAGACCGGGACCTAGTACATAGCCGTAACTAGGGTGTGGCAAAAGTGGCATGCCAAATGTTTGTAGCCGTTGGGAATCGGCTTTGAGCAATAGGTGCTTTCTTATTAGCCCTAGTGTAAAAAAATTAAACCAAAGCGCTTCCTCTTACAGATATAAATTTCGTTAATTCCCCCATGGAATATCGTTTGGCCCTAGATTAAAGTAGAAGAATTTTAGTTGCGTTTTTTTCATTGTATTTAGCTGGTTTGGTTTGGTTAAGAGCGCTATGGTCTATCTTTAACTACGCGAGGGCTAATGAGACCGGGACCTAGTACAGGGACGTAACTAGGGTGTGGCAAAGTTGGCATGCCAAATGTTCGGAGCTGTTCGGAATCGGCTTTGAGCAATAGATGCCTTCTCATTAGCCCTCGTGTAAAAAACTTTAAACCAGGGTTTCTTAACCTGTGGTTCATGGACCCCTTGGGGGTCCATGTGTCTTATTTTGGGGGTCCACCGACTGCTCCTAATTTTTAAAATGTTTGCCTCAATACTTAAAAAAAAACTTTTTTTTGTTGCGGCAACCTCTGTAAGTCGTCTGTCTGCCATTTCCCAATAGAGACCTCTACAATACGAGGAAAAGAACATTCGTAAACCACATAAAATTTGAAATTCTTAGAAACACAAAGTAGTCTTTGAATTTTACTTGACTTGGAAATAAAATGACGTTAAAATCAGTTCCGCAAAGTTCTTGCAAATTTTTAAAACAAAATATTTGTTTTACTTTTTCATTTTAATTCTTAATGTTTGTCTTGTGACAATAAAAACAAAACATCGAAATGGACTGAATATCGAACATGATGTGCGCGTTGCTTTGTCGAAAACCATCCCTCAATTCAATCTGTTAATCAAGGAAAAGCAGCAACAATAGCCTTTGCATTAAAAATTTTAATTTCTTCAAAACTTTTATACTATTGAAATAAAAATATTAAAATAATTAAATAATAAAACAGATTTTTTTTTGTAATAAATGATGTTTAAGCAATTTTTTTTCACAGAGGGGTCCGTGACATATTTAAAATTTTTAAAGTGGTTCATTGTGTCAGAAAGGTTAAGAAACACTGCTTTAAACCAAAGCGCTTGCTCTTTCAGTTATAAATTTCGTTAATTCCCCCACGGAATATCGTTTGGCCCTAGATTAGAGTAGAAGAATTTTAGTTGCGTTTCTTTCATTGTATTTAGCTAATTATGTTTGGTTTACAGCTCTATGGTCTATCTTTAACTACGCGAGGGCTAATGACACCGGGACCTAGTACAGGACCGTAAATTGACTTTGAGCAATAGTTGCTTTCTCATTAGCCCTTGTGTTAAAAACTTTAAACCAAAGCGCTTCCTCTTTCAATTATAAATTTCGTTAATTCCCTCACGGTATATCGTTTGGCCGTAGATTAGAGTAGAAGAATTTTAATTGCGTTTCTTTCATTGTATTTAGCTGGTTTGGTTTGGTTTAGAGCGCTATGGTCTACCTTTAACTACGCGAGGCTAATGAGACCGGGACCTAGTACAGGGCCGTAACTAGAATGTGGCAAAGGTGGCATGCCAAATGTTCGTAAACATTCGGAATCGGCTTTGAGCAATAGGTGCTTTCTCATTAGCTCTAGTGTAAAAAAATTAAACCAAAGCGCTTTCTCTTTTAGTTATAAATTTCGTTAATTCCCTCACGGAATATCGTTTGACCCTAGACTAGAGTAGAAGAATTTTAATTGCGTTTCTTTCATTGTATTTAGCTGGTTTGGTTTAGCGCTATGGTCTGTCTTTCACTACGCGAGGGATAATGAGACCGGGATTTAGTACAGGGCCGTAACTAGGATGTGGCAAAGGTGGCATGCCAAATGTTCGTAAACATTCGGAATCGGCTTTGAGCAATAGGTGCTTTCTCATTAGCTCTAGTGTAAAAAAATTAAACCAAAGCGCTTTCTCTTTTAGTTATAAATTTCGTTAATTCCCTCACGGAATATCGTTTGACCCTAGACTAGAGTAGAAGAATTTTAATTGCGTTTCTTTCATTGTATTTAGCTGGTTTGGTTTGGTTTAGAGCGCTATGGTCTACCTTTAACTACGCGAGGCTAATGAGACCGGGACCTAGTACAGGGCCGTAACTAGAATGTGGCAAAGGTGGCATGCCAAATGTTCGTAAACATTCGGAATCGGCTTTGAGCAATAGGTGCTTTCTCATTAGCTCTAGTGTAAAAAAATTAAACCAAAGCGCTTTCTCTTTTAGTTATAAATTTCGTTAATTCCCTCACGGAATATCGTTTGACCCTAGACTAGAGTAGAAGAATTTTAATTGCGTTTCTTTCATTGTATTTAGCTGGTTTGGTTTGGTTTAGAGCGCTATGGTCTACCTTTAACTACGCGAGGCTAATGAGACCGGGACCTAGTACAGGGCCGTAACTAGAATGTGGCAAAGGTGGCATGCCAAATGTTCGTAAACATTCGGAATCGGCTTTGAGCAATAGGTGCTTTCTCATTAGCTCTAGTGTAAAAAAATTAAACCAAAGCGCTTTCTCTTTTAGTTATAAATTTCGTTAATTCCCTCACGGAATATCGTTTGACCCTAGATTAGAGTAGAAGAATTTTAATTGCGTTTCTTTCATTGTATTTAGCTGGTTTGGTTTGGTTTAGAGCGCTATGGTCTACCTTTAACTACGCGAGGCTAATGAGACCGGGACCTAGTACAGGGCCGTAACTAGAATGTGGCAAAGGTGGCATGCCAAATGTTCGTAAACATTCGGAATCGGCTTTGAGCAATAGGTGCTTTCTCATTAGCTCTAGTGTAAAAAAATTAAACCAAAGCGCTTTCTCTTTTAGTTATAAATTTCGTTAATTCCCTCACGGAATATCGTTTGACCCTAGATTAGAGTAGAAGAATTTTAATTGCGTTTCTTTCTTTTTGTTTTTGCAAGTTCTTGGAATTTTCTAGCTATCAAAATTTATTTTTATTTAAACCTGAAGGTTTATTTTATCGATCTCGATAGCTTGATTATCTCAATTTGTTCTAAATGTCTCTTCTATCTGAATTTACCAAAGGACAGTCGGACAACCTCCCAAAAATTGACATGATATAAATGTTTTCGTTCTTGGGGAAAAAACCCGGATTTTATGGGAGCAGAAATACGGGGAATTAAAACCCAAAGGTATGTAAAATCATTTATATATTTGTCCAATTTTATTTAACATGCATAAATATTTTATTCATGCTAATCACAGCTCTTCTGTTTGTAGACATAGACAAGTCAAATAAATAGGCATATATCATATACACACATTTGTAGTAGCATCGCTTTTTATAAATAGAGATGGATGTAATATATTAAAATAAAAATTAGACTTCTTTAATTTAGTGTTATCATTATGTAAAAACTAAAGAATACATTATATCAATCTAATTTTTCCGTTGTAAAACTATTCATGAACTGATATAATTTTTACCAAGTTATAAAAATTAGAAAAATATGGTCATTTAAGAAAAATAATAGAAATAGTATGAAAAATAAATTCTTACTTACCACAATTGATAGTATCCTGTATCATTGAAAATGGATAAAATACCATTTAATGATTGAAAAATTAGTTGCATATTAAAAAAAAAGGTTAAAAATATTCGATTACAATGCAATGAAAAAATCTATTCATATTAGTTTTTGCAAATTTACATTTATTCTCCGCTTTTGTTTTTGTAAAATATTTAAAACTTCAACTTCAGTTACAGGGATATTTTTATAGATATACAGTGTAACGATCCGTTACATGACCCTAACGAAAGAGGAGCGGAAGGTGACCTTTCGCAGCGGACAATTATGGTTAGCGGCAGGTAGAAACGGGTGTGCCTAACAATACACGTTTGTGTACTAGGTCCCGGACTTAATTGAAAACTGTCCGTGTGCTGGAGCCAAAGCGTCTGAGACTTTGTGAGACTATTGAGTGAAAAGACTCGGGGACATGATTGTAAATTGAGCTACATTACAGTGCCACATGTGCGCCCATTAGCGGTAGCGAAAAAGGAAATTAAGTTGTTTGGGTCGGCTGATTTAAAGACGGCTTTTCGGCCACATATGGTAACGAAACAGCTGATTCAGGCGGGAAGTGACCGCAAGATTGCATCATCCTGGTTCTGGAAGGTTCCAGAAGAATCGTGTGAAGGGAACCGGGGCCGCTATAAAAAAAGAGTGGCGGAGCCAAGGCGGGGCTTTTTTTTTCTAGAGGCTTATTCTTGAGAGTTGCTTTTGGAGCTATTGTGTGGAGCTCAAGAGGAGCCCACTCGTCTCTCCGATTTCCGGAGTTTGCTTGTTTTAGAGACCGCCAGCGTCTCTGTTTGCTAAGAAGTCTACTTTCGACTTTGGGATCCCATTCCCGTTATCTTACTATTTTTTTTTTCTACTTCGTGCATAGAAGTAGCTCGCTGAGCGTGATCCTTGCTCTCATCTTGGGTCGTCTTGCATCCCGAATTTCCTCCACGAACTCCAGCGTGATACGCACTCTGAGCGTTTAAACCTAGGCGTAAATGTCGACTGTACTAATCGTCAGCCCGGAGTTGATAGTGTCAGCGTTTCGTACCGGCACTATTAGCGAACTGTTCCAGTGATTTAGAAGACCTAGCCACATTGTACCCACGCATCGTAATTGTGTGAATGTTATCTCAGCACTAGATCCCAGAAGATTTAGATATCTACTTAACCTGTACATAGCTGTACATAATTTATTCACCTGAATAAAATATTTAGTCTAGATTAAAAAGTTTTCTAGCTTGTTTCATTGACGGCTTCGCCTACCATATCTCCAGTACGTTACAACAGCAAGCAGAGTCCATTTAAAAACGCATTTTTGATGTACTGTTTGTCAAAATTTTTTTTTTACATATTTCATAGTTGAAAACGATCTGTCTGCTGTTCATGTTGTAGCTGGCAAAGTGACTAAAATTTTTAAAAGTTTATGGATATTCGAGAAAATTTCTACATTTCACTCTTGTAAAGCTTCAGTGGCTCAGCTGACAACCCAATACCATGCAGGGCCAAGTAGAATAGTATCGGAGCACACTGTTCAGCGGACACTGTTGGATACGGGGCTACGCAGCAAACGTCCCAATCGTGTGCATTTGCTGACCAATAGCCAACTGCGCCTATGCAATGCACGGGAACATCGCGACTGGTCCATGGATCAGTGGGAGAGAGTTGCCTGGTCAGATGATTCACGGTTTGTCATTCATCACACCGATGGCCGTGTCAGGATACGCCGTCTTCCAGGCGAACACTTGCTCTCTCAATGTACAGTAGGTCATGCACAGGCCGGTGGAGGTGGTGGTATTAGGCTTTGAGGAACATTATCTTGGGCATCTCTGTGACCCGTGGTTGTGGTAGAGCAACCATGAATCTTACAGGGTATCTGAACATCATTGCGGAGCAGTTGCACCCTTACATGGCCTCTGGTTTTCAAGCTGGAAAGGGAATGTTCCAACAGGACAACGCCCCGTGCCGCAAGGCTAAAATTGTGTTGGAGTGGTTCCAGGAACATGATGCTGAATTCCAGTTAATGGTCTAGCCGCCTAACTCACCGGATCTCAATCCGATAGAACACATTTCGATGTCATGGGACGGCAGCGCAGAGTTCAAAGACCACCCATTCGCAATATCTTTGCGTAACCGTTGCTTAAACATGTGGTACAATCTGTCTCCGGCCATCTACCAAGGACTTGTGGCATCCATGCCAAGGCGGGTTAAAGCTGTGTTGCGCGATAAAGGTGGGTAAACTCGTTATTGACAGGTGGTCATAATGTCTTGGCTCTTGAGTGTGTGTTTATATATATATATATGTATATGTATATATATATAAACATATATACGTATATATATATATATATATATATATATATATATATATATATATATCTATCTATCTATCTATATATATATATATATATATATATATATATATATATATATATATATAGTTGAATCGGAACAAAAAAAAATACAGTTTGAAGCCCTGTATGTATGTGAACACGATGACTCGAGTACGTTTAGCCTTTGAATACGTACATTAATAGTAAAATAGTAGTTTTCTATCAACTTTTGGGTTACTTCTGGTTACTGAATGACCGCTTCTGGTTACCGATCCTGTTACTAAATTTATAAAACAACATACGCTAGAATATCTAAAAACACAGATATTATTTGTGTGATCGTGTTTTCACGCTTTGTAAAATTTTGTATTGCCCTGTCACCCGTCATTTTAAAAATCATAAAAAAAAACAAATAAAAATTTAAAAATCTTATAAAATTAAATAAAAATATCTCGTTTTGTGGCTTTAGCTTATTTTTGTACTTATGTACCGTATGTATGTTTATGTATGTATGTTAGCTATGTTATGTTTATTTATGTATGTTATGTTTGTTCAGGGGCATACGCAAGGGGGGGTAGGGGTTAAATACCCCCCTTGAGCTCAGACAAAATGGCAAAAATAAAAAGTTTAGTAGAAATTATGCGAGCTA
>CM063499.1:32238200-32423200 GCA_032207245.1 Pardosa pseudoannulata | reverse complement strand
TCAGAGATCTACAGGCCCCCTCGAAGAGAGAGCAAGGAAGAAGGAGTGTGGAGCTTAATTTCTTCTGCACCAATTTTTGCACCATTTCTTTTTTATACCAAGAAGCCATGTTTGGCATATCGTCGACCGAGTGTGGTCCCATTGGCATAATGGCCTAAATAGCATTTTATTTCCTATTTACACCTTTATATTCAAAATAAACAAAATTCAGCAGGAGGAATTAGTTTTTTTTTAATTTTGTATTTTCTTACGAGTACTCTACTTATACGTGCGGCTGGCCTAGACGCTCTGTCGACTTCATCTTAATAACCACCACTGGCATGGATGTACGTAGCCTTTCGATATCAGCTTTAAGCAATATGTTCCGGTCTCGTTAGTCCTCGTGTGGTAAAACAATACACAGCAGCGGTTAAAATCAAACCAAAATCGAATTTAACAATTTCTACTTCATTCTCTAAAGGGCCCTTTACACTATGGTCCACTGCAAGCCATTACCACAGTCTGGAAGTGGTATGGCTTATAGAGCTCGACGATGGTAGACTATAAAATGGGCTTGTCGGTGGGTGGCATCAGAAGCGGGTTTTTTACCATAGATTAAAGGCAATCAGATGCTCAACTAAAGTGCGGTAGACCCTAGGGACGAATCCATACGCTCGGCACATTTAGTGGCTCACTGTGGGGATGCAACCTGTAAACCATCGTCCATGGTCACCATCAGGAAGTGACAAACAATTGGCCATAGTGTGGAGGCTACATAACACATGGCACCTATCTGCATCAAATCCTGTACCGATCGGTGCAAGTTTATGGATTTGTATAACTGACAAACATCTACCTGGCACTCATCACCAATTCTACTGGGACAAAATTTTGCCCAGGCATTCATAAAAATTCCACAGCCATTTTATAGTAACTTATATTGTGTGGAAAATAGACTTTATTTATTTTATCTAACACAAATGATTTTTTGCACATTTAATGTGTTTTACATATTTTAAAAATCTATAAACGAGCAGGAAAAAAAACTTTGTTTTCAGGTGTTTGACCTCACTATGAACAGTTTCGATTTAAAACTCTTTTAAAGGGCTTGGATAATTTTTTAATGAGGGTTCCTATTAGCCACTCCACAATTGGGCTTTAAGCAGAATAAAATTTCATTCAACAGCTAGCGCATTTTTAGTTTCGGCAAAATGTATGTCATTGTCAGAATTTTTATAATGAATATTCTTTCTTGCCAATCCACAAATCCTCGATGTCAGCAGGAAGTGCGAAGTTCTCAATGGAACAAAATAATCAGTGGCGTGAGGTACATATGTGCAGGGTGTGCACTGCACACCCTAGCAAAATTATGAGAGACAATAAATTTCTGCACCTATGTCTACCTATCTTTATATGGTATATAATAAATATTATTTATAATATATTCAAATATTATGTTGATTTGCTTACTTGTATTCTAGTAGCGCGTGCGGTACTAGGTGCTGCACCACGTAGCGTGTTCAAAAGCAAACAAACATAAGAAATTTTTATGTGTACGCACTGCGCACTAATAGAAAATCACGTTTATATGTATGGGCTACTGGAGAAGCGCAGCATACTATAGCACTGAGGCAAGTGCAGCTATTATTCCTGCACTTGGCATTCGGTATCATCCGAAAGTACGGTTTATTAGAGCGGGGACTTACGTGTTGAAGCGCTTTTGGTTTTTTAACTGATTAACTGGCCATACGATTTTGCAGACGGTTAATGTTTAAATTTATATATTGTAAGATTTTGTTTTCATGGAAATATAGGAGAAGTATTTCATCAATATAAAGGGAAATGTTTTAGTGTGGTAAAGTAATTTTGGTGATGTATTATATTTATAGATATAATTCGCTGAAAAACAATTTTGTTTTGCTAGACAAAAAAGAAACGAATTCCAAATTTTACCATTCATTGTGTTTTACAGACAGTATATAAGTTATATCTGTAACATCATATCCCTGGTTTTGTTTTTAAAAATTGGTGATGTTTATATATGAATATATGATTTTCAAATGTTAAAAACAGTTAATAAATATAATTTAATCCACTGACCGAACGAGAAACGGTTCGTTCTATTGCGCCAGCGAGCAGTGAAATCCTCTGCACGTGGACTAGACTTTCGGTTTGTCGGCACCAATAAGCATCCTGATTAGGCACACGGGCGCCATGTAGTGCTTCGTTTGCTGAAAATATAAGTTTTTCGTTATTTATTAGTAATACAGATAGACGTATGGATTTTGTGTACAAATGAATAATAAATGTTAAGGAAGTGTTTAATGTACATTTTTATGGTTTTATTATTATTGTTGTTGTTGCTCTCTGCACACCCTGCATGACCACCTACCGCACGCCACTGAAAATAATGATGGTATCAGGTAGTCATTTGTATGTATATACCATATATATTATTGGTATAGTACATCGAAGATAAAATCTAAAAACCCACAAACGCCTATGTAAAGAGCCGCATGCGGCTAACGATCTGCCGACACGTGATATAGGCCTTTCACATCCTAAAACTTAATTTTTCCCCTATTTTCTGGCAACATTTTCGTTTTAGTTTAAATATTGTTGCTTAACTTAACATAACAATAAATTTGTACAAAGCTATTACATGTGTAATAAAACTCATCGGATCAAATAATATTTATGCGCTATTGCTGACAATTTCGTTTTGAAGTTTTCTTTAAGTTCACTTCATCTAAACGGCTCATTACTGTACAGAACTTGACCTAGGTTATTTCATCTTAATTCCAAATGGGAAGTATCATCTGCAGATTTGTCTTTTGAATTACATGATTTCCATTTTAGAAAATCCTTTCAAAGTACTAACAGTTAACATAGCTTTCCTTGGGGCATTTCAATACCGCTTCAAGAGTAAAAGGCTCTTTATATCAAAACTGTATGATGAAAGATTTTATATTCTTTGCAGTTGTTACGCAACTTACTCGAAACATAAATAACACAAATAATTTCTGTTTTCTTTAAATTCTCTGATTCTTAATCGCTGTGTTCTTTAAATTTCCTTTTGTACACAAAGAATACGTGAGTTTATAGGATGTAAATTTTATCCGTTTGTGACATTGCTTTCCTTACAAAGAAACGGATACATTAGTTGCATAATGGCATGTTCACGAAGCAGCAGACTTCTATCTGTCTTTATCTGTTACTACATACATAAAAAAATCAAAATATTATAATAGATCTATTATAAAAACTATATTCCAATTTTATCCAGTTTATTGAATAATTTTCTAGCATGTAAAGACAGTACTATTTCAAAGCAGTACACTCAAATCTGTAGAGTTAATTTTGACAGCTTTGGTCGTTTTAAGTGAAACACCAGTTTATACCCTCGTTATAAAATATTGCAATAATAATGATAAAAATAATGTTATGTATTTAAAATCCTCAAAAATACATAAATAATTTATAAAAGTCATCAAAGAGGAGTGACCTCACGTAAATGTTTTGAGAACGCTTGATTCTCAAATCAGTTAAACGATCAAAACGATCGGTTTGGCGGCTTTAGTAAATTGAGAATTTTAGTATTGATAAAAGTATAATTTTTCATATAGATTGTTCAGGGGGAAAGTTTGCCCTTAACCATGCTTAAGAACTTGCTTTAAAAACCACGTAAATAAATTCCCCTGTCATATGAAAACTTGGGTTAATTTAAATTTTTCATTTTATAAAAACTAAGAACTCATTTCCGTTTTAGAACATTTATTATTTAAATAAGTTTAACTCAGCACCAATTATTTCTGAAAAATTTCGTCGTAGTTGGATAAATTAGAATTTCTCATTAATCACTGAGTAAGGACTTTGATGATATTGTGGTTAATTATTTATTAAGAAACTTTAGAAAGACTCAAGAGCACCGGAATTTAATCAGAAAGTGAAATAATTGACGTCTGATGAAACTAAATTTTATTCTAAAAATTATTAGTATTCTAAAATTCTTTTGGCATCATTATAACTGAAAACGATTTTCTTGGCGAGAAAGCTTCAGGTTACTTGAAATTTTTTCAGGTATTTAACTAAGAGTTGAGTTGCTGAAAAGTTTAAATATGTTTATATTAATTGATATTTTTTACTAAATATAATAATAATATCAATATTACTCATAACAAACAAATCAGCGTGCTTTTATTTTTATTTATAATGCAGTTTTACACTATATTTCAAGATAAAGAAATTTTCATACACTTCTCATATCTCGCCAAAAGAGTGATAAATAAAATATCTTTCAACCATATCGTTTGCCTATTCAGAGAGCGGGAAGATGTTGCTTTCTTTTCATTGGAGTACATTTTGTTCTTATAATTTTCATTGGACAGGACTGATCACATGACTTCGCCGTATATATACATTGTCACAAGCTTCCGTTCCCGCCATTCGCTTGTGATTTCTCTCTGTTCGGTGTCGGTGCGTGAGTTACGTTGATTTTAAATTGCAATTCTTAAGTGCAATTTTTTCTTGTGTTCTAAAGTAATTATTTTGTTAAAAATAGTTGCTTAAACCTCTTCCTTCATCTTGCAGTTGTTTTATATTCTCTAGTATTAAACTTATTTATTTTTGAAAATGCCGGCTACTCGTTCCAGAACTAGCAGGTAAGTCTTTGTCTAAGAATTAGCGTTGGTTTTTTTTTCTCTTTAGATGCTTTCGCTTCATTCTTTTTGTTTTGTTTCCCTTAGTAAAAAAGTAATTCTTTTAAATTTTAAGCAATTTCAATTTCATATTCGATAACTCATTTTTTATTTGTTAAAGGCTTAATTGTCAAATGGTTGTCAGTTTGTTCGTTGTGAATATCGTATTAGTTTTTAGAAAGCGGTCTTACTAAACAATGAGTAAGTAATGCATATCTCTTTTTTCAGCGCTGATGTTGCCGCTGAAGTGAAAGAAAGTCCTAAAAAAGAGCTTAAAACAGCTGAACCAGAAGTTGAAAAGGTATTATACGTTGTACAATTATAATTGAATAATTTGTTTTTTGGAATGTAACATGTAAATCGCTAACTTTTGAATTGTTCACCTAGGCTGAAGAAGTGAAAGAAAAAGAGACTGAAGATGTGAAAGCTGAAGCTGATTCTAGCGTTGAAACTACCGAAGCTAAAGAAGAGAATGGAACTCATTCTGAAGAAAAGTCTGCTGAAGCCGAAGAAAAAGCGGTCGAAAATGGCAATGGTAAGATGACTTTGAATTTCAGAATTTTAAATATTAATTCCTGTATTCTATTGATTATATTATGGGAACAAATTAGTCGGTACCAAGGCTTTTTTTCCCATTGATCTTTTTATTCCCATGAGATGTATTGTTTGTTTAGAATCGTCTGTTTTTCCCAAATTTCCTAATGTTTAATTGCGCTTTGTAATATGTTACCTAACCGCATTCTACGTTTATTCTCATTCTTCAGAGAATGGCAATTTTGTGCCATTAAATTTCTGTATGATAGTTTCATTTTAGCTTTGTATATATTTTCTTCTCTGAACTTTTATTCTCATGTATATTTCTCGGTGATTAAATTTTAGAAGGCTAGTGATTTTTTTTTTTAATTAGTATTTGTAATCAATTGCATTCTTGACAACTGTTTGATTATTCGTATAATTTATTTTTGGTTTTGTTTCATGGTAAAAATTTTTAATTTGGTACTGTGAAATTGAACATTAGAAGAGCTTATTCATATATTATAAATAAAATATTCTAAATTGTTATGAGCATTTAGCTCAACTTGAGATGAAATTTAGATTAAGAAAACTGCCATAGTTTGAGCTTCTACTTCCTCATATGCTGCATATTTTGTGAAAATTTTATAATTAGACTATTCAGAAGTAATAAAAGTTAAGATTCTATGATCACTTATACAAAATTTATATATGAACTAGTGGTAATACTTGACTAAGAGTTAATGTTTTAAACTTAGAATGTTGAAAAAAATTGTTTAAAATTTGTTAAAGGTTGAAAAAGTCATAATTTTTAAATTTAATTTTAACACTGCTTTTTTAATTTGATAAAATTTTATTAGTTACTAATATTGTTTCACAGATTCATCAATATTGTTTAACTAATTTTATAATTTGGCCACTGCTGCAGTCCCTAGAATGATGAAAAGTTATCTTCCTACGCGTCTTTGGGAGTAAATGGGACTATTAATTTCTTTGGAACTAAACTTCCTATCTAAATATTACTGTTCTTTTTAGTACAAGTAATGTTTCAGGACATAAAATTCAGTTGGATGAAAATTCATTTCTGTGAATATAGGGAAAATATTAATAGCTAATAGATATTTAACAACAACAACAACAAAAAAAGAATCAAACTTTTAATAATACATTTTCAAATTATGAGTGTAAAATATTTGCTGTCAAACAATGAATTACAACTGATTTTGATCGTTTTTTTAGCAGCTAGTAAAAAATGTTAGTAAAAGGTAATAAATTTTGTTTTCAAATGAGTAGTAAATTGCAACCATATCTTTAAATTAAATACTAAACCTTTGTCTGATTATATCTATATTAACTATTCTTGCTGTGTAAATCTGTCAAAATCATACATAACAAAATTGTAAAGCTTAATATGGGATTTATGTAAACAGCCTATTTTCATCATTATAAATTGCATTTTAAGTATTTTATATAAAGAATCAGCATCTTTTAATCGTTAATAAAGTTAAAAGCTTTAAAAAATTTTGTTATGACTAAAAACTAATAAATTTAACTTAGTTGTATTGTAATAGCTGATATTTTTTTTTACATTTCTATTTTTCAGTTTCATTTCATTTCACTCAAATGATGATCATATGTAACTATTTAAAATACATACAAATGCATATTCCTAAATTCATATTACAAATAAAGCAAAAATTAAAACAGATAAGTGAATCTTTTAAAAATTGGTTAAACTAGATTTTGCAAAATAAAGGTAATGTTATGAAATCTTAAATTTATATTGCTTAAGCTTTTCAAAGTTGATCACTTTCTGAATCTGACAAGTTTTGTTGGAATCCTGTATTATCTTTTTTTCATTTTTAAGTATCTTAGGGCTAAGTAAAAATGAAACTAAGTTTGAGCTTTAACAGGGCATTGGAACAATCATAGTTATGGTTAATCTTTAGCGTCAAGAAAACTTGATAGAATTGTTTTCTTAGATGTTTACTTGTTGGCAGCAATTGTCATGGTTGTGAGAATTGATGTGTTCAATATATATTGTGTGCATGCTTATATCTAAGCATTTATATCTAAGTAAAGTTTTTATATTTAAATGTAGAACTTTTATTCTATTATCTCATGAGCAAATGTAAGTTTTTTTAATACTTGAGAACAGAGGCATTCTACACTGTTCCTTGTTATGCTCTTTTTGGTGACAAACCTAAATTTAAATTGGTGATTTGTGGTTGATTGCCATTAAGAACAGGGCATAATATTAAGTGTTATACTGGAAATTTAAAGCAAATTAACATTTTATATAAATATACTAGTTCTTTTTGCTTTTATTTTAAAAGTTTAAACAAAATTGCAAAATTAGTTTTTTTAGGGGTGTGAACTTTCACTCCCATTTTATAAACATCTGTGATCCATGAAAAAACAATCGACACTAGAAAAGGAATTTGTCAACTGATTATTTCTTGTAATTGCATATGGCCTAAACACAACTATGCACTAGAAATAATCCCTGGATTAAAATCTCTGCAGTAGTCTAAGCCTGAAGTTTTATTGGTAATTTTGTCTTTTAAGTACAAACTAGACACTTAAAAGCCCCATTCATAATACAGCTAACTGACTGTAGCTTGAATGGAATTAAAATTTTAAAAGCATGGCAGCAATGATATCAGGCATCACTAGTATGTCAATGAGTATAATTGAACAACTATAACCACCTAGACCTAATTATCAATAGATAATTCTGCAAAGTCAGTGGTCCTGTACAGGAAATGGAAGTAAGGTGAAAGTTATTTATAAGTACTTATAGTTATTTAGACAAATGGAAGACAAAGAATTTCATTCTTTAGTTGCATGTCTAGAGTATTAAATTTTTTTTTTATATAAAAGTAAGTTAATATTTTTTAATAAATAAAAACTAATTCAAATTTTATTGAAAAGATATTAATGAAAGTAAACAAGTTTGTATTGGTAATTACCTCCTTATTTCATCTAGGCATTAAATTCCTAGTTGATGTCCTTTTTTAGCATCATTTTATAGTTTAGGTGAAGAATGCTTAGTATCAAAAATGGTAGCACAAGTTTGAAAGAATTTAGCTTGCTGTAGGGAAAGCTTAGTTATATCTAGTTTTCTAATCAATATAGGTTAAAGCTATTCTTGCTAGGTATGGAAATTGGAATATTCCTTTTTCCTGCCAAAATGTTGGTGCTTTACAGTACAGGAGTTCTACTGCTGCTATGGATGAATAACCAAAGAACAGTCAAAATTACTTTTTACCAAAGTTGTGATATTTCTGTGCTGCAATCTTCTGATGTAACACTTTAAAACTTAAAACTAAACATGTTATACCCAGAATTTTGTGCTAAATAGTGGAGTAAGAACTGATACTGGATGTTTCATAGCTAGATTGTAAACATTTAATAGACATCATTCACATAATACAGAATGGCAAGAACTTATCATAGATTTTGCTTGCACAGGCCTGGCCAAAGGCTCTTACAAACTAGGATATTGTTTGCATTATATAGACTGCTTTTCGGGTGGGTCAGTTTAGCTTGGTTCTCAGGACTTCATCTCTACTCCTAGATAGTTAAGTTTTCACAACTGCCGTTATATCATGTTTTGAAAAATTATAGAAGTTAACCCAAAGTTTGACTCTTATAGTGTCATGGAGTCCACTTGAGATGATAAAGTTATTCAGTCATTATACTGTTGCCAACTGCTCACTGGGTATTGAAAATATTGTACTTGTGGTAGGCCCATTAAAATTTTTCAAACTAAGAACTGTAATGCCACCAAAGGTTAACAGATGACATTAACCAGTTAATGGCATCTCTCATCTGTAAATCCCATACCAACAATTGAATATGATGTACTGCAATTAAATATTTTAAAATTTAAATATTTAAATTTTAAAATATATAAATATTTATATTTAGATATTTTAAAATTATTTAAATTTTAAAATATTTATATTTTAAAATATTTAAAAATATTTTAAATTTTATTTTAATATTTTGTTAAGCTGTGGAAGAATGTGTAGAAAACTGGAAAAGCTGTGTAAAATACTTAATTGATTTTAATTAGGATTTGGAAGTTAACAGTGGGCTATGTTATGATATAGTTAAATGTTTTGAAACAAAATGCAAAAGAGTTTCTTTGTTATTTATATTGTTATTTATTTGATTGTTCTTAAAAAATGAAAACATGAAATTTCTGAGGAGTAACAAATTTTTAATTAATTTTTGTTGGTAAAATTGTAAACTTGTGCTAATGCAAATTATTTCAGCTTAACATTTTTTTATTAACATGTTCCTTTATTGCCAGAAGCTGAGAGTGAAGCTAAAGAAAAACCTGAAGAAAAAGAAGCTGAACAAAAGTCAGAAGAAAAAATGGAACAGGAAAATGGTGAAGAAAAGACTGCTGAAGCTGAAGCAGACAGTGAAAAGCCATCAGATGCGGCAGACTCTGGTGTAAAGCGCAAAAATGAGGAAGAATCTTCTGAGGTCTCTGAGACTAGCCCAAAGAAGGCTAAAGTTGAAGAAGAGAAGGAAGTGAAAGAGGCTGATAAGCCAATAGAAGAAGCTACTCCCGTGGTTGAATCATGTGCATAAGATTTCACCCTGCATTTTGTAAATTTTCTTATGTTGTAAGTTAATTCTGTACATGAGTTGGTGGTTTTTATGTTCATTTTCGAAAGCACAAGAAATGGGTGGCGCACAGCATAGATATAGCACTTAAATATTTGTATACCTTCATAGTCAAAAACTTTTATATTCATCTGTGGTAATTTTTGATCCATTTACACTCAACAGGATCTCCAACAATTTTTTTTTACTGTGTAATATTCACTAGTCTTAGTTTTGTATTTAAAGTTCAAAGTTTTAAATGATCATTCCAGTAAAATTGACATTCTTGTAAGATTTCTTAATTTTCTTGTAAGTGAATTTCAATTTTGTAATTTTTATAGTGCTACCGATGGAACTGTATCAGTTTGAAAGATATCATAGTGCTCCATTTGTCTTCCATCACATGATAATAAAAGTTTTTCATTGTTGGTAATGAGTAGTTTTAGAATTCAGATTTTAAAACTTGTTTCAGAACTAAAGTGTTAGTAAATAAGGCTTTGAAAGAAAATGTATGAAATTTAAAAGTTGGTAAATGTTTATAACAAACTGACTAGGACATGAATTGGATCTTGGTAACATTGACCCTGAGAACTCTTACATTGTTTCAGAACTGTTTTGGAGATTAAATGTTTTAAATATTGGGAATATTTTTAAGGGTGGGTAAAGTAACTTTTGAACAAAACTTTAAATTTAGATTTCTCAAAACATTTAAAATGTTTTGATAGATTATGAAATTATTTAATTTGTGGATCTGGAGTATTCTATATGAACCCATAAAATTTTAAAAAGTTTTCTCAGTTGAGCAAGGTGTTTTTTTTAAAGTGATTATTATTGATCTAAAATATGATAACAGTAGTTTTGAGTATTGATCAAAATTTGAGAAATAGCTTTTATTTTTTTTAATTAAGCCTGTGGATGCTTGTATTGAGTGTTTGAGAACCTAACAGTCTAATAAATTGCCACTGAAGGAGGGGGGGGGATCTCAGAAAATGATAAAGCAAAATTGCTTCACACAGCTGGATGAGTTAAAATATGTACTCTTGTCATGGGAGCAGAGGGGTATAAGATTCATGAGGAGAATCCACTAAAAGAAGCTGAAAAAGCAAGTCATGGTCCTGATTCTTAAGAGCCACCCCAATAAGAGAGATGACAATCTCCCAGAGGAAATGTCTCTGAAATGAAATTTACTATTTTTAATTTTTTTATTAGTCTGGTAATTTTATGTGCCTGAGAGGAGCACCAACAGTAGGTTGAATCAAATCACAATACTCCTTAGGGAGTTTGTTAGCATGTTCGTTGCTAAAGACATTGCAGTGACTGAAACCATTGTAAAACCATATCAACCCCTGAATTGATCAAAGAGCTAATAGATTTTTACACTCAAATTCAAAGGGTGTTATTGGTAATTGTTTGAATGGCAGCCCTTGAATCAACAAAATTATCTTATTTTTTGTATTTTCAATTGCTCTTGCAACACGTTTTAAACAAGTAGGTCAGTTAAGTCCATTAGAAAGTACTACTTGGGTCGTATAAATGGTTCTGATCAAGTCAAGTAGCTACTTGTGTGAATTAGTGAGGTAAGTCAAGTAGTTCATGGTGGACAAGTGACTTGACTCAAATGAGGTAAGTAAAGTAGAGGGTGCCACTGAAGTGCGAATCCTCTATCATTTTGTCGTTAGTACATGATAGGTATAAGAATAAAAATAAGATTTAGACTAGAGGTAACGCATGGAACATAAATTTTTCTTCTTTTTAAATTGTTCCACTTAATGAATGAAATTGCACATAACCCAACAACTGATATATATTGCATATTTTATATGCTTATTTTTTTTTTTGTTGAACTTTGAATGTTTAAAGATTCTAAGAAAAAATGTATACTTTCTCTGTAAATTTTCCCTTTTACATCCAGGGGAATATTACAGAAATTTTTTTTCTTGCTAACTGCTTTCCAAATATCTTATCTTAATATTAAAATTACTTTACTTGATATCTTAAAATTCCTCTCAAAACAATCAATTTAATATCAGCCATATTCTTTATATTCCACTGGCGGAACTTTTCTAAATTCAACACCGGGTTTAGTATAAATTTTACAACTGAAGAATGAATATAAAGCTAAAATAGTATGTGAAAATAACATTTTAAATTCTAGAAATGCCAAATTTTTAAAAAAAGGAAAATAGAATTAGATGATCTCAAAACTATGAAATTTGCTTATAGTAAATGTGGTGTTAGGGCCATACAAATTGCATCTATCTCAGCACCAAAATTTTCTTGAAAATGTCCAATGTCCTCCATGTGTTGAACTATGTCAGCCTACACACCTCTCTTTCCATTAGCAGGAGAGCTGTCAGTATAAATGTGTCATCCCTGTGAGGATATCTCTCACAAATGGTTGCTAAAGTACTAAGTTTGGACTGAATACAGGAACTCTGAGATGGGCAAGCAAATCCAAAAAGGTTTTTGCATAATGAAATAAGCCAGGGAATAGATGAGGTTTAAAAAAAGTTTGCTGTTTTGGGGGAGTCCCATATTGCTGGTGAGTAATGAATAGTTAGAAACGTGTATTGCATGTTTAATCTGTGCTGAGCTGGCTCATAACGAGAAATGGCATGGAACAGTTTATAATTTTGTCAGTTTAAAAACTTTCTTATCTGATAGTTGTTCTTCCTCAGCTGTATGCATAATCTATGAACAGAAGAATATTCATTGATAACATTGGCTATTCATCAATAACTTCCTGTTTTTCTAGTTTTATTTTGTACCATTTGAATTTTTCCCAGAAAAAACCCTGGAAGAGAAGAAAGAATATTCATTGATAACATTGGCTATTCATCAATAACTTCCTGTTTTTCTAGTTTTATTTTGTACCATTTTGTCTAAAACAGGTGTGGTTGCAACAGAATTCTTCAAATTTGCGATAAGTATCCTATTACATATTTTTTGGGTTCTTTTAAAAAGTCATTTTGCAAATAATTACAAAGTAAATTTTTTCATATTTTTGAAACAATTTTGTCAGTTTCATGTGGTTAAGAACTATACACACACATTTGGCTACATGAAGTTTTTCCCCATGCAGTTTAAAAACTCAAAATTGAATAGTATATATAATTAATATATACATTTAATTTTTAATATGGATATTAAAATTTGAAACAAAATTTTAGTGAATATGCTAAATTGATAATTTTTATTTAGGTGTTGAAAATACTTATAATTTTAATATTCATGTATTTTATTTTAATTTTTAAAAAACTAATTTTAAATTTTTACTATATTATAATTCATAATGAGGAATAATAATTTCTACTGTGGTGTGTATATATTTTTAGTCTTAAGCTGAATAGGCGTGGCATAGATTGTGTCTACAGTATACTTATTTAATTATATCATACTTTTGGGTAGTTTTAATTATTTTGTGACTTAGTTTTTTTTTTTTTTTTTGGGGGGGGGGCAATTTTCCATGCTTTGGGGAAAAATGAATTGATTGTTTTCTGCCAATTAAAATGTCCTCCCCCAGAAAAAGAATTTATTGAAAACAATTTTAGCAACTAATATATTTTTAAATTTAAAAACACATTTTTAAATTTAAAGACATTTGTAGAACTAATAAATTGTTGATATTCATATATGGCATTTCTTGAGATTTTGATATCAAAAGTGTGTACATTTTAAAACTGATGCATTCACATGTCCAACAAAAATACTAGCTGTTCACATATTTTTTAAAAAGAAAATGGTATATGTACCTGCTAACTTTATGGCTTAGCTGCACATTCTATGAATTTGAATCGCTTAAGATTGTTCAGTTTTCACTTGTGCTGTGAAGTTGGTGGCATCCAGAAAAAATTAGTAATGGAAAGAGTATCCGTAAGATGTACTGAAAGATAACATAACCAAACATTTCTGGTTCTGTCAAAGCTGAGACTAACTTGTTTCTTCAGGCTATTTAATAGTAAGGGCTTTTAAGTTTAGATGATAAAATTGATACAAAAATGTTACTCAAAATATAACCTCAAAGATATTTTGCAATCTTAAATAATTTGATGTTAAACCAGGTCTATAACAGATGAAAAATATAGTTCTGATAATTTCAAGATTCTCTTTCACCAAACTTCTCAAAATCCTTTAGGAAAGGAAGCTAAACCTTTCCTATAAGATTTTGAAGTGTTTTGAAGAAACAAACGTTCTTATTTAGGAAATGAGTTTTTTTTTCATATATTAACCATTAAAAACATACTTTCAAAAATTTTGATATTCCTTTTAAAAAAATAAAATAGTTTTTATTGAAGTTTGCTGCATTATTAAAACTATATTTTTTGTTACCACCCCTGTTTTAAATCCATTTATATTAGTCTTTATGCTATTCTGAGTTTTAACTCTGATACGAAGAAATATATGGCATCAAACATAAAATAAAGTACATATTTCAAAATTCAGGGTATCTGCAAAATAAAATTTTTTAAATCCATGACTTTCCCTGATTTAGCAGATCATTTTCCATGACTTTAAAAAGCTTTCGTTAAAGTACATATGAATAAAACTTCTGATGTACATACAAATAAAATATATGCTTTTAGAGAAATTGCAGGAATTTTATCAAAAAAACTGTAAACTTACTTTATAAGTGTTAATAAACTCATATACATAAAAATAAATTGCTGTATTTACATATATGTTTAATCATATAGCAACTTTTCAATCAAAATGTTTCCAATTTGAATTCAGGTACTTTAGTCTAGGTGACCATGAATAATAGCCAAATATAACCCCATAATGTTTATATACAATATCCCTAGAGATAAATTTATATTTTGTGCAAAAATCTTAACTAATTTTTATTAAAAAATAATTATAATAATAAAATTTTAATCTATAATTTAAGAAAAAACCAGAATAATATACATTTACCCACCCATTAAACTTTCTTGCTTTGAGTTTCCTTGGTGAACAAATTTTTACTAGGCAATATGGTCAATAGGATAATACATAAATACCAAACTCAGTAACTTCAGCCAAATGACAAGTAAAAATAGAATTAAACAATTCAATGCATTTTTTTAATCGGTAGTTTAGCGGATCCATGACTTTTACTCATTTTACTTGAAAAATCAAGACTTTCCATGACAAAATTAACCCATTGTCTAAATCCATGACTTTCCAGGTGTGCGGAAACCATGAACATTGTTAGTAGACAGATTGAATAAGCTGTATACAGTTTACATGGACAAATAGAGGCTAAGCAGTATATTCCAGTGGGTAAAGGGCAAGAAACATTTTACATCACTTATTTGATTTTGTAGAAGTTGGAACTTCTTGATGTTTTATTTTTTACTTTTCCAAACTCCTCCCGTTTTGGATGAAATGAGCATAAAAGGCTTTCAGGAAAAAAAATATCCTGTTGCAAGAAGATAAAAGATAAAATTCATTTAATTCGAACTAAACATTCACATGGAAGGAAATATGTCTGAAAACAATGTACCTGTAGTTATTCCTCAAAATAACGAATTTTCTGGAATGGGCCTGTCAATAGTAAATTCATTATAAAAATGAAAATTTTTTGTAAGTGCAAAGAGCCTTAATGTTAACAATATTTCAATAAAATTGAATAACTAGGAAGGAATTTTTCAACACAGCATGTTTTGACCATATATAGGAACCTTTTGTGGGCATCAGTAATGAAACTTGGAAGTAAATGAACAAGAGAGTTAACTATTGCAATATTAATATGGAAAACAAGCAAAGTTCTTGGAAATAAGACATTTATTTAAAGAATGCTCTGAGAGATAGAAGATAATGTATACATATGGAATTACTAATCTGACAAAATTAATTCGTAAAGATCTTATGAGCCTTGTTGCTAATGTTCCATGATTTTGTGTTCGTGATACCACAGAAAAAGTACTATTGAGTAGTGTTAATGACCCACACCATATTATGCAAATAGATCTTTTATGTTTAGCCTTCTGGCAATGATAAAACAAGCTATCAGTTGTTGAGTCTGTTGAAAGTGTCTTGTATTCTGTCTGCTGTCTCTACCTTCTCGCTTTTAGAATGATATATTGAATGCCTGTGAACATATTGTGGGTGCATATTATTAAACTATTGCATAGCTGTCCCTGTCATCTTGATACAGTGAGCAAATATTAAATTTCTAGGCCATTTTTTGCTACATGTTGATCTCCAATTTTCTGATGATTCTATATAAAATCCAGATGTGATATACAGAATTTCCTGTTAGCAATATTTAACAACTACTGTTTTTAGACAATTTTGATTTAATACTTTTGAATAAATGTTGATGAACACTACCAAGTTCTTGGGCACTATATGTACTACATGCTACATACATATGCATGCCGTATTTGACAGTTTTCTGTCTTCGGATTGGTATGATAATTTTACCACTTCAGCCTAAGTTTTGCACACCAGTATAATTTTAATTATGTATAAATGTAAAATTAAATCCTTATTTTCATTTTTAACTCTGCAGTCTACAAGAATTTAATAACTTAAGACTAATATCTGGTACAATATTGCTATTCATTGTAACATCATGCATTGCTAGAATTTAAGATTATAATTAGTGTAAATTTAACAATTTTAAATATAATGGCAAATTTACAGGGCCCTGGAGTTGTCGCATTTACAATATGATGTTTTCTTCTCAAAATAATAGATCTGCATAACATGTTTCTGATTACTGTCATAGTAGCAAATACTGTTTGTAAGAACTGAAAAGTGGAAGTTGCCATTCCCCTAAAAGCCAATAGAGAAAATATTAGCAAGCCAATATTTTCTCTCATTGTGATTAACATTAAGAGATTAAAGCTTTCTTCAGTCATACTCTCCACAAAGGCCTTACCAGATAGATAGTAGCATTTCTAAAGATTGATAATTTTTATTTATCATATAGTTAATTAACAGTAAAATTAAAATCCTTATTCTCTTGTTTAAACTATGCAATGTTTTAAGAATTGAATAAATGAAGACTAATGTCAGCTGTATTACGAATATAATCAATAAAGCCTCATGTAAGTATATTCTTAACTCAATTACAGTTGCATTCTTAAAGTAGGTGGTTAACTGCAAGACTATTAATATCCAATTAAATATCTTTTTAATCAAAATATTACTTAAAGCAATTGTTAAAATTTGATAACTATTTTTAAGTGCATATGTTTAATTTCAGCTTAATTAAATAAAAAGTTTGTTAATAGTGAAAAAAAATGCAAAAATATACTAAACAAACACTTTGTGGTTATTCGATATCGATATATATATATATATATATACAGGGTATTCGCCAAAATGAAATTTTTCAAATCCATGCTTTCCCTGATTTTAGCAGATCATTTTCCATGACTTTAAAAATATTTTGTTAACGTATATATGAATAAAATTTCTGATGTACATACAAATAAAATGTATGCTTTAAGAGAAATTACAGGAACTTATGATAAAAAATACTTTATAAATGTTTATAAACTCATATATATATATATATATATATATATATTGCAGCCGCTTCCGTTCAGAAAGAAAATTACTTGCAGAGGCTTTTTTTTTTAATGGTAGCTTTGCGGATCCATGACTTTTACTCATTTTACTTAGAAAATCATGACTTTCCATGACAAAATTAATCCATTGTCTAAATCCATGATTTTCCATGACTTTCCAGGTGCGCGGAAACCCTGTATATATATATATATATATATATATATATATATATATATATATACACCACAATTTTAAATACATTTATTTGAAAAACAGAAAATCTAAAGGCAAGAAATTGAACTATCTTTGAAAGTTAGTCATTTATTATAAGAGTGTGACCAAAAACATTCCTGCCGAAAATATCTTGAGTTCTTTAATTGCACACAGTAGATCAAGGAGGAGAAGATTAATAAGAATTTCAAAGTATTAAGTCGACTTCAGATAAAAGCAGGGCTTCAAACCGTAATTTTTTTTGTTCCGGTTCAACTAAAAAATTAATATCGGTTCAGTTCCGGTTTTCGCTCCGCCAAAAATAACGGTTTTCGGTTCAGTTCCGGTTTTCGCTCTGCTAAAAATAACCGTTTTCGTTTCAGTTCCAAATGAATAATTTCATTTTATGTATATTCTTATTTGTACTAAAAATATAATTCTATCATAAACAAAAAATGTAATTCTATCAAAATTTAGAAGATTTTATTCTTTTTTTAAGTGGTACACTATGTGAATTGATACAAACAGCAGGTACGATAAGAGCGGCGAGCATTGGCATTGTTATCCCTTATCAAAATCGCATTTGACAACTAGGTTCATGATTAACCACATTCGTCGTTTGACTCTCACATCGTGCACTTGGCCTTGCAATAATTATGTAAAAAATATTTATTTAACATATGAAAATTGCCTCTAATTATTAATATATCTTATAACATGGTTTCACTGAGATTACTTCTGTTGTCTTGGAGAATAAATTTCAACACTAACTTGTGTAGCTGGAGCTGCCAAAACCACCATTGCAATCTTATACAAGTGCGGATATGTAATTATAAAGTTGACGTTAAATTAGAAAATATTGATAAGTTGGTAACAGTAACAAAATGACTGAAAGATATATCGAACCGAAATAAACCAATATTTTTTTTTCGGTTCAGTTCCGGTTCGAAGCCCTGGATAAAAGTATTTCGTTTCGTTTTTAATACTTTACTTTTTAGATACTTTGTTTCTGTTGAAGATTTAAATGAGGCATTTTTATTCATAGTATACCTATAATTTAGCACATTTTCTGTAAACCCACTGTCATAAGTGCATTTTCCAGTATGCTGAGCCGAACAATGGCCAATTGGTTAGGGTGCTGGCCTTTGGTACCAGAATTTGTGGGTTCAAATCCGACTGTGCCATGGAAGCTTGTAGCCATTTCAGAATCTAGGTCCCAGCCTCATTAGCACTCATGCTGCAAAAAAGTAGACTGTAGCACTCCAAACGAAACCAAACCAGTATGTTGATCAAACACTGGCATGTGATTGGCAGCGAATATATTTAAAGACATTTTACATCTGTAACATTGATTTACCAAAGCTATTCCTGTATGTTACATTTCATTTAATGCTATATTTTGTGCATAATCTAAGTTTTAACAGGTAGAAACTTTAAATTTGAAATGAAATAATTTCATTTTATTTGAATCACTACAACCAAGAGTTACAGTGAATGCCAACTGCCATGCCACCACAGTAGGTTTTGTATAAATAAAATCAAACACAGAAACACGTCAAACCTTATAGCTTAAAAAAAAAAAAAAAATCAACTTTTCTCTTAAGTGATGAATAATACCTATGTGAAGTATCTGAAATTTAAGAGTATGCAATGGTACTGAATGATGTCTAACTTTTATTATTCTTAATAGCGGTGGATTTGGGTTGATTGGGAGCCCTATGGTCTACTCCTTTACTACACATGGACTAAAGTCTACCTAATACTTAAGTTGACAATAACAGTAGTAAAAAAAACTTAAACTCAAAGTTTTACATGAGTATGATGGGAACAGATATTGGAACAAAGAATTTAAATGCTATGAATAAGCACGATCTGTTCATCTTTCAACTAGAATCATGCATATTTCTTTGTAAATTTTTATTTAGGACCTTGAACTATGAAGGATCCCTGATACTGCATACATAGAAGGTCATTTGAACTCTGTGGAAACAATTTTGGTAGTAGTTTTCATGATTTCTGTCTAAACACAAACAACAACAACAACTATTCATAACAGCCTATTGCCTTTCCTCGAATGACATCTTCCTCACTTTAAAGCAATTATCAGATTGATGAACTCCAGAACAAAAAATACAGACATTTGAATTTTGCTTAGACTTGGCTATTAGAGTAGAAGCAGAAGGTGTTCGGGAAAATTCTTTATGGTTTTTAAAGCCAAAATGTTTAGCATTCCCAGGCTTAGGAGATTGAAACTTATTAAAACACTTAGTAGCTATATGTACTCGCGCTTCTCCTTCAATTTCATCGAACTAAAACGGTAGCAAAGCATCTAAATCCATGTGACATGTTGATTGTTTTTCATTTTTATTATTTTGCTCACTGCTTTCAGTCTCTCTATTACTGCAATTTATAGCTCGGAATCTTTGCCATGCTCTCAGGATATCATCTGGTAATAAGGATTCGATTAAGGGATATAACATCGCAGCATATTTATCTCTTGCAACACCTAACACTTCCAACGTTCTAAGTTTTGATTTCAAGTTATCATAAAGTTCTCTTAGAGAAGATTTCTGTTGCGAATTTTCCAATAAAATTAAGAAAAGAAATCCCTAACATACACCTCTATCAGAAGGTTTTCTTTTCCAAAACGAGATTGTAGCTACTTAGAGTAGCTACAATCTCATTTTGGAAAAGAAAACCTTTAGAATAACTTTCACTGCTGAAAGCTTTTTATCAACTCTTTGGCAGATGATCCTTTCTTCATTGATTGCAATAAATAAGCAAATTTATCATGATCATCCAAGTTCTTATTGGCATTAATCTTTTTAAATTGTCTCCCAAATCCAAGCCAATTTTTGATATTTCCATCAAAAGTCAGGAGTTTACCTTAGGATATCTTACAAAATTCTTATCTTTTTCAGCTAGAAGACTAACTTCGACTCTGCTATTCTCCATTTGTCAATGTAGCATTCTGAATTATCAAACTCATTACTTATTTTAGTTTTAGCATTTCCAGTTTTAAAAAGTTCTTCTCAATAAATCTCTTCTATATGAAACATAGATTTTGCTTTATTTTCTACTAACTTAAGTTTTTTTCATCTATCGATAAATCCTTCTCAGTCTTCTCTATCGCATTTAAAGCTTTTGTAAATAATCTCCGAAACTGAGATCGTTAGGATTTTATAACATCCATTTTAAATAAACAAAATATATTTACTCTCAGATTATAGTCCTGTCACAGATGCTAGATGTTAAAACAAATGACTCTCTTTTTACTCTAAATAAAAAACTCTTTTACTGACAAATAAATGCCATTTTTATTATAACATCAACTTTAGAAAAAAATTCTAAACTCGCTTCCTCTAAAAAAAAAAAGCTATTTTATGAAACAAACTTTTAGAAAACATAAATAATATAATAATCACAACTAGTAATCAATCACAAAACGGCGTGACCTCAACATTTTAACTTTTAAAATGATATTTGCAGTAATATTTCTATTAAATTTTATGCCAACCTTAATAATATTAACAATGAAATTATTGCTGACTTTCCTGATTATGATTTTAGGGAATCCAGGAATCGTAAGTGGCCTAGAGCTGCTATGCTTCCCTAAAATCGTATTCTATTCAGAATTCTTGTTTATTCTAAATTCTTAACTACTTAGTTCCTTGTGCCAATATTAGATGGCGCCACAATGATGCTTGCTATTCCTCCTTAAGTTAGCACTCTATCACCTCTCCATTTCGTTCTTCCTTTCCACTATCTTATTAACCCATCCACCGACCACCCTCCCCACCTTTTTCCCTTTCAAAACAGTCACCCTTTTCGTAAATTCCAGACGGAATTTACAGTACCATACTAGAGTTGCCGGTTTAAAAGTTGTCAGGCTACTTTTAAGTTATTTTCCCTGCAAGGTAAAGGAGTCCGGTACACAAAATTAGTTTCTTTCATTTATTATCGCTTTGCAATATTTTTTTTTTCCTCAAAAGTGTGTTATACGAGTGCAAACGAGAAGGGGTCGACAGGTCCGTTTTCGAACAGGAATTCGCTGTTGAACCCCTGTCGACGCGTCCGTTCAGTGGGTTAAACTTCCATCTTTTATTTTTATTACTTTGTTTTGTGTATGTTTGTACAAAAAAAAAATAAATAAATAAAAATAAAATAAAACTATAAAAACTCTCTATTCCTTTTAAAATTTCTACTTTCTTATTAGAACTTTCTCCCTTTACCCCTTTACTATTTTTATTTGTTGTCTAGGGTCAAATTGTATTTTTACCTTTCATATAATGTTAACTTTATGCATATGAGTAAACCCATAAATGAACTGACAATTCCGGATGCTCACCCTGAATGATCTAATAAGTCTCAAGACGGGGGATACAGCTTCCTGCTAAGGTGCCCCAAACAACCTACAATTCAAGGTCAATCACAAAATATAATGTAAAGGGGAAATATTAATAGTCAATATTTTACACTACTTTTTTTGGGTCGTTTTTTGAAGTCCATCCTTCTTACCATTTTTCAGGGTTGCAATGCTTTTTTTTATAAATGCTTAATACTTATTTATTCATGCATTTTTCTTTGAAAACATTTATCTCAAAAAAATGCTCAACTGACTGTATGCATGTAGTATAAGTATCCAATTGCAGTATTTTTATTGCTATTGGTATTTGTTACATGTCATGCATTATTTACATGTGTTTATCTTAACAATTTTTAAAAATCCAACAGAAAAAGAAACATAGCATAGTGAGTAAAACATTTATTTTTTAACATACTTCAAAAACAATGAAAATGTCAATTTTTGATAAGAACCAAGTTGTGTAACGATATTTTCATAACATCAGTACATTTGAATTAATTTCAAATGTAATTTTTAAATGGTAAGTTTGTTTATTCAAATTTTCAATCAAGTTATAGAATAATTTTCTACAGCTAAATTTTAAAACTATGCACAAGGCATATATTGAAATCATTAATTTAAATAAAACATATATACAAAATTTACATAAGTCGTATTTACATAAAGTGGAATGTATGAAAGCAAGCACATTTTTTAATTTACATGCTATTGAATATCAACTGAAAGAAACGTAGGTCTTAGTAAAATTAATGGAAATGGAGACAACTTGATAATCACAGATAGTATAAGAATTTAATCATTTAAGTAAACTTGCCTCCATAATATTTTAAGATTTTGTAGAAAAATACCAACTGCCAATATATAAATGTATGTGTGGCATTATAAGTTTTAAAAATACTGTCAATTTAACTTTCATTTTGTTCATGCCTTTTGTAACTAATACTTAATTAAGATTGGGCCTTAGGAACTTGCTGTGCAGAGGCATGTGGAGCAGAGTCTTGAGGCACGTTATGCTTACCTTCAGCATTAGGAATCTGAAATTAAAAGCAAAAATTAAACAATTGGCCATATATAGGAAAAGAAAACAATTATCACCAGACTTGATAATGTGATTATTAATATAGAATTATTTTGTTGGATCATAAGTAATAGGTACATAACTGTATAAAATTTCAACTTGCCACCAAAACACAGTATTAACCCTTTCGCGACGGGAAGAGCAAACACGCGCATTTCTCTGAGGCCAGCAGTCACTTTTGCGAGTGAGTATCCTGGGCCAGAGGGTTTTTTGCTATTAAGCAACATTCCTAAATTCATGAAATTAACGAAGTAGCAACACATTATTCAATAATACTGTGTGAAGTATTTAAACAGAATGTGATTTATATTATATGTTTATAGATACTTTATTTAGTTAAGCTATTTCTTATTTAAATATACATTTTACACCTTTTTTTCATTCTTTACTTACTATTTAATGACTTTTAACATTACAAAACTGAATACTATGTTATTTAAAATTATTTTTTTATGAAAAATTTTAAAAACAGGGATCTACACACAATCCTATGTTACAATCCTTGCACTCTTAGTAACTCATTTGCCGTTTTGGAGGATTTTTCCGGGAATATGAAAAAATGAAGCATCATCTTTGTCAGAAATGTCCTCCTCATCATTAGAATCACTAGATCCATTATGAACAGCAAGAACAATCCGAATATATTATATTGTCACTATTACTACTATCCTAATCTGTATCAGAATCAAAATCTGAAATATTGAGTCATTTCAGCTATTTCAAGCTAGTTAAACACTTTCGAAACTTTGAAAATCTAACAATAAAAAGAGAAAAAAAGATCAAGTCTGTCAGATCTAATTCTCCACTAAAAACTGGACTGCAAACCAAAATACACAATGCTTTAGCAACTAAAAACTACCTTGCTTACATAAACAAACACCATGTGCGAATTTAAAGAGCTGTCATAAAACATGTCATTCGGAAACATTCCTTTCCTCTGAGTTTATATAATCAAAAACCACGTGTATGTGTTCCAGAACACTGGCACAAATATGTGACGGTCGGGGGTGAACGAGAAAACACTCTGGCGCAGTGTGTCGGCCGGGAAGTGAATGCATTTCTTGCTGGCATGTATACGTGACAGTAGGTGCAAAAGGGTTAAAGAAAAAAAAAAAAAAAAAAAAGACTCCTTTTACATACAGGGTATCTGCCAAAATAAAATTTTTCAAATCCATGACTTTTCATGACTTTCCCTAACTTTAAAAAGCTTTCGTTAAAGTATATACGAATAAAACTTCTGATGTACATACAAACAAAATATATGCTTTTAGAGAAATTACAGGAATTTTATCATAAAAAACTGTAAACTTACTTTATAAGAGTTAAACTCACATACATAAAAATAAATTGTTTTATTTACATACCTAAGTTCAATCATATAGCAATTTTTTCAATCAAAATGTTTCCAATTTGAATTCAGGGTACTTTGGTATTATCCGGATGACCATGAATAATAGCCAAATATAACCCTATAATGTTTATATACAATATCCCTAGAGATAAACTTATATTTTGTGCAAAAATCTTAACTAATTTTTATTAAAAAATAATGAACATTATATTAATAAAAATTTTAATCTACAATTTAAGAAAAGACCAGAATAATATACATTTACCCACCCATTAAACTTTCTTGCTTTGAGTTTCCTTGATGAACAAATTTTACTTGGCAATAGGGTCAATAGGATAATACATAAATACCAAACTCAGAAACTTCAGCCAAATGACAGGTAAAAATAGAATTAAACAATTCAATGCATTTTTTTTAATCGGTAGTTTAGCGGATTCGTGACTTTCCATGACTTTTACTCATTTTACTTGAAAATTCATGACTTTCCACGACAAAATTAATCCATTGTCTAAATCCATGACTTTCCCTGACTTTCCAGGTGCGCGGAAACCATGTACATATGATGATTAAGTTTATAGTTAAGTTATATAAATATATATCTAGACAGATACGATTTAGGTTAATCTAAAGCATGTAGTGGTATTTCATTTTTTAAATACTGTGGATTTGAGATAACCTGGAGTCTATTGTACCCTTTTGTACCAAAACTTTTTTTTTAACAGGGGAAGGGGAGGGGGTAATCTAAAAGTAATTTATCATTAAAATTTCCTGCATAATTTCATAAAAGGTGGTAATTTCCTTTTTATGTAGTATAACATCAGATTTTGCAAAAATCTGATGTTATACTACATAGAAATTGCTTGTGCTTGGAAGTCAATAAGATTATTATATGAAAAAATAAAGGAGACAGAAAATATTGCTGAAAATTATGATTAATTCCTTGATTTTGAAGACAGTGCATACAATCATAAATATAAGACAAGTATGGACGTAAAAATGTTTACATAGAAGAAGGAATGATTAATTGGTTAGACATAATGAAAATGAAATCAGTGTCCTATCAGGACTGAGCAAAATGAAATAAACTCCCAAGAGAAAGAGCACCTCAAATCAGAATCAAGTGTTACAGTTCTGCACTAACAGACATTGAATCTTATCTTTTGATTTCTTAAAACACCAAAACAATAACCAAGTGAAAAATTTAATCATTAAAAATTTGTCCAACATTCTCTAGCAAAAGGCCCTTAAAAAGAAAAAATTTAGTGTTTTGTTTCAACTACTAATAAATTATATAACTGCTAACTTCTTAAGTACAGTACTGATTCTTTTAATTTCATTAGTATTACTGGGATTTTTGCTATGCAGCATATTTAAATTATCATCTATTTAGGATAAATGAGAATACATTAAAAGAATAAAACATTTACCATAATATTTAAAAAGAAAAATGAATATGCATACTATACTGTTATACTGCACAAAAAAGTAATTTTAAATAAAAGGGCAATTTATTGGCTAGGTTAAAGTGAATGATTTTGCAGATTAATTTGTAAGTTTTTCCTTATCTAGTCAGAGGGAAAATTTAAGCATGAGAACTTTTATATCTATAAATATTGTTAAACTAAAGATAAAAACGTTTAATTTAAGGACAGAAAATTCAATTTACAACTAATGAAATTATTTAGTAACTACAATTATGATTTAATATTTATATTACTTGATTAATAGAGTTAGGTTGGTCAGCTATTTTCTTTTGATCTGGCACTTGGTGTGATGGCACTGAATTCACCTGACTTCCTTGTTGAGCTTGTTGTGGAGGTTGTTGTTGACCTGCCTGCTGTTGCTGAGCCCCTTGTCCTGCTTGAAACTGTTGCTGGGGAACACCTTGATATTGCTGTTGTCCTCCTTGAGGCTGTTGGGGATGCCCTCCTTGGTACTGTTGTTGTGGAACTCCTTGAAATTGTTGTTGCCCTCCTTGGGGTTGTTGGGGATGTCCTCCTTGGTACTGTTGTTGTGGAACTCCTTGAAATTGTTGTTGCCCTCCTTGGGGTTGTTGAGGATGTCCTCCTTGGTACTGTTGTTGTGGAACTCCTTGAAATTGCTGATGCCCTCCTTGGGGTTGCTGTGGATGCCCACCTTGATGCTGTTGTTGGGGAACATTATGAAACTGCTGCTGTTGAGGATATCCACCTTGATGCTGTTGAGGTACACCCTGAAACTGTTGAGGATGCTGCTGTGGATAGCCAGGTTGTGGAGGAACACCATACTGTTGCCCATGAGGATATCCTGATTGTGGTACTCCTCCTGGAGGAACTTGGTAATTAATGTGTGGGGGCAAACCATGTTGTGCATTGCCCACATCATAATATGCCCGCTGATCAGCATATGGTTGGTAGGCATCATAACCTTGTTGGTGCTATCAAAATTAACAGTCATATAGTATTTATTAGGGTATGAAAACTAAATCACTAAATAACAGAAATAAAATTATACCATTTCCATCTGCCTTTGGCGCATGAATTCTTCTAATTCAGCTTCAGAGTAAACCTGCTGTTCATCCAAACCCTTGAATAAAACAATACTTTAAACACCACTTACAGCAAAAGAATCTAAAATTTTAACATTTTACTATCTTAAACATTTCCTTAAATTAAGAAAGTTAAGTAGATTACTAAATTAGTGCTTAACTATTAAAATTAATACTTATCAAAAGAATTTAGACACCGAAATTTTTGAAATATAAATAGTTTTATAATTATTGTCAAGCACTACTGCTATGGCATTATGCCAGCGTGTAACCTTCCTGTCTACTTTACTGGGGCAGGTATGGTCCAGTTGTCTCTGGGATGCATAAACAAATAATTCTTCCAAGGATTAAATGGATAACACAAATATTATTTACAAAATTAATTAATTAAAGATAGGACAAAAGTCATATTTTGGTGTCCCGGTGCTAGACTTAACCGAAACCAGAATCAGATGGACAAGCGGCTCATGCATCAAAGGCAGGCATTGCGTCGTCTCACTTCAACCAGAGAGATAGCTTCTTGTAGGCTCTCTGTGGATCTCCTGATTGAACTATTGGCAGATCTTCTCTACTTTCTTCGGGAATCAGCTTCTGGAAACCTGAATCTATTCTGAAAAAGTAATCCTCTTCTTTTAGGTTCATTGCTGCCCTGCAAATAAGTGATGCATCTGAAAACCTTATCAACCCCTTAGCTGGCCAGCTACTATTCCTCCAAAGGAATGCCAGTGGAGGGGTCAACAGGGTCGACTTGCAGATATAGGAAAAGATGCACAGATGCGCAAAACAGGTAGTGGGTCCGAATTCGTTACAATTATTTTTAATATATTTGGCTTTATAGATGTGAAAACAAAGTATAGAACTCTCTTTGGAATAATACTAATATAAAAAAGGATAACAAGGAAAAAAGAAAATATGCTGGTTACCGAAGTAAAATTATTTTTTCTTAATCATTCAATTTTAAAATCGTTGCACAGGAGATAAAATATGAATTTAAATACAGCAGTATCCAATTTTATACAAAATAAACTATAAAGCAGATTATTTCTTTATAACTTGCTTTAGAATCTTACATTTTAGAGCAAATTATTAAAAGTTTAACAAATATTTTATGATCCCCTTGTCCTTGGAAAATATAACTTGGAAACTTTAACTGTATATATAATCTGATTATTGATATATGCATATATATATACTTACTTTCCATCCCTCATCTCGTTGAAATTCTTGCTGCTCAGTCATTTTCAAGAATTCTTCCCGACTAATCAAATGATCTTTATTTGTATCAGTCTAAAAAATAACATTTCATTCTAAATATTAAATATATATATATATATGAAAAATTCTTAGAAACTTTTATTTAATTAAAAAATTAATTATTGCAAGATATTTTATTTAAACATACTTCATTGAAGATATGTTCTCTCATACGATGAAATTCTTCTTCCATTTCTACTGGATCATCTTCTTCGTTGTTAGGGTTATACAATTTTTTAACCTAAAATTTTAAATTCAAATTTATATTAATATTAAAAATTTTACTTAAAAGCTAAAGTTATTCATATCTATACAATTATGATCTTTTAACTTACCAAAATATTCTAAAACATGAATATTGTGTGAAAAGAAGCTGTTGATAAAGTTGGTCAATAAAATAACACAAAAATATAAAGACAACATTTCATTCAATTCAAAGCATGATCACGGCATTCATTTTAACATTAAAAATAGACAGAAGAAACTTAAGCTGAATATTTAAAACTTGGAGGATACAACATTCAAATTTTTTTCCAACATGGAAGATACTATGTTGGAAAATTTATCCATTTTACACATAGGGATTATGCAAGACATTTTATTGTGTGTACACTAATAGATAACCAACATTACTTTCTCTAAAAAGGTACTGGTTATTTAATTTAAAAGTTCCATTGTCTTTTTTAAAAAAAAATCAGCATTGGGATTATAACAGGAACTAAGGTACAAAGTTAATACAACACTGCTATAAACATCCATGCTGAAATCAAGGTTAAAATCCATTGACTCTAGTACTGAAAAATCTATTACACAAACATCACCTTTCAAGCCCACTTATGAAAGATTTTAATGTTGCAATATGAATAGCATATCTATTAAAATAACTATACTTTACATGACTGTAACAAGCTAGTAAAACTAAATATTAACAACAATTGAAGTATTCCACTTATAGTACAGCCTACATTTTAACTAAATTCAAATTTGAATAATAATCTTTGTTACAATATTTAGAAATACAGTAGTAGAGATTTATAGTACACAGTTTCCAGTATGGCTACAGTTAGATAGAGTTACAGCTGCTTATAATATACAGTATTTCAAAAACTATGTGCCTATTTCTTTTAGAGGTCTATTGTACCCAAAGACTAGTGAAACTTCGAACAGCAAATGAAGAAATTTTAAGACCGATTCAATGCCTCTTTCCTCTAGAGGTCATATATGAAATATCTGAAGATATTCAAGCTAAAATGCTGAAGAAGCAATTGTCTCGTTCTGAAGTGTCCCAGACACAAATTATAGACTCTGAACAATCCATTTCACCAAAAATAAAAACTCTATCTGGAAGAAAAATTAAAGAACCAAAAAAAAAAAAAATTGATTTGTAAATCTAGCATTATATGTTAAGTTGTGAAATCACCCAACTCAAGGTGGGAGGATGTAACGTATTAACATGCCTTTGACGTCACTGTGAATTTTAATATTAATGTTTGTGTTTTGTAATTTTAAATTTGGCAACAAGTGAGTTGTTCTATATATAGTTTTTGTTAGAGAGTAGCATTCTTCCATGTTCGTACCATAAGTAATAAAACATTATTAATGTATAACTGTAAATATTAAATGTTAAGCAGTAATAAATAATGTGGTTGTGATAACAGTCTGCACGCATTAGAGTCTTGAGTACTAGGAATACCAATCTATAATTGAGTTGAGTTTCAAAACCAGTATTTCACATCTGGCCGGTTCCAGAATTCCAAAGAGAAAAGAAGAAAATATAGGAAAGGGAAGGAGAAACATATTACTGAGATCTCAGGATTTCAACATCTATGTTTTCCTAAATCAGGCAAACCCCTGAGGGAAATTCCCGATATAATCCCAAGGGGCAGGGATTTACGGTTATATCACCGAATTCTGGATATACATTTCAGTCACTTCTTACAAAACGCTGATCTAAATTGGGACTACTCTTTCATATCCAGTCACCAGAAGAAAGAGGTAGAAAGTTACCAAAAGGCACAGCAAACTGCTATACCTAGAGTATTTTAAAAACATAAGAAATAATTATAGATTCTTATCTACATTCCAATAACAAAAATAAATATTTCAACAAAAATTGACTTTATGATTATATGAATAATCATATCTGTGAAATTCAGTTCTGACATGTGACTGCACAAATATACCCACTTTGCAAATTTTAAGAAAGCTCTCCCCCAAGCTATGAAAATGTAACACCTTGTGATGAATTGTGTTTGTGTTTATACTTGTGCATTTATGATACCTGGTTTTGTCTAATACACTTGAACAAAAACCTTTTACTCACTTTTTCTTTATAATTTTGAAATAAAAGCAACAAAAAAATTAAAAATAAGAAACTGTATTCAGCATACCTCTGGTAAAAGAATAGCTTCAACTTCCTCAACATCTAAGAATCCATCACCATTGACATCTAAATATAAATACTTACTTTAAAAATTGCTCAAACAGTTTAAAAAATACTTAAAATGATTCTATTTCAAAGCCTTAGCCAATAAACCAAATAAAGTTATCAATATATCTCAGAATAAAACCATTGCATAATATATCTAAGGTACAATTTTCTACAACGACACTTTCCTATTGAAATCAGTTCCTCAATATTTTACAAGAAATTCTTCCAAATAAATGCAAGAAATTAATGTTCATAAAATATATATTTAAGGTTCATACAGGTATTTGCATGTTAAAATTAAGGCTTTTAAGGAAGCCTCAATTTTTAAGGAAAAAGAAAAGTATGATTGGCAGAAGCTTATTCAGATTTATAATTTTGTTTAAACCCACTGATTACAAAATTTTACAGGAACTTGTTCAGTTTTGAAATTTTGATACAACTGTCTTTATTAGTAGAATCTTTAAATAACAAATTCAGTCCAAGTAATATTGGTTTGCAGATAATGCCCTTTTTCAAAAGCTCTCTTCTCCCCATGTAAAAATGCAGCTACTGTAGAAATTTGAGCAAAGAACTGTAATTTAAAGTGGTACAATGTTATAAAATAATTGCTTAAAATTCTTAAATTTAAAAGCTTGCATTAAAAAAGTTTATCATCCACTTTTCAAGTTGAAATTTTGATTTGTTTTCTAAATCTTTTTGGCTTAAAAAATAAAAATTCTTATCAATCGTTTCTCACTGCAAAGTTATTTTTAAATGCATTCCCAGCCAAAGCAATATTCTACCAAGTAAAGAAAGAGCTAATATATTTGCAAAAATACAACTGCATCTTTTAAACTAAAACATGTGTAACAAAATCTTATACTGAAATTCATTTCTATTGTACCAGATATTAAACACATTTTTCCATTTTATAATTTAAAAATTGTTCTCACCTTTACAGTTCAATTTAAGTCTTTATTTCTATTAAATAAAATGCTTACAAAAATTAACAAGAAAAAAATAACAGTAATTGAAACTAGCTAACTTACCATGAAAAGCAAAAAAAGTTTTAGGATTGAAATCATCTTTTGCCATGTGATCTTGGTCTTCCCATACTTGCTCTAACTGAGGTTTACTACCCTGAAGAAGGAAATAAACTCATTAGCATTGAGAAAAGCTTTCTTTCAGCAAAAAAATTAAGATAGAAATAAAATGCCTTATAAGAAAATAATGATAAAGTATGATTCTAATTAAAATTCTCATGCCAAATGTTATGACTCCATGCAACTTAAAACTTATATTTGCATTAATTCAATACAACAAGAAAAACCTTTAGGGCCATATTCACCACAATTTTAATACTCAGATCTAACCATGAATCAGCATTTTTGTATTCTTCAATGAGAATCTTTGGTTTCAGCTCATTTTAATCCCCTGTTTCTGATCCTCCAAATTTGGAGGATTAATTGCCTAATCCACGGATACTACATTTTAAGCATGCACTCTGCGTTGAAAACAAACATGGCAGATATATTTTCAGATTTAGAAGATCTTGAAGTTTTACAAATGTTGGAAATGACAGAAAGCTGCAGGAAAAGATTTGTGCATCCAGATAGGACAAATGATTTGGATTGTTTGGATGATGTGGACTTTTGGTCGTGTTATCGTTTTAATAAATATACAGCTGAATCATTACTTCAAATGTTAGATGACACGATTTCAGCTCCTTTGGAAAAGAATAATGCTCTATCTTCTGCTGAAAAATTTTTGTTAGCATCAAGGTATTTTGTTACTGGATCTTTCCAGACTTTTCAGAAAAGATTCTGCCTCGGTTTTATCAAAATTCTTCCATTCTTGTTTCATGAGCAAATATCAGTAAAACTATAGATCTTTGACTAAATTTATAATTTTCTCAAATGATATTTAAGTCTGGTTGAGTAAATATGTAAATCAACTTAGCATGGAGAATATCATTTATTGACCAATCAAAACATCGTTTACATATTTGCAATAATTAATCTATAGATCAGGGAATCAACTCATGGTGCATATGACACCAGTTTCAGTCACAGTTAACGGCATGTAATCGCTGATCTACCGATTCCCTGATCCGTTCTTTGATCCTGGATACCCTGATTTTAGTGAATATGACCCTTAGGATGCTGCTATTTTTATAAGGTATTCTGAACAGGGAGGATAGTAAATCATCAGTTTTATTAAAGAGCAGAAATTAAAGATGAATTTGCATTTCCATTATAATTGCATTCTAAGCTACTTGATCTTTTTAATTCAGATAATGCACTCCTTAGTTCCACAGCTGTGAACTGTCTTTTATTACAATAATTAAGACTACATTTTATAAATGTTTATCTAACTTGACACCTCTGTCTTATTTTAAGACAAAACTACAATATAAATTGGATCAATAGATTATTATTTTTAACTTACAGAAGAGATTGTCATAGATAAATTGCTACTAACTCATATGTTTACAGTATTTTAGCAAAAGATGGTTTTTATATCTTTTCAGTAGAAAAGAGAAATTCATTAAACCAGTAAAAAAGTACTATGAATATGTAGATAGAGATTATATAAAACTATAAATCTAATAGAGTGCATTGTTGATTCTTATGTATTAAATCCATGTAACAGTAATTATCAAAATTTTCACATTATTAAAAGTACTACACATTTTAAATTAGTATAGGCTAGATCACTGAATAAATGAATGTATTTACAATACTTTTAAGAATTACAATTACATACTTACATATTTTACAAATTACATACTTGCCTACTTCACACATAAAACATTTAAACATTTTTTTTTCTTTAACTTCTCCTTTTTTGTTTTAAAAACCTTTGTTATATTTTATATTTTCTTTACAAATTACCAGAAATCTTTCTCAGAAATAAAGTAAGGTTTTAACAAGAATCTAAGCACAGCAAAATAAGTTATTACTGCTACCATCAATTTATCATTATAATATACCAGTAATTAACTTGTTACATAGCTACAATTTGAATCATTCAAAATAATGAAAAATAATATAAAAATTTAAGTTGTCTCATACTTCTGTTCTAAAATTTTAATGTTACTTTTTAGTCTATTTTCTGATCATATTTTTTAAAACTTTTATTAACTATTTTAAAATTTTTAACTTTTTTTAAATTTTTTTAAATTTGTGAAATCTATAAATGATTAAGAGCATGTTATATAATATGAATAAAATATTATCTTATTCATTTATGAAATTTTAAAATGTATAATTGAATTGAAATATTTTGCAGAAAAAATTGTGAAAATTATTTATGAATTGACATCTGAAATAATTTTGTTTGTGCCCTATTTTACACAATTCTTTTTTTTTTTTTACCAGGTTGGCATCTATGAAATTATAACTAATTTGAATTTATAGCAAAATGAGTATCAATACATAAATGGTGGTCACAAAAAGTGATATTTAAATTCCCGAATAACTCCAATTTTTCTAATAGAATTCCTGGTACATGCTTGCAGCACTGTTGTATTAGATACCACTTTGGCTATACTCTAACTTCAGTTGTTGAATAGAATTATTTGAAAGCAAGTTGAGAGTAATTAAATAAAAAGGAAAAAAAATCTTATTACATAAATCACAAAATAGTACAAATTTTTTCATACATTGAATATAGCACTGGTTTTGAAAATGAAAACAAAATGTCAAACTTATTTCAGCTTAAAAGAAGAATGCTCTTAAAAAAGAAAAAGATGTATCAAAGATGAAATATTTTATCACAAAAAATAATTGAATAATACTTTTCATTTTATACATTTTAACTGCTCTTTGTATGATATTGTATAGACTTCATTATTTGCTTTTTCTTCTTCCTTTTCTTTCTTTTTTTTTTTTAAATTTGAGATATTTGACTCAAAGTTTTTTGGCATTAACTTTTTTTGTTTGAAACTTTGTGTTCTTCAGACTCTTTATTAAATCCTCTAAATTATATGCTCTGGCATCTTTGCAGGACATCATAAACCTTTTAACTTCTAAGGTTTAAATATTATCTTCCATACGATTAAATGCATAAAAAATTATTTGTTCAGGAATTAAATACTCTTCTCTCATGTTCTGCAATAAGACTTCCGAAATTACACACTACCCTCCTTTGATACTGGCATTTCTACGTGGCAGTATCAAAACCATTTTTAGAACTTATCAAAGCCCCAACGCTCTTCAAAATTAGTCCAAATACTTCTCCCAAAATGGTCAATTTGTTGCTTATGTATGCTTGGCTCTTTTGTGGGCCTTGGGAAAATTACTTCCCACCTTAATGATCTTACAAAATATGCATTCTGCAAGTGCAATACATACATAAATATATTAATATTCTGTATAGAATTCTCATCTGCTAAAAGATGGATATTCCTTAAGAAAATAGAAAGACTACCTTGTTAACTTCCAAATAAAGAAGCATATGGTTCCAAATGCTTCAAAATCCTTCCAAATGCTCCAAATTCTTTGGTCTTTGATTTACCATACTGGCTGAGTGTATATTGTACACTCAGCCAGTATGGTAAATCATATACCAAAGATAGTTTACTTATAGACAATGGAGGAAAGTAGCACAAAGGCTCAAAGAAAGAGGACCCACTATGCACAATGTGATGCAACCTTATATATTGTAGCACTTCTCATCCCTGGAAAATAATTGCCATTAAATAGAATTTTCTTATGATTATAAATGGGTTTGTGGGAAGTATATTTACCACCCCTAAAACTGAAAAGTAACCAAAAAAAAAAAAGTAATTTCCTTACATTTTGTTGTTTAATTGATAAAACACAAAAAAAATTAGAGGAATTCAAAAGAGAAATAAATAGTTCTGAAAGGGTTAAACTGTCCATCACATCTGACCGATTACATACTTTATTAAATTCTCTATCAGCCTTATAAGCCGTTGCACCACCCATCCAGCAATTTTCTTTTAAAATAATAATAAACCCTTAGCAATTTTCTCTATTTCTCATTCCTAGAGACTTATGGATGAACGTAGGATATAGCCTTGTTAAAGAACCCAAAGGCATTAATCTAAAAATTTCAAAATTGTTTATAATTAGATAGCAAAAAAATGGAATACCAGAATTTACCAGGTCATTGGCAACCCTGTATACTACTTCTTTTATATATTTCCTGGTAGCATTAATCTCTTAATTGTACATTGTTCAGAGGTAATTGACACTCTTTTTAAGAAACCCTGAAAACTACTCTAGAACAAAATCCCAACATAATTTCAAATAATTATTAATATAATTTGATTACACTGCCTGTATACAAATATGAAAATCCAGATTTCAGAAAAAAACTTATTTTATATATTTCCTGGTAGCATTAATCTCTTAATTGTACATTGTTCAGAGGCAATTGAAACCCCTTTTAAGAAACCCTAAGAACTACTCTAGAACAAAATCCCAACATAATTTCAAATAATTATTAATATAATTTGATTACATTGCCTATATACAAATATGAAAATCCAGATTTCAGAAAAAAAAAAAAAAAAAATTCAGGATCTGCAGTCTCAATCACTCTTGATAGATTCAAGTCATAGATGCATAATTAATAAATAAGAGTTAAACATACTGGGTGATGAATTTTTGGGTGGTCTTTATGCTTGGCTATCATTTCTTCATGATGCTTTTCTGTTTCTTTCTTCTCCTCTTCTGTCATATTCTTTAAAGATTCTCGATATTTAGCTTCTTTTTCCATTTCATAAGTTTTAAATTCTTCTCGCCTTTGTCGATCGATCTCTTCTAAGTCATTAGTTGCCTGAAAAATAAACACTCTACTTTATTCATTGATAGGAATATAATTAAAAAATGATTATACAATTTAATTAGCTTACTCTATAAAGGTTTGGAAAATGATGAATTTAGAAAGACAAATACCTTTACTGAAAGTAATATAATTTAAAATAAATAACAACTATTTTAACTGCAAACTTACTGTTTGAATAAGCTTCTTTAAATCTTCTATTTCAAAGCTATGAGGGTTTCCAATGTCGAGATGTTTAGGTATTTTAATACCTTTACGATCTAATCCTGAAAGTAAAAAAATATAGAATCAGAGACAGAACTGCAACTATGAATTAGTAAATCAAAAAACAGGAGTCTTTTAGTTGAAGGAATAATTAATTATAAAGTTGCTTTATGAAGAATAAGAATATTATTTGGTGCTATTTGCAGATTATATCAAACAGCTAAAATGTAAACAATAGTAACAATAAAACATAATGTAACATGAACATAGCTGCCAATATTCTAATTTTTAAATTAGAAAAATTTTACCAACAGGGAATTTTAACATTTTACTAATATATATATATATATATATATATATGTGTTAACTGTAAAAATTTCTTTTCATCAATTACACCAGAAGTAGTCCATATATATATTTTTTTTAATTCTCAGGACTTGCTTGGCAATGTTTAACATAATGCCAAGAAACAGGCCTCACTTAGAACCTTAAAACCAAGTGAATATTTTATAAAAATCATTTATATTTATCATTTAGTAATCAGAGTAATCCAGAACACATCTTACATATTTAACCTTAACGGTGCTCATTAAAATGAAAGACCTTAGCCTTAATATGAGTAGCATATGGCTCAATCATGCTTGGTTTGTTCAAGTAGCATCAGAAACAATAACAACACATACTTAAAAAAATGAATAAATAAAAATCTATGCAATGTGAAACTGGAAGGTCCTGAAATGCTGATCCCATGGAATGATTAATCAGGCACCTTATTTTCTTGTAAGAGAGAGCTCTATATAGCAGTTTTGCAGTGGCTGAAAAAAATGTTCTCAACAGTGTACAAATTTACATTCTTCTCCGTTTTTTGGGGGAGTTGACATCTGGTTTAGACCAAGCATAAGAAAAGTCTGCATATAGCAATCATTAATTCATATTTTAGCTTTGAGAACTAGGAAAGGAAATTAATCTCATCTTGAATTACATCCTCAATTTGGGCAGCTGGGAAAATTAGGATCTATCTATCCATCTATAAATATAAATAAATATAATAAAAAGAACATCAATTGGAAGAATTAAGAACATTTAGGGGCAATAATTTATATATTATACACACATATAACACAATGTTATGGTATCTATAGAATAAATTTAAGAAGATAAATAACTGCTATCATTCCAATTTTTAAAAACAGTGCAACAAGTGATAGCACTATTCTAAATGTGCAGAAACAAAGTATTACATGAATAACAAACAGAATGGTCTTGCATGTCATTTATTTTTTAGCATTCTAACTTTTAAACTAATTATATGTTATGGATTCATCTTTCAGAAATATTTTATCATATTTTGTTTATAGGTGATTTTTTAAATTACTTTTAGTAATTAATGTATCTTCTAATTTAGAACTTCTAAATTACACCTTTAAAAAAAAAACTTAACTAAAATTTGTACATTTGTAAAATCATCCAAACAGTTGCACAACAATCTGGTCGTACATTACAGAGAAAAATTATACAAAATAGCAGCTATGTTTTGAATAATATAAGGTAATGAACAATATTACTTTACCTTAAATTGTACTTTCATGTGATGTTAAAACTGCTTAATTATTTTATGCTTAAAATCAATTTCTTTTAAATCGAAAATATAAATTTAACATGATTATAAATAAACTGCAAGCCTTTTATTAAAGTACCAATATAAAGTTTACTATGAGGTATTTTTAAATTTGCATAAATATTAAGGTTATTAACAGGTGGAAAAAAAATTTTTAAACCATTAGCAAAACAGAAACTTTTTTGAATTTTTTAAAAATACTCATTTATTAGTAATGTTAAAATAATCCTTTGCTTTAAGAATTTGTTCATATATAAATTCATCTATTGAATTTTTTTAACCCAAACATATATAACACTGCAATAAAGTATATATATATATATATATATATCTATATATATATATATATATATATATATATATATATATATATTAAAGATATATTTAAAACAATAAGAAATTTTAACATATATATGTATTCAAAATAATAATACACACACATAAAAGGAACTTATAGGTCAGACTATGGGAATGAAAAGGGGAAGGTGGTAATTGTGCTTTAGGAAAACATTGAAAAGCATATGATTAATGATAGAGCAAAGTTCAAATAATAAAAAAATGAAGGACTTTTATAAAGCTTTATAAGCATTTTCTAATTAATGACGCATTTTTTACTAGATATTATAGCAGTAAGCATATGGAGCAGCTAATCATGAAAATAAGTTATAAAAGCAATAATAAAGGTTTGTAACTGATGTGTAAAATATTTGCAATTTGTAAATAACTTTACAAAATTTGTAACCATGGAAAACAAGTAATGTTAGATACTAAGCCTTAAATGTATTTTTAATTAATAATATATTTCTTATTATTAGATTAATAAGAATTTTTTAACTATTTACAATAAATAAAAGTGTTTACTATAACTTTTTGAAGCATCACTAAAGGAATGCTTTTGAAGCAGATAAGCTAAGAAATATTTTGTATTAAAGAAATGAGCAACAAAAGAACTCCTGAAATGGAAACTAATATTTTTCCCATACAGTACCTAAAAAATGAAAACTACCTGCCAACATTCAAGCACTTGTGTCAAGAGCAACAGCGTGGTTTGAAATTTTAACTTGTTAATTACAGATTATACATAAGTACTTATCTTATTGGTTTCTAAATTAAAATTAAATTTGAAATATTTACAGAGTAGTAAACTGTAAAAGGTAAATTAAAATTCATGCATTTAAAAATTGATGAGTAATTTTTTTAGAGCTTTAACAACTTATTTTTCAGACCAAAGTTTTTTATAGCAACATTGACCTTGATTCAAATATATCCATTTTTCTATCATCAGGGATTCTAGAGTTTGTCTACTCAAATTTGAGTAGACAGTTTGGTTTTTCCGCACAGTACTAACAACTTTTAACATGCTGTGTGAAATGAGTAATATTCAGCATTATTTTTTGCAAAACTTTGTATTTAATTGCTGAATTGTGATCTTTTAGCTGTTCAAAAGTTATTTTCCAGAGCAATCTGAAGAGTTTCTGAAGTTGTCAAATTTTCTTATTTCTAGCATATTCTTAATCTAGCATATTCAATAACAAAAGTTGTTTGACTATTGCATTTAAAAAGTATACAAATAAAATTTAAAATTCCTGCATATAGAATTTTCAGGAAAGAATATACAAATTTCCAAATACGATTTATGGATAAGTTTTGAATGCTCACAAATGTCATAAATTTTTGCCTAAACATAAAATTTTATGTCTTTTAAATTGAATAACTGCAACAATAAAAGAAATCAATATTTATAAAATTGGCTGTCTGCAATATCCAAAGTTGTATCCATCACAAATTTTCATTTATTTTATTTTTTTTAAACCCCTCTTGTTAACAAAAATTTCACAAGTGAGATTTTTTTTAATATTTAAAAAAAGTTCTTGTTAAATTTCATCCGGAAAAAAAAAATAATAATAGAAAAGTCATTTTAACTCGATATTTCAACACAAAATGGTGGTTCACTAAGATAAAAAATTTAAGGATTTTTCTTTTATTTGGTGTTCCACTAGCAAGAGAATTAAACGTTTCATCTAATATATATTTCTATATATCTAATATATAAACTAATGAATTACATGCATAATTTAAAACCATGCAAATAATCCTATAAATAATAAACATTTAGAAATTGTTACTCAAGAGGCTTAAATAAATTTGATTGCATTAATGTTTTAACAAATTTTAGACGTGATCAAAAGAAATCAAATACATATAAAAAAATTAATCAAACCAATTTAGTTAAACCATTGTTAGTAGAGCCAGGAGTGTGATACAGGGTTAAACAGGGGGAGGGTGAAATAAACAGAAAGACAGCCAACCTAACCAGAAATTCCCATCACCAACACCACCTTCAACACCACTTCTGTGGTTAGGAATGGTCCTCCAACGGCGACCATCAGGAGAGTTCAACAGATGACCTTCTTCATCGCGGTACAGACCTAATTCAGTACGCTCCATTTGTTCTTGTAGAAGTTTTCGAAGTCTGTCCACTTCTATACGCTTTAATTCATCTAGCTTTGATCGAACATTATGCTTCACAAATTCCAACTCTTTTGCTATCTTCCCATTCTAAATAAATCAAATATAAAAAAGTTCAAATTTAGAGAGTAAAATCTTTAAGGAGTAATATGTATTTAAATAACTTATAAAAAATAAACACAAAATTTATGTTAAATGATGTTCTAACAGTTTTTAAAACTCTTAACACTAGAATTATGGAAGGGGTCATTTTGACACCTAGTGAACTTTTATCTCTGACAGCTCTTCTATTTTTTTTGCAAATATCTTAATCTTTTCTTGAGTTTTCCTAAATCATTGTGATTTACAAAATAGTAAAGATTTCAAGAAAATCGTATTTTTATTTTAGTCCTAACAAATGATTATACCTAGAAATACGGCAGGCTATATACTGATGTTGAAGACAAGTATAAACTTCATAATGACTCTTTCACTATTTTATTAGCAGAACTGGAAGCATTCATAGCATTGTTGTACGTAAGAGGGCATTAGCCGCCAAGGGCTTACCAATTCTTAGTTTGTGGTCCAAGTTTTTTCATGAAACTATGAGTAGATATAGGTTTCTGGAAGTTATGAAATTTCTTCATTTTGAAAATAAACTAATAAAGTCTTCACATTTGCAGTGTGATAAATTTACACTAATATCCAAGGTATGGAATACTTTTATAGACAACTGTAAGCTTTGCTACAAACCAAATGAAAATATTATGTTTGATAAACAGTTATTTCCTTCAAAAACAAGATGCCGTTTTGTGCAGTATATGCCTAACAAGCTAGATAAATTAGGAATAAAATTTTGGCTAGAAGTAGAAGTGAGGACAAAATACTTATTAAACGGATTTCCATATTTTGGAAAAGATGAAAAGAGACCAAGTGATCAAAGTTTAGGAAAGAATGTAGTAAATCGTTAAATTGATCCTACATGCCTTCAAAGTCTGTATATTTTTAAAAACAAACTGTAGTTGTCATAATTTACGTTATTTTAATTTCTTTTTCACAAATATATTATATCATATAGAGAAATATGCAGATATCCTATCAAGGGGTCAAAATGACACCCGCCGTAATTCTAGGTATACAAAGACCACCGTAATTCTACTGTTAATTCATTTATTGTCATAAACAAAGTATAAATCCAGATCTACTTTAAAAAGGTCTGGTTTGGAGTGGTACTGTCTACTTTTTGCAACATGAGGGCTAATGAGACTGGAATCTACTCAGACATGCCAACATTAAGGCACTTGTGTCCAGAGCAACAGCGTGGTTTGAAATTTTAACATGCTAATTACAGATTACACTTAAGTACATATCTTATTGGCTTCTAAGTTATAATTAAATTAAAAATATTTATACAGTAGTAAATTGTAAAAGGTAAATTAAAATTTATGCATTTTAAAATGCATGAGTAGCTTTTTTTAGCTTTAACAACTTATTTTTCAGAACAGTGTTTCTTGAAGCAACATTGACCCTGGTTAAAATATTTCCATTTTTCTATCATCAGGGAGTCTAGAGTTTCTCTACTCAAATTTGACCTAAATTCAATTTGGTTTTTCAGCACAGTACTGAAAACTCTTTAACATGCAGCATTACTGTATGGAAAGAGAAATATAATCAGCATTATCTTATGCAAAACTTTGTACTTAATTACTGAATTGAATTTTTCAGCTGTTCAAAAGTTTTATTTTCCAGAGTTATCTATTTTTCTTATTTCTCTGGAGCAATTCCAGAGTTGTTGGCATGTTTGTCTACTGCTTAAAGCCAATTCCGAATGGCTACGAACACCCATGCCACAGTGGCATTCGAATCCACAATGCCGGCACCGAAAGTCAGCACCCTAACCATTCGGTAAAAAAGGTAAAAAGATGCATTGGACCAAATTAAAACACACTTTTTGTGTGTGTTTGCATTTAAAAATATGCTTTTAAATTTTCCACATAAAAATATGTTAAGAAAAAGCCTTAATCATTTAGAACTGCATTTGAAATATTTCATACCTCAAAAGCATTTTATTTTTCAGCAGATTCTTAAGTAAATTGTATTACAATAATATAGAATTGAATTATTGATAGAATGTTAGTCTGGATTTCAGGTCATGTTCTGTATATTAAAATCTTTAATAACAGATCAATATAAAATCAGGCTAAAGAAAAAAACCCATGATAATACTGATTCATGTATCTCACTCAATTTAAAAATTTGATTATTTTAGAAAAGCTTTTATTTTACACAGATTTTCATTTATATAGATGTAAGAAGCAAGTTACATATTGAAGAATGCACATGCATTGAAATACATATATAGTATAGTTAAAAACAAAAAAGTTTTGATCTATAATGCAAATTCATAGATAATTTCAATGTATTTTTTGAATATGATAAAAACAATAACTATGTTATAGTAGAATAAGTTCTCTAAAAGTTACTGGAGTAGACATGCCTAAAGACATTAGCCCAAAACACATCAGTTGCAAGAAAGTAACAGTTTTAAAATTTTTATCAGTTAATGTTTAATTACCCTGATATCATCCGCACTGATATTTTCTAATTTTTTTGCAAATTCTTTGTCCTCTTCAAGTGCTTGTACAACTTGTTGCAAGTAACGTCCATATTCTAAACCCTATAATATAAAATAGTATAAATGGATAAACATATATTATAAACAAACAGGACGATATTTTAAGGCATTTATTTTATAAACAAGTTATTAGACAACAGAAAAACATGTTACTTACAAAGTAACTAATGTTTTTAACAGAATAGTACACAGAATTTTAAGAAAATGAAAATATACCTTGAAAAGTCACTTTACTAATTTAGTCTCTTTTATATTAAAACCTTTAACTCAAGAGTCTGAAGAAAAAAAAGATTCTTTTGTGCATTTGAACTGCACTCTATACTTTATTTCAAAAGAACTGAAGTTATACCTACCAATAATGTATAAAAAGGAATGTGAAAATAGGGAGAATAACATTTACATAAATAACTCCCCAATTATTTACTTAAACAACAATATTCACTGCAAAATATTTCCATGTAATAACTGCATTTTAAGATTTCATAAATTAATATATGTACATTTTGCTTAAATTAAATAACTTGCTCTTGAGCAATTACATTTTATTAAGCAGACCAAAAAAATTTAAAACAGAATTATGAAATCATAAATTTATTGTGTCATTTAATATTTCATGTGGTAAAAGATATTTACAATTAAAAAACAATACTAAACTTAGTGTCAAATTAATTACTAGGATGATATTCTAACGTTGAATTATGGGAAATAATATCTTTTTTTGCTTTATTAAGAGCATTTTTAAGAAAAACTGTGGGTAAAGTGCTAGGAGAACATAAAATACAACGTCTCATATGTATTTGTGCCAATCAAGTTCTACAACAACATCTACATTCAAATACTTTTTTAGGCCTGTGTTGTCTTTAAATTTTTCAGGTCAAAATAACTTGATTTTAAGATTTCATAAAAAAAAAATAATAATTTTGATTAAATTAAATAACTTGCTTTTGAACACTTACAAATTTTAAAGTTATAAGGCTGAAAAGTGTCATAGCTACTGAATGTTTTTGAATATAACCTATCCATGTATTAGGTGAGTGCAATTTTTATTTAAAAGTGTACCCAAAATCCCAAACGTGCATGTAAGTTGAAACGAAATAAACTTTTGTATCTTTCAAATATGCTTTTAAGAAACCAAAAGCAGGTTAAATGGATGAAAAATTTTCCAATCAATATATAGCTATAAATAAAATGATAGGCCAATTCTTCTCAAACTTTTTTCACTTTGAAATCCAATTTAAGCACCTCTGCAGTAGAGATTAATTGCATCTCGAGACAGATACAAGAGCATCTCTTACCACATGGATGGGCCAACTTCGGCTTGCAGATAGAATTTTAAGTTGCTGGTGCGAGGCATTAAAAGAAATATACATTTATACATTATATATCCATCTCCTTTTCTACTTAACTTAAAAATTATACCCCAAGTTTATTCTCTCACGCCCAAAAGATCAGCGGCATATTTGCTTCTTATATGTGAACAAGTGTTTTCAACTTTGAACCTTAGAAAGAATAATTTCAGAAGTAGACTGACAGATGAGCATTTACTATCGTTCCTTAAAATCAGTATATCTCACTTTGAACCTCAGTAAAAGGAACTTTAAAAAATGAAATCACAATTTAATTTATCCCATTAATGTATTTAAACCATTAGGTACTTGTATATTGCTTTTAAAATTTTATCTTGGCCTGCCAAACTTATTTTCTTTTGATTTTTGGCTCACGGCCGAAAAAATTTGTCCATTCCTGGCTTAGCAGGTTTTTACACAGTGACAAGGAAAGAAAAGTTCATTTTAATCTTTAAATAATTTCATGCTGTCTATATTAATTCCACAATTTCATGCGAACTTCTCTTGATTGTGGCACTAGACCATACTGTCATTAATTATTTTACTTATTAGTCTAATAACAATTGTTTAAACTCTGGTAACAGTTTCCCCTGACAGTAGTACTTTTTCATAAATAATTTTTCATATAAACTAAAAAAACTTTAAAAATTCAATTTTGGGAAATTTATTGCTTGCTTCTGGCTTATGTAGATGCATGTTTTTTTCACAAGGTTAACCGACCATCTATTTTAACATGATTATAACACAGGTAAGAGTCAGTATAAATTTTTTTAAAATTATTTTTTGGCTTATTCTCATTTAAAGTTTTTTTTGCAAATTTCATATACTTTAAAAAAGTTATGTGTTTTCTTCTTTTTAAAAACATTTATTTTGGATGTTTGGCAATTTTTTGTTGTCCCATTGATCCACATATAGATCTCTTTTAGGTCTATGAAAATGCCCTAAAAATTCTCAACTCGTATACAGAACTATATGGAGTATATATATGTAACGTATTGCAGTACTTACTTGCAGACTGTCTTCTGCATTATATCAGTGAAAAAAAAGCTGAACTAGTTGTATTGTTCACATTACAGAATGCAGCTGACAACGAAGTTCCAGCATATATCTTTTACTTTTAATGTTATTAATATGTGACAAAATAACCATACATATAGATTACTAAAAAAAGACTTAATTTGCTCAGAAATAAAGTTAAAAAAAATGAATTTTGAGAACTGTCAAAGACAGTACAACTACTTTCTTGCTTTGCATTTTAACTAATAATACCTTTCAGAAAGACATAAAATTTATGTCCATGAAATAAATTTAAAATTGAACATACATAGATCAAACAAAATTTCTCTCTAGAACATACTCTAATTTTATGCAGTTAGAAATTAAATATTACTAGAACACTAAATTTAAGTTGTTAAATTTATGTTCACACTTAAAATTAGCATGTATATATATATATATATATATATATATATATATATATTTATATATATACTTAATAGACAATGATAACAACAACAACAAAAACTTTTTGGACATTTTTTCACAAGCTGAAAGCATCTAAATTATTAGTAAACATATCTAAAATACTATAAAATATTCACAGTCAAATAAATATAATTAAAATGATGCAATGACTTAGAACATGTTCTATTTTTTAAGAATCTGGGTAATTAACTTTTTATTAAGTATCTAAATCATTCTCTTAATGCTGATTATGGTTAGAAAAGTCTATTTTATTCCTCAAATAAATGTCATTAATAAAGAAATATTTTATTGTAAATCTTACCAAGTAAAAAAATACTTACAAAATCATCTAATTCATCAGACTTTTCTTTTTTATCATCATTTTCTTTTTTCTTTGAATCAACTGGTGGGGCAACTACAACTTGCAGCACCATAAGAATTAAAATCAGAATGGGTATCTTTGGAATCATTCTAATATTAAAATATAAAAATAATTAAGTGCAATGAGGGGCAATCACATGAAATATATACTTTAGTAATTATACTCTTACTAGCCATTAATAAAAACATATATTTTTTATTTTGATCTAAGGATAAGTATTTGTTACAGTGAGATAAAAATTTTAATATTAAAATAAGTTAGATTTCAGATAAACTAATAAAGATGTATAATGATGTCTAATTTTTACAGTTCAGTTTCAAATCCATGAGTAAGCAAAATTAGATGCATAATCATACTCTCTCTAACTGCTGATTCATAGTTATGCTCATAAATTAGATTAATATATTATTTATGGATTTCCAAATTGACACTTTCTTTTTGTTGGACAGTACTCATAATAAAAGCATTAATACAAATATGGCCATTTAAAGCCTTTGCTATTTTAAGCTCTATGAGACAATATTTCAAAAAATATTTTAACCTTAGTTGTAAACGATATATCAGATATTTATAAAAATATAACTCATCAAAATGAAACTGTGCTTAAAAATGCGTTAAGAAAACCAGCATTTCAAAAATCAAAATAATTCATAAAAAAATGAAAAATATACAGATAATTGTTACAAAAACATATGGATAACTGAAAATTAAATATATAGATATATGTATAATGTATTTTAATAATATAATTTTAAGAAATAAAATACTTTTTAACAGCAAAACATATAATACCTTGCGACGAAATACTTAACAAATGACACAAATACACGTAGCTTTTAAATATTTTGCTTGTCTTCGAACGTCCTACTTTAAGGACCGCGCAAGGAAATGAAGGGAGAAAAGAAAAACAAGAAACTGTATACTGACGTCACGTTTAGGATATTGCCAAACAGAGTAATAACTATTACTTAGTGTTGCCAAATCGCTAGTGTAATTGACAAATATTTATTGTCAGAAAATATTTTAATCTTTAGTGTTATTCACTCGGATTATTCATTATATCAATTATCTATAGCTCAATATTAGGAACATCCTTCAGTAACTGGTCGGAAGTCCTTGCTGTTGTCTAGGATACGTGTAATTGAATTAGAAATAGCGATGGCTCAGCGATCATTGATGGGATGGCATGGTGAATAACCTGTTTACTTGTGTCAGGATTACTCTTTAGCCGACAACACAACTTTAATCGAATGCTGTGGTTATCGTACTAACAAAATAAAATTATATTGTGTATTAGTTAACGCGGGAAACTTCTTCATAGAATTTAAATTTCTGTCAATGCAACTGAAAACAATGAGTGTATCATCTGAATCAAAAAAATTAGCTATGAAATTAAGAGGTATGTACCAAAATTATATTTTATATGTTTATTTGGAAGGTTATTTTTTTTGTAATCAGTATTCACATGTTATAAATTATTCAATGTTATATTAATCCTTTTTGTTCAGTTGTTCTGTTTGAAGGAAAGTTAAAATATAACATGCGAATTCCCTTTACCCAAGAGTTCTATTTACTGGACATCTGGAGTTGGAAATTAAAGAATATAAAACATTCAAATTATGGTTTGGCGTATAGGTGGTTTATACCTAAAAAATATTCATAAATCAAAAAAAATAAGTTGGGATAATATGGGATAACAGGTACACAGATTATTTAAAATCGCTTCAAGGCCAGTTATATTAAAATGAATAAATTGAAGCAGTCACATTTCAATACATCCTTGAGGTAAAGTAATACAATAGAACGCATTTTACAGTTTAAGGCAACTACCTATGCTAGATAGATTATAATAAACAAAATTTTGTAAACTTATAGGTTTTTAATAGTTTTGTCTTTATTTATATAGTAAATAGGTATTCTAGCTAATTCTATAAATCAATGTCATAAACCAATCATAAATAAATTACACAACATATGCCATAATTTATCTAAAATTAAAATTGACATTTAAAAACCCTAAAGTAAAGTTTTTTTTGCTTATTTGATTTGTAAATAAAAAGTTTTATTTTTAATGCATTATGATCATGATTCATTTTTCTGTATTTAATACTTATACTCCATTTCTTTTTCATGTTCTGTTATTCTTATATTTAATTTTTATTTTAATAGTAATTAGTAGTAAGGTGACTACTAATTTATGGTCTTTTAAAGAAGCAGAAAAAGACTAACCTCAATAAATTAAGCTTGTTCAATTTGTATATTTTAAAAAATAACAAATAGTAATGCAAGCATTTCAAATTTGTATAAGTTTTAATTTGGAAAATAATTTTCATCAGTTTCGTTGTATGAATTTTTTTTTTTTTTTTTTAAATTTTAAATTTTTTTTCCAATTGTTTATATATTAAATTTAACCATTAAAGCTGTCTTTTTACATAATTGTGATTTTTTTTTTCTTGGTGAGTAGTCATAAACAGTCATATGCACATATCATTATAGACAATTTTATTCAAATAAACATTTAAAAGGTTGCATAAAATAACCTTAATAATTATTACATTTTAAAGCATGCCAAAAGATACCAGGAGTATTTTTGCAGTGCAGGTTTTAAAAGGAATATGGTCTACATAAAACAGTGTGCAAGATATATGGTGGACTATAAATGGTGTGCGTCAATAGTATAGTTGGTCATCTGAATTAGTAGACTATTTTTTTATTTTTTCTCGAACATGGAGTTTTAGTGCTCTAAACCAAATTTACAACATAGGGAAAATCCATAGGCAATCACAGATAGCTGGAGTAAATATTGGAGGGCTTTGAATTTTTGCCATATAGAGCTGTAGTAGCTCAGTTGGTGAAGGCAGCAATCTCGTAACCAAAGGGTATGATTTTGGGGCTTGGTTCAAGCAAGTATCTGCCATGTTTATTAATTGCAGCCCAGGCACATTAAATACTGTATATTTCCAAATATAAGCCTAGAGCATGATTTTGTTTCAAAATTTTACCCAAAGCTCAAAACTGTATATAAGCTGAAGTAACATTTTGAAACACTCAACCATGTCGCCAAAAAGCCTCAAATGTTGCCAAGCAAGTAAAGTCAAAGAAATATTTTTCTAATCAAATTGTTTTAAAGTAAAACAAACTAGAAGCTAGACCAATGCTTCTCAAAACATTTCTGCCACTGCATCCACTTTAAGTACCATTAAGATAGAGGATTGGCTACATTTTGAGACAAATATATCTTTTACAGTAGCAAACTTTTTTCAAGAGGGGGGAGGGTGTCATAATTCTAAAAAATAATAGCTTGCATAATTTCTACCAAAATTTTTATTTTTGCCATTTTGTCTGAGCTCAAGGGAGGTGTTTAAACCCCTACCCCCCCCCTTGCATACGCCCCTGATCTCTTAGCACATTTCAACAGTAGCCAAGAAAAGCAACTTATATCTTAAATTTTAATAAATTTTAAGCTGTCTTTATTAATTTCACAATTTTACAATAACTTATCTAGATTACTGCTACAGCACAAGTTTTAATAATCGGGGCTCTAGACCATGTGGCCAATATTTACTTTGATGCTAACGATAATAATTTCAACTCTGGCAACCCTGTATAAAGGTAAACTTTTCCATACATTTAATATACTTAAAAAAATTATTTTTGCTATTTTATCGATTGCTTCCGGCCTATTTAGAATTGTGTGTATTTTAAGATTAGACGATCTGCTAAAATATAGTACTGCAGTTTTGGCACGATTATAACACAAATTGGAGGCTTTTTAAAATTGATTTTTCAATTTTTATTTTTTCCCATTTCAAAATTTTTGCAAACTTCATTTACTTTTTACTGTTATACAACTTCGTTATTCTCTCCTCTCTTTTTTTGTAAAAAACACATTTTGTTAATTTTTGACGATTTGGTACCTTTTTTATGTCCAATGGCAAAAAACCTATACTACATTTGTTCCATGGATCCATATATAAGCCGATCCTCCTACTTTCTTCTTCTTCTTCATGAGCATAACAACCTATTATAAGTCCTAGCTGCCTGGACAGCACGCTTCCTCCAACTCAAACGGTCTAGAACAACTCTTTTTCAGTTCTTAATCTTCAAGGATTTGAGGTCAATTTCAATATCGTCTAGCCATCTTGTAGGTGGTCCTCCTTGGGTACGGGATCCCTCAAGGTTTTTAAAAGTATACAGTTTAGTAGGGTTGTCATCAGGGGTTCTCCAGATATGTACAAGCCATCTCAGTCTATTACTATGAATTCCGGGGCTCTTTGTAAAGCCAATATAGTTCCTCCTACTTTAGGTGTATAAAAAGCCCCAAAATTCTCATGTTATACATGGAAATATAAGGTGAGTTCATGGCCCCAGTGTCTCCATGTCCCAAACGATACGTCTGGACATGCAGGCCAAGTGTGGGGCATCTTCCATTTGAATGAGTGAATGAATGAATGAATGAATTTACCTTTAGAGCAGGGCACCCGAAGAGCAGGGTACTGCGACTAGAGGTCTATCGAACACAAACCCAGGAAGAATAAAACGAAACACGACCCAAGAGCACCTATGAGAAAAGGCAACAAGCTGAAGCAAATCTCAACAGACAACTGTCATGGATGTCCTGCTGCTCCCAAGGCTCAAGAAAGTGGCGACCAAGGTGCTCAAACCTAAGAGCCGAGAAATGCTTGCAATCACACAAAATTTGGCAAGCAATCGCCTCCTCAAGACGGCAGCCCCGATACACTAACAGAACTAATCCCTATTATACTGAGGTGCCATTTCTTCCCTTTGGTCCCTGCTTCTAAATTGTGAGGGCCAACTGTGTTATCTTAGAGTATTGTTGAGTGCCTATAATAAAAGGGTCAACGATATCTGTGGCATTGTATGGGCAGCAAGTTCCCCTGCATTATTATTATTCAGGGTTGGAAAAAAAATCATGATTTAAAAAAAAAAATCAAAAGAATCAGATTTATTTGATTTAAATCAGATTTTTTTTATTTAAATCGGATTTTTTTTTATTTTTCCTGAATACTAATTTTAATTGTTTTAATGTTTTTTGCAATATACATAGAATAGTTTGTTATAAGAAGTAACATCTTATCTATTTAGTATAGTCTACACACTGATTATCTAAAATTAAATAGATAAATTTTAATCTAAATACATTCCATTATTTTGTAATTAGGTAGTGCAAACTAAATAAGATAAAAATTTAAAGAATGAATTAAATATTCTTTTAATACAAAGTATTTATTTAAAAAAAAAACAAATCACAATTATTTTTTAAGCACTGAATGATGGATTTAATTGTTTCAATAAAAACACTATCTTTGATGCTTTATCCACTCCTAATTAGTCATCAAGGCTAGAATGAACAATACCAAAAGAAGAAAACTGTCTTTCCATTCTAGCAGACGAAGTCACAGCTGTTGTTATTGGGTAGACAAACTGGATTTTGAGTTCTGTAACACTCTCTTTACCTCCCATTACATAAAATGAATTCCACTAGTCCTAATCAGTCATACTACCTCTACTATATACTTTCTGATAACAACCCTTCAATTCTTGTAAAGCACATGCATAGTAATATATGCCTTATTTACTTATTGGTATTTCTGTGCTGACTGATCCCTATTTCTCCTGTCTTTGGATTATAGGTTTTAACCCACTGAACGGACGCGTCGACGGGGGTTCGACAGCAAATTCCTGTTTTATTAAAGGCACTATAAATCTCCTGATCCTTTAAGTTAAGCAATATAAGTTAACATCTGACATTTGAATCCATGTTATTAATCTGTACTCTTAAGGGTATATGGAGTCAATAGAATAAAGAGGTTTTTTGAATACATTTTTCTTTAAGGTGTAAATTATTATAGTTTTATTGGCTAATTTGGTATAGTTAGGTTCAGACAATCTTGTAGATTCAAAGCAAGTTATAAAAAATTAATACTTTTGATTTTTATATTTCCATGGTAATTGCATTCTTCCCTGAAGTAACAAATTGTTCGTTAGGCTGAAAATAGCTTTTTAAATGGCATCTAAGACAGATTGTGGGAATTTTGTAATAATAGCAGCACAAACTTTCCTTTTAAATTACTATATATATATATATATATATATATATATATATATATTTGTGTGTAAACCAAGAATTTTTGGGCCTTTTTGAAGACCTAAAGTGTGTGTGTGCAAGGTGGGTGGGTGGGTGTCATCTTATATACAGGTCTATGGAACAGATGTAATGTGTTTTCTTGGTGATGCTATTAGCAACAAAAAGTTGCCATATTGGCAAAATTAACAAAGTGGTAAGGAATAAGAAAATAGTAAAGAACATAAAGAAAATACGTAATGGTAAAAAGTAAATAAATCATGTACAAATTTTGAAATGAGAAGACATAAAAATTGAAAAATAAATTAAAAAGGACTCCTACGTGTGTTATAATTATTCCAAAACAATAGTACTATAATGGTATCGGATCGGCTAATCATCTAATGAACACAATTCTACGTAACCCGGAAGTAATCGAGGAATTGTCAAGTGTAGCATGTTTTGTTCTTTTCCTCCCCCTAAGTTTGTACTGCGTAAATTTAAGAAAGTCATCTTTATATAGGGTTACCAGAATTGAATGTATATAAAATTCTTTAAAAAATTATCGCCGAATCTTGACTCAATCATAGGTGAAACGCCACACCCAGGCTTGTTTCCCTTTCTTCGCTGTACGGGTTTTTATTATGAAATCTGAATTCTGTGATTTTTTGTACATTAATCTTTATTTCAATTTTTAATTTTCAATTTAACAATTTTTTGATTTTCAATTTCTCAATTTTTGATTTTGTTTTTTAATTTTCTTTTAATGTATTAATCTATCTTGTATATATTTGCAATTTATTATCTCCGTTTGTTTGATTTTTATGTGCTTTTAACGTTTTTAACTTTTAGTTTCGTCTTTTTCATTCTCAAAATTCCTTTCTCCTGTGTTTTTTTATATTTTTTTTATCTTACTTTGTTTTTTATTTTCGTCTTGTTTGGCGCAGTTTGTCCTTTCAGGAATTAGTGCCACTAAATTCTAACCAACCAACCAACCAACCAACCAACCAACCAACCAGAATTGAAATTTGCCTTTAGTGTCTAAGTAAAAATACCATTGTTCTAGCCCTGATTTTGAAACCATTCTCTACAGCAGTAATCTAGATAAAATAGTGTAAATTTTCAAATTAATTAAGATGCATGAAGTTCATTATAATTTAAAATATAAGTTGTTTTTTCCTCATCACTTTTAAAATGAACTGAGATACATTCTTGTATTTATCTTGAGGTGCGACCAGTCATCAAATTATATGGTATTTAAATTTGATGCTATGGCAAAAAAGGTCTGAGAAGCGTTGGTGTAGTATTTTAATTTAAAGCAACTTGATTGGAAAATATTTCCCCTGCTTTACCTGCTAGGTGATATTTTTGGCTTCTTGGCGACATATTTGAACGTTCTAGTAATTTTTTTTCACTTCGGCTTTTATACAGGTTTTGAACTTTGTGTAAATTTTTGAAGGAAAATCGTATCCTCAGCTTATATTCAGAAATATACTGTATATAATCCCATTAATGCCTATACTCCTTAGTCAAATTTTAACAACAACAAAAAAAAAGTTTTCTTATCTAACTTATACCATTTTAATCTATATTTTAATTATATATATAAAATCTGTATTTAAATGAAAATCTTTGTAATCAAAATTGAAATATTTGAGATACTGGATTCAAGGATGATGCTTTAGTACTAGAGCTCACAGGTTTAAATCCCACAACTTTCATGAATGTTTGTAGTCATTCACAATTGGTTTTAAGCAGTAGGTCCTGGTTTCGTGAGTGTTAGTGAGCAAAACAGTTAAGGTATATCTATGTTCAGAGAACTTTTTTCTTTAAACGTGGAAACTAGTTCATGTTTTTACATTTTTAGATTTATTTTTTATATTATCATAGAGAATTGCATTTAAAAATTTATTCCTGGAGAAGTTTTTATAAAATTTCTGAGAAATGAAGAAAATTTAGTAAAAAAATTGGGTTTTTTCAAAAGGTCTAATTTTTTAATAAATTAAATTATTTCAATATTTTTTGATGCAACACATTTCTTATACACTGGACTAGTGAATAACCTAAAATCTTTGCTTAATTTTCATTTGGTAAAAAATTTTGGTCTTTCAAAATCATACACATTGAATTTTAAACAAATTTTCATTACCTCTATATCTAACTATGAGTGTAAAATCCTTAAAAATTATCCAAATTTAAAGCTTTTTGGTCATTTACTAGTAAATACTATCAAAAGCATTCATAATAATTTTCAACAAAATATTTTAAGAACATTTAGTGAAATAACATTTCAAGTTTCAACATTTTATTAAAAATACCATTCTGAAAAAAATGCATTTTAAGTTTATGAATGCAACTTTAACTATTAAAAAATTAAAATACATGTTTAAAAATGGATACCTTAACTGTAGCGCTCCAAACCAAACCATACCGAGGATGATGCTTGAATAGTATTAATGACTGGATATTGTTTGAGTAAATAAGGTACTACCATTTGATTATAGTTCAAGTCCTGCTAATAGCAGGGATTTTTGTAATTGTTTGGAATATACTTTGAATGGTAGGTGTCAGTTAAATTGTTCCTAGTTTTGTAAAATATTGACCATAGCATCCCAAATTAAAAAAAATATTTAAAAAGTTACTATGACTAGTTTTTTATTAACAGATTAGATGCTATTATTATTCATGAGCTGAATAAAGATTCTAAGAAAAATGTATATATTTTAAACAAGATTTTTTGCCCGATTAACCCTTTCAGACCTAATGTACACAATTGTACACATCGGGGAGACCGGCGTAAAAGGGACCATCCCCAATTATTTATTTTATTTATTATTTTTAATGTTTAATACTTTGATACATAGATGACAGCACTGCAGTCTTGAAAATGATTGTGTAATTGTATGTTAGTTAAAGATAGGAAGAATTTAGAAAAAATGTTAGTCTTAACTAAGCAGAAAAATGATAAAACTGTGAATTTTAAAGCAAATAAAGAAAATTTATGTGGATCAAAAAGTTCGAGTGATTCGGAAAATATGTCTGTTTATAGTGATACACAACACAGTGATAAAGAAAGCAATTCACAGCATGATGCTGATTTTGATAATGAATTAAAAGTTGGCAAGTATGTTTTGGTTAAATTTTTGACAAAAAAGAAAGTGGTTCATTTGGTTGGTTTAATAACAGAAAAAAATGATGAAGATTACGCTCTCGTGAAATTTATAAGGCAAAAACCTAATCAAAATGTGTTCATTTTCCCTGAAAATGTTGATGAATCGCTCTGAAATGTTCAAGATATTGTGATGAGTCTCCCAGATCCTACTGCTTCTCAAGAAAATAGCAGACTTTCAGTAACACACAAATCTTTTGGTGTATCATTCATTAACTTCAATATTCGCTAATATTATGCTTTATGTGTACAGATTGAAGCTATAGAAAATAAATATAATACATTTTATGTTTTGTACTATTAAATAATGTACTACAATTAAGTTTTCTGTAGAAATTTTTTGCGGTCAATTTTACCCCGTGCCATGGACCATTTTACCCTGGGGTCGGGGTAAAATGGTCCAATTTGTCACTTGCTATTAAAAAAATTATAATAAAAAGTAATTATAATAATTGGTTTTAACTGAGTGTAATATAAAGCCTAATATATAGGCAATGTGCATAGATATTTTCAGATTCAAAAAATCATTAGTTTGAGAGCAAATACTCAAAATTTACAAAAGCGGACCATTTTATCCCGGTTTCCCCTATAATATAAAAATTTCACATATAATATTTTCATTACGTAGGACGGATGTGTACACTTATACACAAAAAGAAAAAGCGGTTTTTCTTGAAAAGCTTGTAATCAGGATTTATTTATTTATTTTTCCTTAGATCTATTTACAATAGCCTAGTTGCAGGCATTTTTTTCATATCGATTAGCGAAAATCAGGTCTGAAAGGGTTAACATCTTTTTTGTTTTAAAATGAAGTATGTACTGTGTTTAAATTATATAAAATGCATAGTTTTTTGTGTAAGTGTTTCTTTGTTAAATATTTTATTTATATCAATATTTTTATAATCTTTTAGCACAAGAAGAAAATTATATAAGTGGAGTATATGATCTAAATGAGGCTATAGATGAAACACAGCGCTTATGGAGTCAAGTTCAGAAAAAATCAGGTAATATCATTTTCCACCATTTTTATTCAGAAATTTCATTGCATTTTTGTAAGTGTATGAATTATTGGTCCACATACTATCAATTAACACGTTGGCTGTCAACAACAAGATAACTCAGATTGCTTTCTTTTCTAAAATGCCAACTATGAGTTATCTCATACTGTGTTTACTTGCCATTTTTGCACAGTTGGAAAAAACCCGGGTTTTTTAAGAAAAACCCAACCACGGTAGGTTTTTCTGGGTTTTATTGGGGTCTGGTTTTAAGAGGAGAGGGCAGGGGAAGTACCTTATTTCAGAAAAGATTAAATTGCTAAAACTGATTATATTTTTATTAACTTAATATTCAAGAAATTAATTAATACAAATAAATCAATGTAAAGACTATAAAAAAGTTTACTTTTTATAATACTTTTTAAACAGTTTTAACAAAGGATTACTTTTTAGCTCTATTCTTTCTCCATTTAAAAAAACATTTTTGAAACGTTTTTGCATAAAATTTTTGTCAAAGGTAATAGACAATTAATGTGTAGCCAAAAAAAGACTCAAGTCCCAGGAACAAGGGAAGGTCATTTCTCAACAGTCAACACAACTTGTTTTTCATGATGAAAGATGAGAAAGGGGGATATCTCTACTCTATCCCTTTCTTGGTGACAAAAGAATTGAAAATTTTCTAAATTGTTATGTTGGATTTCCCATAAATTTGCAAATATTTTTCTGAATTTTGATAGACTATATATACATGGTTTCCGCGCACTTGGAAAGTCAGGGAAAGTCATGGAAAATCATGGATTTAGACAATGGATTAATTTTGTCATGGAAAGTCTTGATTTTTCAAGTAAAATGAGTAAAAGTCATGGAAAGTCATGGATCCGCTAAACTACCGATTAAAAAAAATGCATTGAATTGTTTAATTCTATTTTTACTTGTCATTTGGCTGAAGTTACTGAGTTTGGTATTTATGTATTATCCTATTGACCATATTGCCAAGTAAAATTTGTTCACCAAGGAAACTCAAAGCAAGAAAGCTTAATGGGTGGGTAAATGTATATTATTCTGGTTTTTTCTTAAATTGTAGATTAAAATTTTATTAATATAATAATAATTATTTTTTAATAAAAATTAGTTAAGATTTTTGCACAAAATATAAGTTTATCTCTAGGGATATTGTATATAAACATTATAGGGTTATATTTGGCTATTATTCATGGTCACCTGGATAATACCAAAGTACCCTGAATTCAAATTGGAAACATTTTGATTGAAAAATTGCTATATGATTAAACTTAGGTATGTAGATACAACAATTTATTTTTATGTATGTGAGTTTATTAACACTTATAAAGTAAGTTTATAGTTTTTTTATGATAAAATTCCTGTAATTTCTCTAAAAGCATATATTTTATTTGTATGTACATCAGAAGTTTTATTCATATATACTTTAACGAAAGCTTTTTAAAGTCATGGAAAATGATCTGCTAAATCAGGGAAAGTCATGAAAAGTCATGGATTTGAAAAATTTTATTTTGCAGATACCCTGTATATAATTCCACAGAATAATTCTTTCAAATTGAAAGAGGGTAAAAAATTTAGATAAATTTCTGAAAATAAATAAAAATGTCATCAATTTTTAAAAAACCCAATAAAACCCTTAGGAAGGGTTTTATTGGGTTTTTTAGACTGGGTTTTACCAAGAAAAACCCGGGCAGGTTTTTCTGGGTAGGTGGGTTTTTTGCAACCCTGTATTTTTGTGCAGCTACGAATAAACTTGTAGTATATCAGTGCTAATATCGATAGATGACTTCTGGGAAAAGAACAAAGAGTCAATGCTCTTGGAAAATAAATAATTCATGACTTTACTGAATTTCTGTCCACAAATTAGAGTTTTTAATAATATGAGATTAAATCAAGTTATCTATTTAGGCCAGATATGTATAAATTGCTGTGGCATTCAACATGTTAAACTTTACAGTTTTCCTTTGTGAAATCACAACTGAATGATAAACTGGGTGGAGTGGTCAGTTTCTACCAGTTTTTCATCAATTCTCCAGCTTGAGTAAATAGACCCTTATTTGTAATAACTGTGCTTACACACAATTTAAATGAATAAATGAAATCACCTTTAGGGCAGCTCATGGTGGTGGTGGGGGAGCATATTTATTTTGGCTATTTTATCACTGGAGTACCATGTTGATGTTTGATATACTTTTTGTGAAGGAATAATTAGAAAGTCTTCCATGTCTAAAATTAGATATTGAACTGCTTTTGAATGCTGCTAACCTCTGTATACTATCACTGTACGTTGCTAATATTTAAAAAAATTAAAGGAAAGATTTTTTTTTCTTTAAATTAATTCTTTTATTACCTTTAATTTATTATAGGCAGGGTTGGAAGAAAATGATTTTTTTTTTTTAAAAATCAAAAAAATCAGATTTATTTGATTTAAATCAGTTTTTTGATTTAAATCGGATTTCTCTGCCTTTTTTTCTGAATACTAATTTTAATTGTTGTTTTTGTTTCTTGCAATATACATAGAATAGTTTGTTATAAGAAGTAACATCTTATCTATGTACTATATTCTACACACTGATTACCTAAAATTAATTATATAAATTTTAATCTAAATACATTCCATTATTTCGTAATTGGATAGTGCAAACCGAATTAGATGCAAATTTAAAGAAAAAATTAAATATTCTTTTAATGCAAACTATTTATTAAAAAAAAAAACAAATCACAATTATTTCAGTATTTTTTAATCATCGAATTATGGATTTAATTGTTTCAATAAAAACACTAGCTTTGATACTTTATCCACTCCTAATTGGTTATCAAGGCTAGAATGAACAGTACCAAAAGAAGAAAACTGTCTTTCCATTCCGGCAGATGAAGCCACGGCTGTTGTTATTTGGTAGACAAACTGAATTTCAAGTTCAGTAATACTCTCTTTACCTCCCATTTCATAAAATGAATTCCACCAGTCATAATCAATCATTGTACTACCCCTACTACATACTTTCTGATGTCAACCCCTAAATTCTTGGAAAGCACATGCTATCTATTTAAACTTATTTACTTATTGGTATTACTGTGATGACTGATTTTCAATTCTCCTGTCTTTGGAATATAGGTTTTAAAAGAAGTGAAAAAAAATTATTTAAATCAATGATTTTTTCAAAAAACAAAAAAACAACTGATTTAAATTATGCCAAACCTGATTATAGGTATCTAAATTGTCTTCGTATGCTTATAAATATATCCATATCTAACCAAGAATAGATATTAGCATTATTTTTTCATGCATTTAATTCATTCAAATGTTTTTCTTTTATGAAATAGTAAATAATATTTTTGAATTATGTTAATCATATCATTTTTTAGGCATGGATAACTTTTTTTTAAAATAATAGCTAATAAATAATTTCAAAAGTTGTATTGAAATGCATTAAATTAAGCTCATTTCTTCTATAAAAAAATTAATATTTTTCAAGACTAAAGACTTTTCTCCCCTCCCTCTTACTCATACATATTCTCAAATAAGATTTATTTACCCTTTAAGTACATTGCTTTATTATACATATTCCTCCAGGGGGGGGGGCGATTTTAGTATTTAGAAATAAAAGTTTAAGACATTTCAGGGAGGCTACACATCAGAAATTTGTCATGGTACTTTTCAAAATTCTTAAAAAATTGGGGGATTTTTTCAGAATTTGACTAATTCTAGGGCAATGTTTTTTTCAATGATCAACAGAACAATATCTGTTCCAAAAATGGTCCTATAAAAAAAATAATAAGCAGCTTTATAGCATGTTATTTTTTTAAAAATAAGGTCATTTTCTATTTTCATTTTAAAGCAATGTAAATTAAAAAAAAATATTCATTATGTATGTTAAATTTAGATGTTTTTTCACTCTATATTTAATTGAGAAAAACATTTTATCATATTTAGTTGCATCATTCATATATACAGGGTTCCCATGGCTCTTAAAAGTCCTTAAGAACTCCTTAATTTTAGCTTTCATTTTTAAGGACCCTTAAAACTACTTAATTTTTGTCAAAGGTCCTTAAAAACTCCTTAATTTTTAAATTGGAATGTGGTCAATTTCTCCATCAACGCGATCCACCATCGTCACATGATTTCCTATCAGTTTTCTTATGGGACAGTTTTTTCTTAGTTACTTATTATTTGACCAATAAATAATCTTTCGCATACTTAAAAGGTTTAAAGTATAAAGTCAGCTGCCTTTTCCTAATAGCTAACAGTCGTATTAATTAAATGAAGATTGGCGGATGGGGAGTTTGTAGATATTTCAGTTACTTATGGAAGTTTAATTTTCCTTGCATTGAATGTAATAGAAAAGTGTAAAACTTTCTTCTTTTCCAGGCAACGTCGGGTATTATCAGCTAGTATATACAAACATATATATATATCTATTTGTGTATCAGAGTCATTTTTAAACCCTCAGAAAGTACTGTTTATAATATTGTATTTTATTCACAATTTATTTCTAGTTTGATCACTCAAAAAGCTTTAGATGTAAATTTTTCAAAATTATTTTTTGTCAAATACATATATCTTATTACTAATTTTTATGCAATTTTTAAAATGTAATTCTGTAATATTGTAAGGCATTTATTGAACATGCCTTGTCTGGTTCATAATCATTAAAATATGTTCTTCGGGAAATAGGGTTTATGTCGTTATGCTGTGTATTTCAAGTAGGTCTTTATAAAATGTTACTTTGGTCCTTAGAAAGTCCTTAATTTTTGTTCTAGAAAAACAGCGGGAACCCTGATATATGGACATTTATTTAGAATATTTGCTGACGAAATTGCGGCTGTAATATATTCACTGCTCATGGAAATGACTTCTTTGACTTCTGGGATTTTGATTACTTTAATTGAAAGAGTGGAATTGTTAGGTGCACTCAAATGGAAAAATTGTGTGTTCAAATACGTAAAATTATACTATTTACACTTAAAAATGCAAAAAATAAAAAAGGACAAATCACACTTTTATTTCAATGCAGCCTTTGCTGGATATAAATTTAGTACATTCTTAAGAAGTGTCACATAACTGCAATATGTCGGGGTATTTAGGATAATATGATACTTTTATCTTGAATTTTGTGGCTGTCATATATCTTTTAATAAACTTTAGTTATTAAATACACCTGGCTGATCTTATATTAACCCACTTAAAAGTAGGTCATGGGTTAGGTAAATATTAATACAGATTCAGAGCAGATAATAAATTTCTGGAATATAATATATGTTTGGAAACTTATGAAATTAAATATCCAAATTTTGGTATAGCCATTTTATGTTAGCTGATTTCAAAGCAAATGAAATTATTCATTTATTTTCAAGTGGAATCAAGTAGAAGTTTGAATAAATCACTATTCAATATGGAGGACTGTAACAATATTAGCAATAAACAGCACAATTAAAATATATCAATTCCTGTGATTTTTTTTATTAATTTGTGTATAATATTTACATAAAAAACAAGGTTTCAGTTTTTTTGAATAATAAAAAATTTAATTTTTCCCCCTCCTTTTTTTTAAAAAAATCCAGCCCTTATACTTGAAAGACATTGCATTAAATTGATTCACTGTATTTTATAGTTGTACTATTAGTAAAATAACCCAAAATTTCAGTATGTAAAAAATTCCAGAAATGTCTTTTGATAAATAAGATTTGTTTTGATTCTTATATTTATTTTTAGTGGGTGATAAAATTACTGCTGTTGAAATCATGCCTGATTCTGATCTCATGAAAATTCAAACTGGATTGGCAAAAAGAAGTGCAAAATTTTACAAACCAGATACTTTGGTTTTTAATCCTACAGAATTTTCTATGAATTTGGTAAGTATTAATGTGTTACAATTGCTGTCTAAATTCAGTAATTTTTTATAACTGTAAGGATATACTGAAAAAACTGAAAAAGGTTGGATTAATTTTGCATAATGCTGAGCAACTGATTTGTCTAAAGCTATTTTTACACATACTATCTTATTTTCTCGATTCCAAAAAATTTTTAAAAGTTATACAAGAAACTTTTCATCATATATTGTATAAAAACTTTATCTAGAATAGATTAATCCTTGAAAGTGAATGAATATTATAAATATTATTATTCAAATATTAACTTTTCTATTGTTATTCCCATGGTCCAACTTTTGTATTATTATTCCCATGGTTTCCGCGCACCTGGAAAGTCGGGGAAAGTCATGGAAAATCATGGATTTAGACAATGGATTAATTTTGTCATGGAAAGTCTTGATTTTTCAAGTAAAATGAGTAAAAGTCATGGAAAGTCATGGATCCGCTAAACTACCGATTAAATAAAAATGCATTGAATTGTTTAATTCTTTTTTTACTTGTTATTTGGCTGAAGTTACTGAGTTTGGTATTTATGTATTATGTTATTGACCTTATTGCCAAGTAAAATTTGTTCACCAAGGAAACTCAAAGCAAGAAAGCTTAATGGGTGGGTAAATGTATATTATTCTGGTTTTTTCTTAAATTGTAGATGATGGCCGAATGGTTAGGGTGCTGGCCTTCGGAACCGGAGTTCGTGGGTTTGAATCCCACAGTGGCATGGATGTTTGTAGCCGTTTGGAGTCGGCTTTAAGCAGTAGGTCCCGGTCTCATTAGCCCTCGTGTGCAAAAAGTAGACCGTAGCGCTCCAAACCAAACCAAAATATAAACATTATGGGGTTATATTTTGGCTATTATTCATGGTCACCTGGATAATACCAAAGTATAAATTCAAATTGGAAACATTTTGATTGAAAAATTGCTATATGATTAAACTTAGGTATGTAGATACAAAAGTTTATTTTTATGTATGTGAGTTTATTAACACTTATAAAGTAAGTGTATAGCTTTTTTATGATAAAATTCCTGTAATTTCTCTAAAAGCATATATTTTATTTGTATGCACATCAGAAGTTTTATTCATATATACTTTAATGAAAGCTTTTTAAAGTCGTGGAAAATGATCTGCTAAATCAGGGAAAGTCATGAAAAGTCATGGATTTGAAAAATTTTATTTTGGCACCCTTGGTTTATCATAATTTATATCTAAAATGAAACTTTTAGTTGAAATTGAAGAAAATGTGAAGTAATTAAAATTGTTTTTCGTTGCCACTGTTGAAACATGCTAAAAGATTCCTTGAATTTGGTTCATGTGACTGATCTTTTACCTCTGTGGTGCATAGATAACATGACAAAAAATGTTTGAGAAGCCTTTGTCCAGTATTTTACATTACAGGAATTTGATTGGAAAATATTTCTCCTGTTTTGCAAAATTTTGGCTTCTTGGCAACATATTTGAAGGTTACAGAAATTTTTATTTCATTTTGTCATATGTGGATTTTGAATTTAGGGTAAAATTTTGAAGATAAATTGTGTTTTAGACTTATATACAAATGGACTCATATTTGGAAATATATGGTAATAAATAAATATAAACTGATCTATATATTAAGTATACGTTATATATATATTATCTATAAATTATCTATAAGATATATATCATGATAAAATAAATTTTTTTAATTATGATATATATCCATTGATTTATATATATATATAAAAGCACTGAATTTCTTAAAAAGAAATTTTTAGCACATTTAATTTTTTTGAGTGAAAAAAATATCTTTAGGTACTGTAATTGTTTTTAACAGTGCCAGTGAAGTGCTATTAGATAGACCTTTATATAATTTGTTTTGTAGCAGTACAGGATTTTTAGATTAGTAATATATTTCAAGCCTAATCACTAATTTTTTTATATCAGTCATTTAATATTAATAGTTCAATGATAAAATATAAACTGCTTGTGAAATATTGTAAAAATGATAAAATTAATTTAAAATTTTTATTTAAACATCTGTTATAAGTTTTCTATATCATTACCTGTTCTGACTTTTTTCTCTTAAACAAAGTTATAATTTAATTTTTACAGTAAAAGTTGTTAAAGACTGTTAAGTACTGTTACAGGCTTAAAAGCAAGTTTTGTCCAAAGCAGTAATTGGATGCTGTTAGAAGATTTAAACTCAGTAATATTCTAAAATATTTTTGGTTTCCTGAAAGATAAATTTCAGCAATTGTTAATTTAAGTGATACCGCTTTTTAAAATAAGAAATTTTCATGTAATGACTTTAGTTGTGTAGTTTGTTGGAAAATGATCTTTTCATTTTTTCCTTTTCCAGAAACAATACTATGATCATTCTTCTATGTCTCAAAGAAATTCTCGAAGTTCTTCTAAAGCTGATGAATTAATATGGCTTGAATTAGGAAATGCGGCTAAAAAATTACTATATACAGTGCCTTCATTTAACTTCATGTAAGTATTTATTCTTATAAATTAAAGCTGGATTTTTTTTTTTTTTTTTTTTTTTGTATAAATGTAAGATTGTACCAATTTTATAAAGACTTCAATAGTATTAAGTCAGACTTCAGTAGTATTAAGCTTTTGCATTAATTTATGCACATGACTGATTAATCTTTCTTTATCTTTTTCATTTTGTTCATTGTTAAGCAGAGTTGCAAAAAACTCAGGTTTTTTAAGAAAAATCCAACCCGGGTGGGTTTTTCTGGGTCTTATTGGCTTTTCTGGGTTTTTTTGGGGTCTGTTTTTAAGAGGAGAGGTCAGGGGAAGTATTATATTTTAGAAAAGATTAAATTGCTAAAACTGATTAATTTTTATTCACTTAATATGCAAGAAATTATAATTTAATTAATGCAAATAAATCAGTGTAAAGTTTACTCTGACATCACAACAGAAAATGTTATATATTGACATATACCACATATTTGAATGATGTTTTAACAAAGGATTATTTTTTATCTCTATTCTTTCAACCCTTAAAAAATAAATGGTTAATTCTCCTCATGAATTATAAGTTAAGACTCCAAAAATATTTCCTCAAAGTATGTTTAATGCTGATGTAGTTAAAAAATTTAGTGCAGCACAGTGATGGAAACTAATTGAAATGCATGTTAGGGATGGAGATATGTTAGATTTTTGCCACTTTATGGTAGCCCTAAACAAGTGTCCAGCTAGCTGTGTATCACTGGAACGAGTGTTCTCTTCATGTGGGTTGGTTTGGTTGAAACTTAGAAACAGATTAGGAATAAAAAAGCATTGAAGTTATGATTTTACACATGAAACCTTTGACGTTTTCTTTATGGATTTCACAGACAATTTTTTTTTCCCGAATTGTCATGTTGGATTTACCATAGATTTGCAATATTTTTCTGGATTTATATAGACTGTATAATTCTTTAAATATGAAAGAGGGTAAAAAAACTAAGATAACAGTTTCTGAAAATAAATATAAATATCACCAATTTAAAAAAAATACATTAACCCCTACTTCAGAAAAGGTTTTATTCAGGGTTGGCAAAAACCCAGGTTTTTTTCAGAAAAAACCCAACCCAGCGGGTTTTTTTTTTTCAGGTTTTTTCGGGTTTTTCAGGGTTTTTGGGCTTTTTTCGGGTTTTATCAGGGTTTTTTCTATACTTTAAAGGGTTTTAGATGCTTTTTTGGGGATTTGAAAACTATTCAGGTTTTTTGTTATGTAAGAGGACGGGATATATAATTAATTGTATGATTAAAATAAATTTTAAGAATCAATTTTAAATTATGCAGAAGAAATTTTTGTCTAAATTAAAGAAAATTTTGAAATCTTAAAATAAATTTTTTTCATATAAAATTTTTCTAACATAAAAAACTAGTTTTGAATGGTGGTTATTTTATACTAAAAGTTGGCTTTGAAATAGTTGCATTTTTTTCTTTTCAATAAAATGTATTAAATTATTGCTCTATATTTATTAGCAGTATTGTGTTATTAAAGCATTCAGAAGATATTTTTTTAGTTAATTTGTAAGTTATATATGATAAGTAGCAGAATTATTTATATATATTATCAACATGCTTATTATTTGAAATTGTTATACATATTTTTTACCCAATTTTTCTTGTCCATTTTTCGATTAATTTTATCACTTATAATACTTCAATATTCTTATTTTTTTTCATCATACATTCTTATTAACTTTAATTTAGATTTTATTGTATTTGTTATACAGATAACTATTTTTCCCTGAAAAGAAGTTTTTGTTTTTTCTAGCAGTTTAGACTCCCTCAAATTAGAAAAAATTCTAGGATCATTGTTAAAGATGAAATATGTAATATATATTATAGATTTAATTCAATATATTTATTATTAGTTAAATATGTGGAATTTTAAATAAAGATTTTGAGAACCCAATTTTGAAAAAACCCACTTGGGTTTTTTCAAGTGGTTTTTTTTTAAAAAAAAAAAAAGCCTGGGTTTTTTTGGGTTGGGCAAATGAAGCCAACTCTGGTTTTATTGGGGGTTTTTAAACTGGGTTTTATCCACCAAAAAACCAAACTACCCAGAAAAACCCTGGCAGGTTTTTCTGGGTAGGTGGGTTTTTTGCAACCCTGTTGTTAAGTGCTCTTGATATAAAATGTATCCAACTGAAGCCTGTTGTAACCTACTTTTAAGTAATCTCTTTACCAAAAAATATCTTTATCCAGTGGTGTTCTCTACCCCAACTGAAGATATAAATCATATTCATGTTTTTGGCTTTAAAAATTAAATAATTTTTTTACATCTGCATAAATAATTTTATCCAGGTAAAAAAATCCTGTATGAAATTAAATTAGTAATTTTTTTTAATAAGGTATTTAATTCACTGATCTAAAATCAACTAATTTAAACCAATACAACCACAGTGAAACCCATAACTGATTATTAAATAGAAATTTAATATATTAAATGTTCACTAAGCATGAAGAACAGTTGGTGTTTTAGATATATTTTTCTTTGACTGTTTTTTGTTTTTTTTTTGGTTGTAACATTCAAAAAGTCACTTTTTGTTCGGCTTTAAAAGCATTTTTTATTGAGTATTCTATCTATTATGGTTAAAATCACAAAGAATGTTCAGTCCTATAATATTTAAAACTGCATACTAGCTCACAATGTAAACTTTTCAAGGGAATTTTTGTGTAGAAAAAAAAATTGAATATAATCATGATTTGGTAGTAAGTTAAAATTTATTGATAAAGTATTTTATTTAGTGATTTTAAAATGGGGTCTTTTTTTCCTGACAAGGGAATAAAAATATGTATTTACATTTCAAATTTGCCTGTAACAATTTTTTCATACTCTTAATGTTTAAAAATATAAGTAGAAATGTTTAATTTTAGTTTTTTGTCAAAGAATAGAATTTGATTTAATGTGCATTGTTATTTACTTTGTACTCAAGAGATAATTTGTTTTATTTGATATTTATATAGCTGCAATAATTTTTTTTAAAAATTTATTTAGGCACGGCACTTTTGATCCTGATCTCGATCCTATTGAAATAGTGAAGAAAAAGCGAAAAGTAAAAGAAAAAGATAAAGTTGGAAAAATGACAAGGCCAATATCTGTATGAAAAACATGATATTTACTTTAAAATAGTAAATGGTTTTTAAGTTATTTTTTAAGGGAACAATTGCTACATATGTTAAATTAGAGAAAATTGCTTATTTCTATTGTATAAAATCATTAAGTTAATTTTTATGTATATGCATGGTTTCCGCGCACCTGGAAAGTCATGGAAAATCATGGATTTAGACAATGGATTAATTTTGTCATGGAAAGTCATGATTTTTCAAGTAAAATGAGTAAATGTCATGGAAAGTCATGGATTAAAAAAAAATACATTGAATTGTTTAATTCTATTTTTACTTGTCATTTGGCTGAAGTTACTGAGTTTGGTATTTATGTATTATCCTATTGACCCTATTGCCAAGTAAAATTTGTTCACCAAGGAAACTCAAAGCAAGAAAGCTTAATGGGTGGGTAAAAGTATATTATTCTGGTTTTTTCTTAAATTGTAGATTAAAATTTTATTAATATAATATTTATTTTTTAATAACAATTAGTTAAGATTTTTGCACAAAATATAAGTTTATCTCTAGGGATATTGTATATAAACATTATAGGGTTATCATGTTTGGCTATTATTCATGGTCACCTGGATAATACCAAAGTACCCTGAATTCAAATTGGAAACATTTTGATTGAAAAATTGCTATATGATTAAACTTAGGTATGTAGATACAACAATTTATTTTTATGTATGTGAGTTTATTAACACTTATAAAGTAAGTTTATAGTTTTTTATGATAAAATTCCTGTAATTTCTCTAAAAGCATATATTTCATTTGTATGTACATCAGAAGTTTTATTCATATATACTTTAACAAAAGCTTTTTAAAGTCATGGAAAATGATCTGCTAAATCAGGGAAAGTCATGAAAAGTCATGGATTTGAAAAATTTTATTTTGGCAGATACCCTGTATATGGCATCCTACATTTAAGTTTCTGCTTAATTTTATTGTGTATACTTTAAGTATATATGCAAGTTGAAAATCCTTTGAAACTTGCATTTTCATTCTCTTATCAGACATTAATTTTAAATAAGATAACTATTCATTCATAAAACTTATCAATCTCCTAGTTTTAAGTGATAATAATTCAAAATTTGAAGTTGCGAGTAAATTTAGTTTTTTCTCTTAAATTTGAAATTTGTAAAATAGGTAAAACTAGTCACAAAGTTATGAACTGAATTTTTTGGAGCAATATTAAACATAATGACAATATCTCAATTTAGAATTTTGAGTTGTGGTCCTTCAGAACTAGGCTGTCAATATGGATGGTAAGTTCTGTTATTGAACCTCAGTAATGCAGAATATTTACTAATCAAAACATACACAAACACATTAATTTGGGTTATTGGAGTTTTTGTATGTACTGGCAGATTCCTTTTCTAAGAAACAGTAAGTGGAATAATTAATTTAAAAACTTGAAAATTGATAATAAACGAAATATTTTTACTCAAAAGTTTATTTATAGAATATTAAAATATATATTTATGTTCATTATACAACCAGAACTACAAACATTTTATCTCTGAAAAATAAACTAAAAAAAAGATGAAATTCTCACAGACAATTCTTGTTTATTTGAAACATAGATCAAAGCTGTCTGGTAAAATTTAACTGTCAGATACTTTTGTTTTGATATAATAATAGCAAACTTTCATTGTTAACAGCTAAGCCATAGTGTTTTTTCATCAATGACTCCCTTGAACAAATTTGCCTAGAAAAAGTCTCAAGTTAGCATTTGAATGATTTTTAATATCTTGATTACCCTTTGCCTGTTTTGTACATGACATATACATATCATTTGTCATATAATGCATATGATGCTTTATACACTTTTATGTCAAATGTGATACACAATGGATTATATTTTAAGGTATCCATCTACGTTTGGAGAACTCTTTACTTTAAACATAGAAATTAGTTCATATTTTTACATTTTTAAATTTATTTTTTATATTATCATAGAAAATTGCACTTAAAAAATTTATTCCTGAAGAAGTTTTTATAAAATTTATAATAAATGAAGAAAATTTAGTAAAAAAATCAGGTTTTTTCAAAAGGTCTAATTTTTTAATAAATTAAATTATTTCAATATTTTTTTATGCAACACATTTCTTATACACTGTACTAGTGAATCACCTAAAATCTTTGCTTAATTTACATTTCATAAAAAATTTTGGTCCTTCAAAATCATACACATTGAATTTTTAACAAATTTTCATTACCTTTATTTCTAATTATGAGTGTAACATCATTAAAAATTATCCAAATTTAAAGCTTTTAGGTCATTTACGAGTAAATACTATCAAAAGCATTTATAATAATTTTCAACAAAATATTTTAAGAACTTTTTGAGAAATCACATTTCAAGTTTCAACATTTTATTAAAAATACCGTTCTGAGAAAAATTCATTTGAAGTTTATGAAAACAACTTTAACTATTAAAAAATTAAAATGTTTAAAATTCCCCACACTTTCTTGCTTCAAAACTTTCTTATTGCTAAGTTGCTAATTATTAAAAATACTAGAAAAATGTTTAAATTAATCTTCATGAAAATTTAAAAAGTTTTGTCCAAAAAATGCTGTTTAAAAGGCTTTAAATTCACAACTTCTGGTTCCGATGTCGCTACTTCCGTTTTGTTTTGATAGCTGTCACCAATGTTTAAAGAGCTGTAACTTTTCTTTAAAATGCCATAGAGACAAAACAAAAACAAATTTAGAAGCCTAAAAGTTTAAATTTTACAATAGAGAAATAAAAAATAAGTTATGATATTTGGCAGAAAATGACGTTTTCAACGTAGACAGATACTTTAAGTGGAAAATAATTTGGTATAGCATTTTGAATTTAGTTATATTTTTCACTTAGATGTATGAAATATGTATTAGATATAATTATTCTTTTGCATGGGGACAACCAAATGGTTAATTATGGTCTTATAAAGATGTGACAAAAAGTTTCCCAGAATTTTTTAAATCTGTGTATACCTGTCTGAACCCTATACTCTCTTTTTGAGAAGTTAAGTTTACATATGTACAGATACAATAACAGATTTTAATACCAGTAAGAAGATTGTATCAAACAGCAGGTTATTTACTATTATGCTATTATGTGAATTTTAGAAACAGATGCATTATAGATGCCGGTTTTTTTTGGCGACCAACAGAAAAATGTGTGTTTTGAAAAATGGCCAAGTAGAAAAATGTGGCAGCAGTCACATGGCATATTTGAAATACAACATTAACAAAACTAAACTTTAAAAGTAAGAAAACAGATTAACAATTTAAAGCATTATTAAAATAAAATTAGCATAATAATTATCATTTTGTACGTTATATAAAACAAAATGAACAGATTAGTAATATTTATGTTATGTATCAACAGAATAAAGACAATATATAGCATTTTTAATAAGCACTAATATTATAAAAATCTAAGATGTGAGGGGGGGTTCCCCCCCCTCACCTCAACCCCCCTTGTAATAAGAGAAATGCAAAATAAATTTAATAACAGATGAAAATTGAAAAGGGCAGCGCCACAAACATTCTTCAACACTCCTACCTCCCTTAAAAAAACTTTGAAATAATTCTTTTTTAACAAGTACCAAAAAATTTTACAAAAAAACCCTCAGATTCGGAATATTGTTGTTCCTACACACTTGGAGTTTAGAATGAAATGCAAAACCCACCTCACACCAAAGAATATGGTGATATTTTTTAACAATTTCAAAAATAGTAAGAACCTAAATAACTACACCCGCCATAATTAAATTACTAAATGCCGGAAAATAAGAACAAAAAGAAAATGTTCCAAACCAAAGCATCTTGTTTGATTTAGAATATCATGATACTTTTTAACAATTTCAAAAATAGTAAGAACTGAAATAATTTCACCTGTCATAACTAAATTATCTAAATCCCAGAAAATAAGAACAAAAGAAAAAAAATACAACCTGACCTAGGGGACTGTGAACCAAAAGAACATGTTACATATTTCAAATCGACAGCAACATATTACTTGAGCTTAGAAGTTTCCCAAACCACGTTGCAATCGAACATTTCGCAACACGGTAATCGACTCCTCATTAATTAGGCATGCAAACTGTTTTAATGTGCACCCGCAAGTCAGAGCGTGAGTATAGTACGTGTCAGAGGGAGTAGTCGGAGCACTCACTGAGCCAGCACAGAGAGCGCCTTTTGCCTTCTCCCCGGCAGCTCATTCTTTCGCACGCAGCCGTGTGGTGTACATTCATGGCGGATTGCCCAAACTTTCTACCTTCAAGTAGCCTTAGCCTGTAGGGTTATTTTCCTCCTGTTTGTTTTACGTAGTTTATTATTTTTCACTTTTAAGTAGGATTACCAAAAGTAGTAATGTTTCTTTTTGTCTTGCTCTAGTATGTACTTTAAAATTACTCCAGCTGTCTCCTTATATTTAAACTTATTTTAATGTTATACTGATTTGTTTTTCGTGTGTTTCCGTTCACCAATAAATGTTAATTGTTTGTACTTAAGCTTTGTCTTATTTCCTCTTATCAGTGTTATTGGGCTTTAATTTTCAGAGTAGCTTCTCTGCTTCTCGGAACTCTGCTATTGTAATCTATCGAAGGTATGCACTAGAATTTCAATTCGTTTTTCCCAGCTAGTGTATGTGTTTGTCACAGCCTTTCTGTGACAGAACAGCTAAGATGCCAATTTCCGGAATAGTGCCGGATACTGACGTCAGAAATCGCATGCACCAATGGGGTGCAAGAACACATTAGAGCTGCCATACCCTACCACCAAAGTCAGGGCAAACACACCAACCCACTCAACGACCTATAAAATTGCCAAATTTGGCGACAAAAAATCCACGGCATCTATAATGCATCTGTACCGAATGTTATACTAGTTATTGATACTTTTACACTACTTTAAATTTTTTTTTACAGTTTTTAATTTAAAAAATTAGTATTAATAACTGACTGATTTTTCAGAAAATTTTTGTAATATATTGTAATTATAAATGTTGATATTTGATGGAATATTAAATTCCAATGTATATCAATATTTTGCATTTTTTTAAAAATGTTTATTTTGTTTTATTTCAGACAAATCTAAAAGACAGCTCTGACAATAAAGATCCTATGATTAGACAAGCAGCAAGAGTGCTTGGTATTTTTAAACAGCTATCCCAAAAAAATGAAGGTTAGTCTTTTTATTTAAAGCAGTTTTAAAATAAGCATTAACCATTTATATCTGAACAACCTGGAGTTAAAAAATATTACTTTATTTGTTGGTATACATTATTTTAAATCATGTAAAAAAAAGTAAATAAAATGAATTTGTCAAAAGGGTATTTTCTACAAACAAAAAGTACATATTTATTGTAAATATTGTAAATATATTTGCTTAACAATTCTCTTTACATAAAGAATTCAAAACTACCTGTGTGAGATCTATTTCTAGTGTTTTCACATATTTAAAATAAATAAATAAATAGAAATTGAAAGTTTTAGGTTTAACTAGCAAATGTGACCGTGCTACGATACGGGAAACTATTTGTTACTTTTAAACAAATAATTATTTTCGATTATTAATCTTTAAATACTACACAGTGCAGTTCAAGTCATTTGCGAATAAAAAATCATAGTTGTTTCTATTACATATATATTGCCAATGATGACCTGTGACATTCGATTTTAGCCTTTTTATTGAATATCTAAAAAAATGCACGAGGAATTATCCTGAAACCTCAGGTGTGTAAACAGGTTGGTAGACGTGATATATTTCAGCTAAGAATTTTTCCCGGATCCATAGTAACCATCAACAAATTGAAGAAAAATGAATGTTTTGGTTAACCGTGTAAAAAGTAATGAATGAAAAGCTTTGAAATTTTAACACATGATTAGGATGCTTCTTGTAATAATCTGTGTTTATTGTTTTGAGGCTAGCACGTATACTCGTGGAGAAATTAAGGTTTTTATAAAAACAATCCCAATTTTCTCCAAGTGTTTTGCTTATAATTTGCAGAGTTCTCTATATTAAAAAATGCTATTTTCAGGACTCATGCCAAATGACATTGTACACAATACTCTGCAATTGAAATTAAAAAGTAATAAATATTGGATGAAAGATTATTTGCATATAATCAAACAATGAGTAATAAATATATTACTGAAATTATATTTCATGTCTTTACAAGTTAAAAGAAAAAATTAATTGAAGTTTTCTTTAATTTTTAGAATTAAAAATTTAACTCTCAAATTATATGCATAATGTTATATTTATTTTCTTGATTATGTAATTTGTGTAAGCTTCTTTTGAAAACCCTTTTCTTGAAGAAAAAAAAAGTTTTAAGCTTTAGACTCATTGTTACATTTATGAAAATTTAATCCTAATCTAGACAGCTGTTAGAGTATTATTTTATAATGAATATATATTGTATAGAGTTTTATTAAGTTTTTATTTCATTCTCTCTGACAGTATTGTTTTCAGTGTTGCTATTTATTTTGTTTTGCAGATAATGTGGTATGTTTTTATGAATTTGTAACTGATCCTACATCTTTTGAAAGAACTGTTGAAAATGTTTTTATTCTATCACTTTTAGTAAAGGTAAGAATTTAAAATTTATCTTCAACTTTTTATATCAATATAATTATTGTTTGCTTAGTTATTTTAAGAGTTGCTTTTCCTTTCCTTTACATGAAGAGATCAGAATCCTGACAATATTGAAAATAAGTAAATGTCTATAAATGTTCTGAAACTGGGGCTACCAGTTAATAGCCTCCACAGCTTTTTGGGGAAATAATAATAATAATAATAATAATAATAATAAATTGCCAAAATTTAACTTGCAAATTCGTCTATGCTTTATGTGAAATTAGTATTAGCAGATCTGGTGGACGACATTGGTTGATGCGCTTGTGACCATTCACAGTACTTCCTCTAAATTATCCCTTTTAAAATTTGATTTTGATTACATGATAGTTCCTCTTTAGATAATTTGTTTTCTTCTTGCCATTTATTAATATTCAAATTAACTGATATTGTTGAGTCAAATTCAGTTGTTTGGAGTATTTTTTTTAATAAAAAATTTGTTATAGCTTTCTTTCCTTTATGCTATTGTAAAATAATGTATTGTTTCCTATAATCTTTAAAAAGTTATGTTTCTTTTTGATTTTTTACTTTCATATTTTTTTTTTTTACATTTAAAATGTACAAATAGTCATGAGTCTTAGAAAAGTATTTTATAACACAGAGGCCAGCAATTGCTTTAAACCTTTGAGGACCAGCACATAAATGCTATAGGAGTCGACCATTGTGAAAACTGGTGCCATTTACACCATCTAGTTATCAAATCTAGTATTTAAAAATTAAAATAAAATTTTCAGATCTGATAAGCTTACTGGCCTGTTGTATTAGTGTGCAGTAAAACATGAGAAATCAGTTAACAATAATAATTTATTGTTATAACAAAAAAACAATAAAAATAACTTAAATTACAACTCTAAACATATCTCCTAATAGATCTCCAAACTGAACTAAACTTAACAGAAATGAACTCTTACTGGAGAGGTAAGGAAACAACCTGTTAAACACATCTCCCAACTGAACTCCTATTTTGGGAAAAACACAACATAAAACCATACCATACATCAACACATCTCCCGAGGCTATATATACCTGCTAATTTGCATAAAGCTCACCTTGGAGCCAAATATGCCACATCCACTAAATTCCCCAATTGGCTGGGGTTATTACATCAATAATTGGAAGGGGCTTTTCCGGGGATCATCAGGAAGTTAAAAATAAACCAACTGAAAATAAGTGATTTTAAGAAAATTAAGCTGGCAGTTAAACGGGCTATTTTAAACTTAAAATTCTGAAAATGCTGACAAGATCTCTTATTATGCATATGCGCTGCTGGTCTCTTAATATCAACCGTAAACCATCGCAAGGAGGCAACGTTGGACTGATAATGTCAGTCCAGAAGGGTTTAGACAGAATAAATGTGGAAGCAGACATTAGCAGAGTTGAAAATAAATATATAAATAATGTTTATTCAGTATTAAAAAAAGCTTCATACAAAAAAAAAATAATGATAAGTAAAGCCAGACTAAGCTCACAAACTAAAAAAAAATATGCTGGGTGGCTAGATAAAAGTTCGGCATGCTTTATTGAAGGTACAATCATCGCCTTTCCTCCTACGGAGTCAAGTACCTCATTCCAAGCCACTCGAAAGCAAAAAGCATGTGGCATAATGCACTTCCGAAATGGGCAACGCCCACTAATCACATGACGGGCGTATACCAATTGCATACGCATGCAGCCTTCTTTGATGGAAAAATAAAACTGTTAAATGTGACCAGGGTTTCGGTTTACACATTTAACCAGAGATTAGATATTAACCAAGTAAGTGATAAGAACAAAAATTAGGCTAATAGATAAGAGTGAAATCGCTGCGTCACGTTTACAAGATGTTGGTCACAAAGGGGTTAAACAATTAAAATGACTAAAGTTTTGTTTTTAATGAAACTATGCATATTAACTGATACTGGTAGCTCTGTCCTGCTCCTTTCACAATTGGCCTGAATTGGCCAATTATAAAAGTGTGGCCCATAATCATGTATAAGGTTTCAAATCTGACTCTTAAGCTCTTACAAATTGGAAATCCCTGTTATTTGTCCTGAAATTTCATTGATTTTCACCGCTGTGGTGAATTTTTTGCATTTCAATTTTGTAGTAGGAAGTAAATCCATAGTATTAAAAAAAATTCTGCAGTAGTCTTATCTCATTGTCCTTTTAATTATTTTTCTTTGAGTTGGTAAAGTTTTTTTAATTGATTCTATTGTGTTAAACAATATACTTGGTTTTAGGGGAAAAACTTCAATTGAGTAATTTTTTTTTAAAGTTTTTTAAAAATTAAAATATTGCATTTGCTATTTATTAGTAATTAGGTAAATCTTACCTTTTATTCTCATTAAAAAAAAAAAAAAAAAAAAAAAAAAAAAAGTGAGAATTTTGCACCCTTTTCCTAAAACTGAGTGATGATTCCCTTATGCCAAATATCGCATTGTAGCTTAGATGGTTTCTGTTCTATAGTGGGATTTCTTTTGAGAAAGAATTTCTGCTCTTATTAATATAAAGGGCGTGTTACTGTTTGCTGTCAGGTTCCACAGAAAGGGGAAAGGCCATGTTTGCAGAGTAATATCAACTTTTCCCCAGTCTAGGGGGTTTTGTCAATGTTCTATTTATTTCAGCTATGCATGAAACACTTAGTAGGCTTATTATAATGAGTAGCAGTCTGAAGGGAAACAAGAAATAAGAATAGAGGTGTGTAAAATGAAAAGATTTGATAAAAATTGAAGAATACATAAAACTATCAGTGTTGAATAAAAAATTGCATAATATTGATTGAATTAATTTTACTTCATTAAGTTTCTTTCTCTTTTTTTTTAAGGAAGGCTGTGTTCGAATCATGAGGGATAGGAATGGGTTACCCTGTGTATGTGAGTATTATTGGTATTACCAATTATAGTTTTATCTGCATTTGATGTCTTTTTAGAATTTTTATCATTAATTTTGTCCATTGATTTTATCATTAGTTTTTATAAATTTTATGAATGAGAAAAGTCTATTGGAAGTCTGCCAGTACTTGAAAGAAGGAAACATACAGAAATACATTATCAAGACATTACACGTAATTAACCCAAAAATGTTTAGAGTTTATATTTCCCTAGCATAAATTTCACTTGATTGCTGTCACTCTTGGGTAAATTGTAACCTTGTCAGGTAAATTTTGCATTTGTTAAGTAACATTTCTATACATTTTACTTTCCCCTTAGTGTTTTGGAATGTCTTAGATGAAACTTTACCTTCAGTTTCCTCTTATTTTGGAATGCTTGGGTATAAATATTAAACTGTCTGGCTGGTGTTTTAGAATACATGTAGAAATGTCTATGACTCCTCAGGGGTTTACCTACTTTAAGATAAACATGAAAATCATAATGATGAGGTACCCAAGTGATCTGTTTCTTCTTTCCTTTATTCTATTCTCTTTCTTGGGTTTGGGTACAATAGACCACTGGTCACAGTGCCCAGCTTTTGGGAAACTTCCCAGGAGCAGCCCTAAAGGTCATTTTATTTCATTTCAAGGTGTCTATGGAAAAAAAAAAATCTTCAAGCTGTCTCTTGGACTAAGAAGTTTCAGAGCCTCTGGTTTGAAGAAATAAATTTGATTTCATTATAAACTTATGGTGCTTACACTTGTGCTTAACCCACTGAACGGACGCGTCGACGGGGGTTCGACAGCGAATTCCTGTTCGAAAACGGACCTGTCGACCCCTTCTCGTTCGCACTCGTATAACACACTTTTGAGGAAAAAAAATATTGCAAAGCGATAATAAATGAAAGAAACTAATTTTGCGTAACGGAACTCTTGTACCTTGCAGGGAAAATAACTTAAAAATAGCCTGACAACTTTTAAACCGGCAACTCTAGTATGGTACGGTAAGTTCCGTCTGGAATTTACGACAAGGGTGACTGTTTTGAAAGGGAAAAGGGTGGGAAGGGTGGTCGGTGGATGGGTTAAAGAAATAGAACTAGTACCTATCTGAAAACCATATGTTCAATTTTATGTCATTGACTTTTAAAACATTTGACATAAATAAAAGAAACCAGTAGCTGCAGTTGATATATTTGATGTTCTATTTACTGGGGTGTTTCAAGTTTGTTCAAAAATGTGTTATCAACTAATATATGTGTAATATATCAAAATTATTTAACTTTAATATTTCCTTAAAAACCTCCTCTCTCCCATTCTAATTCATTTAAATCTTTTTCCCAGCCTCTAAATAGTTTAATCAAAGGAGTGTTTTCCACTTAAAATTCTTCATAAAGCTGTCTATCCTAAAAATGTAAACTTTCTGTCTATTCAGCACGTTTCCCAGCTGTCGTCAGAAAATGGTCTCGCATTTTGCTGATATTGCATTTAATTCGCTTATTAAGGTTTTTTTTACTGTGGAAAAATTCTTTCTGTCTTCGCTCTTGATTGCACCTCTGTTCGATCAGAGTGATCTCTGTGGCTTTTTCTTTGTCTGGCGTTGAGTAGAATAGATGTGCATTGTAGCAGCTCTGGAATAAAGTTTCAATTAGACCTGTGCTGTCTCTTCAATGTCGGCCCAACTGCACTTTTATTACTGCTAGCTGTTGAGCTTTCTCCCTGTCCAGCAGTTTATAAAAAATGGATTACTCGCACACACACACACACACACATATATATATATATATATATTTATTTATATAACATGTTGCAAACTAATAAACCCTAACTTAATATAATATACTGGCACATAAGAATAATTAAATATAATACAAAACCCATTATTCTAAATTCGTAATTAGTAAACTTTCCCCAAGCAGGTTCTATCATTCTGACTAGCACCTGAAGAGGTTACAACTTAAAAATAATAATTTTGAAGTAGGATGAGGTTGACCCCCCAAAAAAGTTGTAAAGTAGGTCCCCCCAAGACAAGTTAAGCTCTAGAATTAAAGTTTCGAGGGAGTAGTTTTTAACCCATCATGGCCAATAATGTCAAAGATTGTAACCGTCCAGTCATAAGAAAATTTAAAATAATAGCACCCACTGGCAACTGTATTGAGAACCTGTCAAAACTGTAAGGAAGAATATTCTGAGACGATCAGTTTCCTAGATTTTAATAGAGTTTCTTAGTCAATGATTAGTTGGCATGATTAACATTTGTTGAAGATGAAATAAATTTTACATTAAGAGAATCTACCTCCTCAGTGGCTTACTAGGTTTTCATGCAGGGTGTGCAGAGAACATGTTTTTCTTGGATTTTTTATTTTTGAGACATCTGAGTTCTCCATTCTGAAATGGGTTATTTATTATGAATATATTTAATTTACAATAAATAAAATATTTACCTACAAGTAGTTTTATAATTTAAAAAACAGCTATTATTGAATTCTACTATTTGAAGCAAAAAAAATCATTTTTTGTTGTATGGTGTCATTTTCGAAAAAGCAACGCTTCGGGCTTCCACGAAACTTAATTTCAGCAAATAAACACTTTTTCAGATGCTCATTGGTGCTGACAGAACATCTATTCCACGTGCAGAGGATTTCACTGATGGCACAATAGAACGAACTGTTTCTTGTTCAATCAGTGGATTAAATTATATTTATTAATTGTTTAACATTTGGAAAATTATATATCTGCTAAAAACATCTTGACAATTTTTAAAAACAAACCAGATATGGTGTTACAGATATAACTTATATACTGTCTAAGACATTGAATGGTAAAATTTCGACTGTTCTGTTAAAATTCGTTTCTTTTTTTGTCTATAAAAACAACATTGTTTTCAGCGAATTCTTTCAGTAAATATAATACATGACCGAAATTACTTTACCACACTAAAACATATTGATGAATTACTTCTTTTATATTTCCATGAAAACAATCTTAATATATGAATTTAAACATTAATTATCGGAAAAATCGCATGGCCAGTTAATCAGTTAAAAAACCAAAAGCGCTTCTTTTTTTTTTTTTAGCATGTAAGTCCCCGTTTATACAGCGCTTAATAAACAATACCTTCGGATGATTCTGAATGCCAAGTGCAGGAAGAATAGCTGCACTTGCCTCAGTAATAGTATGCTTTGCTTCTCCAGTAGCCCATACATAAAAGCGTGATTTTCAATTAAGTGCGCAGTTTTAGCTTTATGTTCGTATGCTTTTGAACGCGCTAAGTGTGCATCACTAGTACCACACGCACTGTAATACAGCAAGCAAATCAACATAATATTTGAATATATTATAATAATATTTATTATATACCATTAAAGATAGGTAGCCATATGCAGAAGATTATTGTGACATAATTTTGCCATTGTGCAGTGCACACCCTACATATGGACGCACGCCACTGTTTATATACATGACTGCTACACATCTTGGCTTACATCTGAGAAGATGGGATGTCATTAGACACACTCACACACATATATATCCACAGACATACAGTACATTCTTCATGTTTTAGTGCTCTATAACAACCAGATTGGATAGTGCTTTTTAATACTGGAATTTATGGGTTTGAATCCCACTCTTGACTGTTAGGGGGCTTCTTAGCTAGACAACCGTACCCCTGATCCTAAAGGTAAAGAATAATTAAGGTGTAATCTTTTAAGTACTATTAAATTTAAGAATTTTGAAAGGGAATAATTTTTAAAGCTGTCAGTCTTAAGCATGAGGGTTGAGACTGAGATAAGAGGGTGTAAGAAATCCATAAGGGGTGGAGATACTTCCAGTTTTCTTTAAATATATAAAAAATACTGTGGAAGAGAAAGGGGATTAGTGTACACAATGCAAAAACATTATATGTAGATATACATGTATATCACATAACTCAAAAACTATTGGCTCTATATCTAATTTTTTTTTTTTTTTGGGGGGGGGGTTAAGATTGTTATATTGTCTAATTTTGCACCTCCCCTTTTGGTTGCATTCTGAACTTTATATTATGAAAAATTATGCTTTGTGTAATAAAAAATATAACTTGTAATTACGCTGTTGGGCTTAGCTAAAATATGATTAGCTGTAGAAAGTTGAATTCCTGTATTTAATGTTGTGATAACATCTAGTTAAGTTCCTTCTCTTTTTGCTATTGTTAAGTTTGATTCTGAACTATGGTAACAAAAGATTTCAGTATAACATATATTAATGCTGTATGGACATAACTCAAAATAAGCCATAAGATGTTAAAATTTTGTATTTAGGACTATTATAACACATAGTTTGGCATCTCCTCTTTTGATTGCAGTGTAAACACAACATGACAAAATTTGAAAATAATGTGTAGTTATATATTTAAATTGAAATATTTTGTTGTGTGGAAAAATTCAATGTTTAATTATAAACTGGAAATTTTGTATTTAGAACTATAACATAATTTTTTTATTGTGTAAACAAGATGCCTTTCTTTGAATCTGTAAAAGTTATTCTTACAGCAAATTGTATATTTTAAAAGGATAGTTTTAAAAAAAATTAGAAATGATATTTGAATATATTATAAAAAAAATATTCAAAGCATTTATTTTGTGGAATATTTCAATATAGAAGCTTATGGGATTTTTAGTGTATAATATTTAGCAGCAATTTGAAAGTAAGAATAACTCTTGGGTTATTATATTTTCAAATTATTTTTGTTTTTGTTATCATTTTTTATATTAAAAAATTGTTACAGCTGCTGTAGATGACAAAGATAGAAAAGACAGGAATCCGTCAGACACTAAACAGAGTATTTTCAGCATCAGTCGAGAGGAGTGGAAGGTAATGTATAGTTTTGTCTTGGATTAAGTCATTAATTTTTAGTTTATATACCATATATTTCTGAATACAAGCCTCCCCACTTCAGATCTATAAACTTGATGAAACTGTAGAAAACAACAGTTTGAAAACTGTATATCACCAAAATGAACTTTTAGATATATCTTAACACAGGCCTTCCTTATCCTGACCTGAAAATTTACATCAAAGATTTAGTTCACTCTAAATGGCAGAATTCTTGGGTAAACACACTGTCAAATAAATTGTGATTTGTAAAAGGAAAAATTTCTAAGTGGCCTCAACTACCTTCTAGAAGACATGACGTGATTACCACTTGTCTACGAGTGGGTCACTGCCTACTCACACATGCACATCTCTTGCTTGGTGAGGCACCTCCACAGTGTGCGTATTGTGAGACTACTTATACAGTTGCACATATTTTAATGTCTTGTATTTGTTTTAAATCTCTGTACATAAAATTCTTTGGAAATTCATCACCTAATCTTAATTCAATCATTGGGAAAATGTCGCATCTTGGCTTATTCCCTTTTCTTCGCTGTACTGGCTTGTACTTTGAAATCTGATTTGTATTTGTTTTCTAACTTTTGATGTTCAATTTTATAATATTTAATTCTTGATTTTAATTTTAATAAATTTGAATCTTTAAATTAATTTTCATTTTTGTGCTGTACGTTTGTCAATTTTTCTTTTACATTTTGATCTTTTATTTTTAATCAAACTTTGCTGATTATTGTGTTAATTTTTTGTCTTTCTAAATTTTCTACCTATTTATTTGTTTTTAAATGTTTTTTCTATTAGATTCAGGCATCTTTCTTTTTTAACATTTCATCAAAATTGATATTTTTCAAAATTGTGTTGTTGTATTGAGTTTTTCGTCATGTTTGGTGCAGTTTGTCCTAGCACCACTAAATTTCAACCAACCAACTAGATCTATAAAAAGTCCCAAACATTCTGGGCTAATACACAAAAATACACATGTCAGCCAAATTAGGCTGGCAGAAACATTATCGATATGCAAATTACTACTTTCGATTAACCAATGGAAACTGCTGCTTCGTTAAGTTTTCTCTATATATACTTGTGTATTTCGTACTGAAATGTGTGGAACGGTCGACTTATTTTTGCTTGTATATTTTGTTTATTATTTTAATTTAAAAATAAATTTGTTAAAAAGACTATGCTATCTTATACACGGTTTCCGCGCACCAGGAAAGTCATGGAAAATCATGGATTTAGACAATGGATTAATTTTGTCATGGAAAGTCATGATTTTCTAAGTAAAATGAGTAAAAGTCATGGAAAGTCATGGATCCACTGAGCTACCAATTAAGAAAAACCAAGAAATGCCTCTGCAAGTGAATTTCCTTTCTGTTCGTCAAGGAAACTCAAAACAAGCAAGCTTAATAGGGGGGTAAATGTATAAGTATATTATTCTGGTTTTTTCTTAAATTATAAATTAAATTTTTATTAATATAATAATAATAATTATTTAATAAAAATTAGTTAAGATTTTTCTACAAAATATAAGCTTATCTTTAGGGCTTTTATATATAAACGTTATAGGGTTATCGTGTTTGGCTATTATTCTTGGTCACCTCGATAATACCTAAGTACTCTGAATTCAAATTGGAAATTTTTTTGATTGCATTCAGAAAATTGCTGTATGATTAAACTTAGGTATGTAGATACAACAATTTATATATATATATATATATATATATATATATATATATGAGTTTATAAACATTTATAAAGTATTTTTTATCATAAATTTTTGTAATTTCTCTAAAAGAATATATTTTATTTGTATGTATATCAGAATTTTTATTCATATGTACTTTAACAAAATATTTTTAAAATCATGGAAAATAATCTTCTGAAGTCAGGGAAAGTCATGGATTTTAAAAATTTTATTTTGATGGATACCCTGCTTATAATAATTGCCCACCTGTCAACAATACAGTATGTTAACATAATATGAAAAAGACTAACAATAAGTAGTTCTACTTTCCTTTCCAAGCCAGATGATAGTCTAACACAGCGATTTTCAAACTGTTGACATCTGTAAAAGGTCTCAATTTTTTTAGCAAGAGAAATATTAAAATTAAAAGAATATCATAAAGCCAAAATTTAATGTTACACATAACTCATTTGCATATCTTCTTCCCTTTTTTAAACGCAGTTTATGCCTAAAACTGATATAATGCATTGAATTTATATATCTACTTGTGTTTATAGTTATTTTCTCTTTTTAATAACAGGACATTGTGACAAAATTCAATCTGAAAAAACCACTGATTACACATCGAAAGCCCACAGCTTGAAGAATGATAGTACAGAATTTCATTTAAAATCAGTACATTATGTGTATATACATGTACATATTTGCTTCATATACTGTTATTTTGAATTTTGTTGTTATACGAAAGTTTTTTGTAAATAAAGAAAATTTTATGAGTTTTTCTCAGTCAGGTTTTTAGTGAGAAAGATGAGTTTGATTTATATAAACACTACCACCAATAATGTGAAGTATTCAAACAAAGATACTCCTTTGTATTTTATTAATATAAAGAAGTGTGTATTGAATTCTAAATGCTAGAAATTTTATCATTACTAATTTGATCAACAAATCTCTCTCTAATTATACTTTTGCTCAAAACTAGATTCAGTATAATTTTATGTATTGTCACTTTATATGAAGGTTAAATATTTGTTTTTAGTGAATTATTCACATATAACAGTTTAATATTAACTGATCTATTGTGTGAAGATGTTGTGGATGTAAAATGAGTTATTAATGGTTTTAATGTGTACCCAGTAAACTCATTTTTACTAAACCCATTGTAATATAAAATTTCATACGATTTGATGCTAATTTTACTTCATAGTGTGAATACTCATATCCATGCAAAATATTTATGTACAAAATGATATTTTAAACTGCAAAAGACTTAAAATAATCTATGCATGTGCAATTTTCAATTTTTTTAACAGATGTTTATATGTATGCAAGTTTTCTGATGTAAAAATTCAAAGTCATTTACTATCTAATGCAGACATGCCAACTACTCCGGAGAAATGAGAAAATTTGATAACTTTGGACACTCCTCAGATTGCTCCGGAAAAGAAAAAAACTTTTGTACAGCTAAAAGATTATAATTCAGCCATTAAATACAAAGTTTTACAAAAAATACTGCTGAATATTACTCTTTCTACACAGTAATGCTGCATGCAGGCTTGCAATTCTGTCACTTTTCTCACCTTTAGTCATTTATTATATAATTGATCACTTTTTTCATGGTGTATCACAGCAAAAGTGTTTTTGAAAAAAGAAAATCTGAATTAATAACAAAATATTTTAATAAAAGACCAAAAATGTGATGCTCTAATCTTATTTTTCTTATTAAAATGTAATTAGTCGTGTGGTTTCCAGAATTTAGTGATTTTAAAAAGTCGTAAAGAAGTTCCTGAAATGTACATTTAATACATTAAAGTAGTTTACGTCAAAGCACACATTTCTCTTTTTCTTCACAATTTTTGTTTAGACCTCTAATCTACCTATGTACATATTTCAAAACATCATTAATATATGCAGAAAATTGTGATTATAAAATTAATGTATTTTATATATTCAAATCTAATTTATAGATTTTCTTGAATAAAAAGCAATGTTGAGTTGTGTTAAAATTTTTAATTTTTTTGTATTTGATGCTAAAATCATGTCTTGCATGAATAATTTGATTTAGAGTTAAAATAAATAGAAAAATCTTCATAATAGCATCTGTAATCAAGAGAAGAAATAATTTTTTTTTTTCAATGTTTAGTCACTTATTCTGTATTATTTGTTACTTTTTTCACCTTTTTGAAAGTACCTCAGCAGTTGCAAGCCTGTGCATGTTAAAGAGTTTTCAGTACTGTGTGGAAGAACCACACTGAATTTAGGTTAAATTGTGGTAGACAAACTCTAGAACCCTTGCTGATAGAAGAATGAAAATATTTTAATCAGCATCAATGTTGATATAAGCCTGAACCACTGTCTGAAAAATAAGTTGTTAAAGCTAAAAAAAGCTACGCATACACTTTTATATGCATCAATTTTAATTTACATTTTACAATTTACTACTGTGTAAATATTAATTTAATTTTAATTTAGAAACCGATAAGATGTGTACTTTATGTATGTAGAAGTAGAGAACAACTCAACCCTGCCAAAACTAAATGAGAATATTTATTTTCAATTGATGTGAGTTAGACGGCAATGTGTGCAGATGGCACTTCTTGCTGACCACTTTTTGACCACCAAGATGACCGCTGATGTTGTGCCAGATGGGCATTGATGTCCAGTTTTATTTTAATTCTCCCTAGACACCAATTTTGTACATAATGTCTAAATAGTTTAATTACATAAGTTCATTTTAGTGGAGCCTTTGCATCTTTTCCACCGTGGGAATAAATCTCCCACATATGTAATTAGCATGTTAAAATTTCAAACCACGCTGTTGGCATGTCTGCTGATGTTCTTAATATTTAAAAAATTAACATTCCATTGAAATTATAATTACAATAAAAAATTGAAAGCTACTCTATTTTGATAGACTACCTTCGAAAAAGTTAACATGAAAATAATAATTATAAAATTATCTTAATAAAAGTTATTTTGTTTACTGAGTAACCTCATTCATTAACTTGACCAAAACTTGCTTATTTGATGCTTCCTCTATATCAGGGATGAGTTTTTAGAAAGATATTATATATATATATATATATATATATATATATATATATATATATATTAGTTTAGAAAATATAGCAAGAACAGGTTTAGAGATCATGTTCAGTGAGGATAAATACATAATATTTGAATATTATGGAAAATAATTTTTTAAAAAATACGGCCATGACAAAGTTCTAATTCATACCCGAAGTACAAAACTTTACACTGTTTAATTTAAATTACCACAATTAATGTAATTTTACTACTTAAGGAAGAAGGATACATATATCCTTTTTAACAATGGGTGTATACAGACTGAACCAGAAATTCGAGCAACAGATGTTTAACTCCCTAATATGTGGCCCAAATATGAACTAGTTAAAATTGATTTCAATTTCCAAGCCAATTTGTTTGATGTTATAATATAAGGGGTTGGTTTTCAGAACCTGGAACCCTTGTTGCTTCACCATATAATAAGAATACATGAGTAAGGAGGGCAATTATTTTCTAGTTTTTAATAAATGTGTTTAATCATGCTCCCCTCTCTCTAAGAACATTCAAGTATATATATATATATATATATATATAGACAGTTTATTTTGGCAAAACAGTTACAGTTGGTCACTGACTGAAGATATTTGGACATATAATGGATAAAATCTAAAGAATAAAAGAATGACCCATTCCCCAAAGAACTTTTCAATTTAATATACAAAACACTATGAAATGGTGCCAAAAATTAAGATTCAGTGTTTACAAACAAGAATGCTAAATTACTTGATAATTTTACAAATCTCTTTGCTCTGGGTATTCATTTGGCTTTTATTTTCTTTAGTACAATTGTAACAATCTTTGTATTACTGTCCCCTTCCCCCTAAAAAAGTTTGTAAAAAGTAAACATGAAAATCACAACTACATAGGTGAATATACATTTAATTTAACATTATTAGTTATTTACAACAGATTGTTTTTAAAAGCTGTAGATAAACTTATGGGTTACAACTGGCTAGAAATTATTACAGACAAATATGATTAAGTACATTCCCTGAAATACATAATGATAAATTAAGACAACTTCCACAGCTCTTTTGACACATGAAATGAAATTTTAAGTTAAAAAGAATTACAAACCTTAATTCAGAGATTACAAAGTGGAAGACATTTTAAGGACTGAATTCACAGCATTAAGCTGTTAAATAATATTAATTTAGATTTGAGGGCTATTGATCATAACTAAAATTTGAATTATTGTTTCAGATTTATATGTAACAACCAATATAAGGGATTGTGTTAACTCTTGTATAAACCACTTCATATAAAAATAAATAAATTGTTAGCATCCAATGTTTATCAACTTTAGATTGTCATTAGCTAAAATTGCACAAAATTTATTTACATTATATTATCAGAAAATTATCACTGCTCTTAGTGCAATACAGTGGTTCCATACCTTACGCTGTAGTTATTTTCTTTTTCTGTTTTAAAAAAGGGTTTGAGTAATGGAAAAATTCTTTCAAAAGTTATTATGAAATGCTTATTTTGGTTATGACAAACATTTTATTTCATACTAGTGTATATTTTAGAAAATTTAAAAATTAATCCAGAACTATTGGGATTGTTGATGGCTTGTAGATAAAAATAAATTTAAAAAATATATATACTATATATATATATATATATATAATATATATATATATATATAATATTTAATATATATATATATATATATAATATATAATAAATATATATAAAAATTATACACAGAAAGAGTTTTACCAAGAAATAGTACATATTTTAAAATTTTGCTAATTATAAATTTTGTGTTTCAATATGAAACTTTAATTAAAAACTTGTATACATTAATGAATTGTAGTCAGTATATAGTTTTAAAGTGTAAGTTTTGAAATTATGACATTTGAGGATATATTAATCTGAAGTGTTAAAAATTAAAATACAAAACAGCAGTACTGGACATTTTGGATTCTTTTGCAGGTTAAAAAAACAAATTTCAGTACACTAATAAGAATTTTGAACTCTTTCAAAAGACACTGCATGTTTTTACTCAATCCAATTACCAATCAATTTGTAAGGGCTCTTGATTTCTTCCCTACTTCTATACATAGATGTATATATATAGAAACAGTTGAAAACTAATCTTAAATTCTATTCATGCACTTATTTATACTAGTAAAAAAGGTGAGGAACCACTGGTTGGGGGAAAAAAATGGCCACTTAATATATTTGACTAACTATTTGTCGGCTATTAATAATAATTATTTCTATACTTGTAAGGCATATTTGCATTAGGTCACATGGCCCCAAGATTCTATGGTGCATTTATAATGCTATGCACACTTGCATTATAACACTATCGTGAAAAATGACTGCTAGAAATCTAAAGGTGAATTATTTTTAATCATGCCTTAGTGAATAAATATTACATTTTTATACATTGCAGTATTTGTGTGAAACTAAAATTGATAAATAATAAAGGATATGAAATTTGTGATAAAGATTACACAAGCACAAAACAATACTGTGTTTCTTTGACTACATCACATTTATCAAAATTTGCTCAGTTGGATGGACTGTAAGCATATTTAATAACAGGATTAGAGCAAAAAGACTTAAAATTTTACATCTTAAGGAATGGAGACTAATTTATTACCTTTAAATTGTACTTGGTAAAATCATTCAAGTCATTACATAAATTTAGCTTTATGAAAACAAAGAGTTATTTCATTATGAAAAATATATTTTCCAGACTTTTTAATGTTATTAAGTCACTGTTACATATTCATTGTGTTTAAAACATTACAATGATATAAAGCATTATATAGTCTTATAAAAATTTCAATTTATAGTAAATATTGTATATAATTACCAATTTCTTTAATTTAGATTTTTTTTTTTAATTCACACATTCACATAAATATAATTCATCTATGCATCTATTCTCACCACCTAATTAAAGAAGTAACTTGAGAAAGAAATAATATGTCAATTTTTCTTCTAATTCTAACGATCACCAACCATTCTGCAAGTTCCAAAGCTTGAAAACCTAAAGTTTTGCTTTCCAACGTTTTGTCATGCGAAGTTACATCATCAATTGTTGATACTATGAAATGATATGATGGTATATAGGATCATATCAATAGAACCATTGGATAATCCTATAGGTTTGACGAAGAACTATTAAATTCAAAACACAGTTCACACTACCTTACACTAATGTGAATAAGATAATGCTACAGTACCATATAACTGCAGACAATAACAAACTTTTTCACAGTATTTTTCAAATAATTATAAGAAATGGTTGGTAATAAAAAATAGTACCGAATGTGGTATCTTGAATTTATTTAAAGTTCTTACAATTTGATTATGCATAAATATAATTTCATTTGATATGCTTAAATTTAGCCTAAATTACAAAGAAAAAAATTAGGGCAGTGAGCAAAAATTTTTTTATTATCTCTTTACTGAAAATTATTTCACCATTAGCATATATTAACAAACACATGTACTTGCATATATTTCGCAGTTTATAGAAATATGTAAACTTGATATAAAATAATTTAAATTATCCATGTAGTATGCAATTACTGATATATATCACTAAATAATATTCTTTATTTTTGAAGCTGAAAGTTATTTAATAGATGACTCATTTAACAAAAGGGATAGTCCACAAAAAGCTTCTAGATCATTCAAATATGATGTTGAACTGAAGAATGAAGATTATGAGCATAGTTAGACAAAGTATGTACATATATTTACCGCTTAAAATTTATAATCCACTTAGCAATCGTTTGTTGATGAACAAAATTAAATATTCTATTTTAGCAACAAGAAGCTGCCTTTAACACTTTTAGAAACATGAAGTACATAATGTGAATGAATTATTTTTATAATGATAGTTGATGAAATGAAAATACAGCAGACAACCAATTATTATGTCAAAAGATTTAGCTTTGTTACTCAGGATGAATACATTACATACCAAAACCATAAAACATCTGTTAACATCCATTACTTTTAAAAAATGAAAATAAATCATTTAAGATTGTAATCTCTTTACCTTCAATGAAATTATAATTAAGAGTACAGCTGGTATATGAATTTGTCTGGTAGTACAGGTTTCATGCTTTGAATTTCCAAGTAGTCCATATTCAGTATTTCTTAATCAATAACATTTGTAAAATAAATTTACAGTCAAATTCAATATTCAAATCATATTGAATATGCTATTCAAGAATTTGCAAAAATATTTTTAAGAGGAAAATTATAGAAAATATGAATTTTGAAATGACAGTACAAACTTATAAAATTGTTTTTTTTTTGTTTGTTTTTTAAAAAAAAGGTTTATTCTATAACTAAAAAGGCTATGATTTTGTTACCCAGGTACTTTTAAGTATATAGTACATTATTACTTTACAAAGTTTAAATGTGTAATATATATATATATGCATGTATATGTATGTATATATGTATATTATATATATATATATATATGTATATTATATATATATATATATGTATATTATATATGTATATATGTATATTATCAGGGATGTTGCGCTCCTTCAAGCGTTTTGGAGCAATATTCGGAGCAGCAAAACTCAAAATTTGTAGCAGGTGAACGCATTTTCGTAGCAGCCAAAATGTTGATTTGGAGCAGGTTTTAGTTTTTTGTAGCAGTTAAACTAACGATTTAAAGGATAAACCATAGTTTTTGAGAAGTCTACCTAATAATTTAGAATGATTGTTTGGTAGCATTTGGAGCAGCCAAATATTTAATAATTGTTGATATGGTTTGTTCGTTTGGTACATGCAATATATATTGTATAGCGAAAGAGGGGAGATAGTTAAAATTACAATAATAAAAATTTATTACTTGCTAAGGGATACTTTTAATACTTTTTGGATTATCTATTGGGTTAATATTTTTAAGGATATTCCTTCGGTGTTTAAGCATTTGCTTTCTAGCTGCATTTACGCGCAATTTTTTTTTCCCACAGATTCTTTTTACAGCCCCATATCTTTTTGTTGTTTTATTTCCTTTATTCTTTCTCTATCCTCTTCATATTTTTTCTTCTTTATAAGGCTTGCAATAGGACCTTAAATATTAAACTAATTTTTTTCTACATGCTCAAGCAAAACTTTTTTTGAGATTTTTACTGGAGTATCACCTTCAGCAAGAAGGTGATACATAAGACTTCTACCACCTCATGTTCTTCTACGAATAGGTTATCCAGGTTGATCACAAGACATGCATTCTAATATTACCTGACTTATAAATTATTTTAGTAAAATGGAGCAGTTTCTGAGCAATTTCTGTTAAAATACCATTTTTGGAGCAGATGTCAAAAATTGGCGCAATGGGCGCAGCCGCAACATCCCTGATATTACATCCCTGATATATATATATATATATAAAAAACTTAGGCATATTTTCTTTACTTTCAAGAATGAAAACCCACAAGAAATCAACTGTTATAACATCCAAAGCATACAGTTATGTAAACAACCAAATCTTAAAATTGCTACTTAAGAATTTTAATTAAAAATTTGAGTCGTCACCTACACTATTTAAAATATCCCTATTTTATTTTATGCTTTGAAAAAGCAATTTTTTAAGTGGTTAAGGAATGAAGCAATATAAAGAATGTGTTAAATGAGGCCAAAAATATCATGGGTAAAGTTTTGCCCCAAAATTGTACATTTAAAAACCTAAGCAAATGAATGTTCAGCACCAAAAAATTTTAATTTGGCTGCAATTGTGCATTCATTATTTTTATGTTTGAGAAAGTAATTAAACATAGTTTGAAAAAATGTTTGAAATAACACTAATAATAAATGAGTAGAAAGGAAAATCTTACCAATTCCACTTTATAAAATTTGCATATAATTGTCCCAATTATACATAATATGTAAAATTAAATTATTTATTGCAATTAGTAATTAAAAATTAAAGCAATCAAGTATGATATTAATATAAAACATTCCCAGTATTTTATTCTTCTCTGCTAATTATAATTACATTGCACTAAAAAGGTTGGTGCAAATTAAAGGTTTGAAAGCAATTTAAAAATTATTTTTATATATTAAGAGATTCTAATCAAACAAATGGGAGAATAAATTTCTTCGATCCATAAAAAAATAAAAATAATGTAGCATTTATTTCACTTTTGATATACCAGCTTCTATTAAATTTCTATACAGGTATTTGGAAAATGAAATATTTTGCAGTGTCTTTCTACTTTGCATCTAAAAAATTAGAAGCAAATCCTTTATGTAAATTAGTGAACACAATTTTTATTAATCAAATATTTTAGATGTCTTTGTAAGTACCAAAATAAAATTCACTTAAAAATTTTCATCTATGTTAAAAAAATATTTTTTTCACCATGCCAAAGTTAGAGAGATGTCCATGAAAAATCTGAAGTATGCAATTTTTATTTATACGTCACTTCTTATAAAAAAATAATTCTGTATTCATCTTTTATTTATGTAAACGTAAACTTTAATTTTCTTTATATATATATATATATATATATAGATAGATATATATATCCAAATAAAAATGTTATAAAAATATTTAATGTAGTTCTTTCCCAACTTATTCAAACAAATGGTTATTACAACTTGCAAAATATTTAAAAATTTTTAAAAAGGTAAAAAAAAATATATCTTAATTTTATTTCCATATTAAATTATAATAAATAATGACAATTGAAAATAAGTTTACTAAGATAAATAATCAGAAGTCTACTGTATTCTTTCAACTCTTTTGACTTATATAAATGTTTGATAACACAAAAGTTCAGTGACTTTATCATTGCACAATACACTTTTTGCAGTTGGCGAATGTTTTGCAGGGCAACATTGTGCTTTGTACAGCAAGTTACATGGGTGAAAAGATCCCATAGGGATCATTCCTTAGTAACCACTTTTATTTTCAGAGGGCAGCTAATTCTACATAGCTAGCAGGGTATAGTCCAACTCGACCATCTTTCCTGCCTTTGCACCAGCCTTGTTCATCTTCATCTTCTAACTTTTCAAACACCTCACCTGAAATGGAAAAAAAAAAGTCACAAAAATCTAACTACACAGTTGAAGGGAAAGGTGGACTTTACTCTTTTTAACATATAAAGAAAAGAAAATTATGAAATGCAATGAAAAGCAAAACTTAAAGCCTATCAAGATGCTGTAATTTTTTTAATCATAGCAAGCCCTTCTCATTCCCATCAAAATCACAGGTCGAGGTTTTTTACACTCTTTTTTTTATTTCTCATGCTTTTGATATAGCCAGATTGGCAAGAAAATTTAAAACAATCCATTTCTTTCATGGAGAATTTTTACTTTCTTATTTTACGTATCACATGAGAATAACAAGATTATTTAAGTCATTGGTTATAGTTTGGTTTGGTTTTGGAGCGATAGGTCTACTTTTTGCAACACGATGGCTAATGAGACCGGGACCTACTGCTTAAAGCCAATTCCAAAAGGCTAATGAACATCCATGCCATAGTGGGATTTGAACTCATGAACTCTAGTTCCGAAGGCCAGCACCCTAACTATTTGGCCATCGTTTCGCAGTCATTGGTTATAGTTGGTTTATTTTACACTAGATCACAGTTTTTAAACAAATTTTCTGGATTAAAAAAATTGGCACTTTTTATACTGTCTTAAATTATGTTATCATTAATGAGTTAAATAATAATAATAAAAACACTATACAATACTATACAGCAGTGTATTTCTGTTTGAATTATATTTTGGCAAAATATTAACTTATATAAAGAATTCTCCACTCCCCTTTATCTTTGTATATTTCCACTGCATATTTAACCCCTTTGGGATGAATGCTGCAAATATGCATTTGTGCTAGATGCTGATCAGGGACTAACAGCGCATCTTTGAGTTGTGGCAAATTCTATGCAGTGAGAAGATCGCTGCACGGTTGTGTTGTGGTTTTAAAACAAAATATTTACTATCAGATGGCTTTACTAATCCATGTTCCTTTCGAAAGATCGCTCTTGTACATTAGTATTTCTCTTTGTGAGGTCAGAATGGGGTCCATAAAGTGTCTGTGATTTATTGGATTTTTGTGAAGATAAATATAAACAAGTGCTATCGTGTGAAAAGGTTAACACATGGTAAAGAGCCTTTTAATTCATTTTGAAGTGGTTGCTTATAGTTTTGATTCTATTTTAGGATGGGATTTTATGGGATATATTCTAGCATAGGTTTTACTTTTAGGATCATTTCTGTAGCCACGGCTAAAAGACCACGTTATCTTTCTGAGGAGGAAATCTAAAGTTATGAATGATCCATCTGTGGATCTTTCACACGATGACACTGAAACAACTATAAATTATTTGAATTCTTTATATAGTAGTTTTAAATCTTTTGATTCTAAATTAAAAGATGATAATAAAGTAATATATTGGTTCTTATTTCACCATGTGAATGGAGTTCTGACAAAGAGGAACTTCTTAAAATTAATTTTACTTCGAAACCGGGACTTGATATGAAAAAACAATTCAGTGCTCATGCAGACTGAATTAAACTTTTTTAATTTGTTTTTCAATGAAAACAAGATCCAAATTATTGTAGAAGAAACTAATTCCTATGCAAAAAAAAAAAATCTGTGAAATAGATATTAATGAATCAAGCACATTTATATTAATGAATCAAGCACATTTACAGTCTGATCGTCAAAGAAATTTGATGATGTTATAAAATTGGAGAAATGAATGTCTGTTTGGGTCTCATTATACTTATGTGTATTATAAGAAAACTGTCCTTTAAGTAATTTCCCGAATTGTGTGCTGAAAAAGAGAGCAAAAAAACTTAGGAGATGTGTAGTTTGCTCAAAGCAAAATAAAAGATGACACTTCTTATGTATGCATAATAATTCAATGTCAGTCTCGGCTTTCATCCGTGCTTTGAAATTTTTCATACGGCTTTGAAATATTAATTATTACAATATTCTTTAAGTATTTTATAATAATAAGTGTAAATATTTTTAATGTCTTTTTATATTTTGTATCCACATTTAGTGTTTAATTTAGGTACTTTTAGTTATAGTAAAGTACAATATATTTATATTTTTATTGTTAAATAACAATTATTTTAATTAAATTTTTGTGTTACGATTGAAATTATGATATCTTTAATCACATATTTAAAAATGGTTTGATTTTTAAGTAAAGTGTACATTTTATCCATTATTATGTAATATGTACTTTCAGAAATTGAGTATTAGGCTTAGCGGGAGAAAATGCCCCGGCCTGTACACACAGTTCGCGTGTAACAGCTCCCTTCCTGAGGGAGCACCATCTTCTGCGGGCTGCCGTTCCAAACAGGTTAATTAATATTCTATAATAAGCACAACCACATTAACTAGTAATATAATCAGTTTGATGCTGAGGCAAGGCTTGGTTTGGAGTACTAAAGTCTACTTCTTAAAAACATAAGGGCTAATGGAACTATTATTTAAGGTAGTCAGGTAATAGCAATATTGAATTTTTTTAACGTATGGGGGAAATGGCTCTACATTTGGGCAGTCTGAATTAAAACTTTTTAAAAATAAATGCTCTAAATTGCACACTTTAGAGCAGGAAATTCTTCAGGCTAATATGCAATTAAGTTAAATTTTTTTTTAATTATTTGTGAAAAATTTTCATGTAAATCTTGGAGGCAAATAATGATATTTAATGAATATGATTTTTATATAAAAGGGTTACACATTAACCAGGAGAATTTTCTACTGTATCATGTGGTAAAATTTGTTTTAAGAATGTTTTAAATACAAACAAAAGTGGAACTTTTTCTTCTCATAGGTTAGAATGTTGGTTCCCAAAGTTGTCTATATGGTGGGTCCCAAAGGGTCAATACAGACCAGCAAGGGGTCCATAACAATGAAAGAAAAAATTAGAAGTGTTTAAGATATAAAAAATAGCCTATGGAACTAGATCCTATTTAACCTTTTCGTGGGCTCTCGGAAGATTACTTCCCACTTACATGATCTTACAAAAAACACAAATGGGAAACGCCAAACCCATTATAATACATAGACCTTGGTATTATAACGATGGGAAGACTAATTCTCACTGCAGTTTAGTACTGTCATCTAATGTCCGATATACTGAATATTACACATCTCTTTTGAAAGTTTTAAAATGTTGCGCAAGAAATAAATGGCCCATAAAAGGGCTAAGTAGATTATCACTAAAACTAAAGTATTTCATAAGTACCACAATGCAACTAATGCAGATTTTCTTATGTACTTATATGATGCATTATGCTCAATACCATTTATAGCCACATAAATTAACTAATTTTTACTAATTAAATATATTTCATAAACTTGTTTAAGTATGTACTTATTTACTTTGTGGTCAAAAATTTAATATTAGGATGCATTTCAAAACACCTCAGCCAATGTATAATTTCTTCTTTTTAAATGAGTCATAGTGAAAATTTTAACAACTTGCTTTTCTGTGAGTGTTTTGGCTGCATTTTTATCCTAGTTTCACTGGTTTTTAGAACATGCAAGTATGAATATTGTAGTGCCTGACTGGTTTTGAAATTAAAAAAAAAAAATAATAAAAAAAAAAAAATAAAAAAAAAAGCTTCAAAAAGAAAGTTTACAAAAAAGAGAAAAACAGCATGTGGTCTATAAGCCAAAATAGTCAGAGAACCTCTGGGTTAAAGGAATGTAGTATTGCCAATACCCAACTACCTTAAATCAGATTCTGAATGGCTATGAATTCAGCTAGCAACTTTATGATGGGACAACGATAGCCAACTGAATGCCACCATAATAATACATAGGCCAACTGATTGCCAATAATTACAAATTCTTGTTCACAGTAAACTGCAACACACTTTTTCCAGAGTTTGTAAGAAAAGATGCAGTTTCTTAATAAATTCTTCCAGTAAGATGTGGTACAGTTCTAGACTCTGCTACAAGCATACATATGATCTATAATTATAGTTACTTTAGTAAGAAACGGAATTTTCTCCCCAAACTTGGACCAACCAGTCATTAACCTTCCATGAATCTATGCCAGCAGTATGAATGAAACTATGAACTTGACTTAAGCCACATTTCATGATATAAAAATGGTCAAATATGTCATAACCAGTTCATGATACTAATGTGATGTGTAATGCACAATTACCACTTTTAAAAGATAGTTCATCTGCTTCTGCTCCTTCATAGTCATAGAGAGCACGGACAGGGACACCTGGCTCTCCATTATCAACTAAAGCTTCATTAGATCCTTCATCCCAGTCTTCTTGGTCATCATCAAAAGGATTTTGTTCTTGTTTGCCATTCCTTTCAAAAAGTATATAAAATTAAACAGTATGAAAAAAAAAAAAAAACTTTGATAAAAGGGAGAGTTATTTTAATATTATATAAAGAGCATTTTAAAATTTCGAGTTTTTTTCGAGTAAAATTTTTACTTCAATTTTACCTTAAAGTCGTGGAGAATATTTAAGTATAATGTAGACTTTTGCAAGTAGTTTGTTATTAATCTGCACAAAGGAATTTTTAATTAATCAGCTTATAAATACTGTTCAGTTTTGAGTTCAGTAATTAGCCAACCACTAGATGCCACTCTCTATGGTATGTTTACATTAAATTCTGGGTTTTTTTTCCTCGATTTTGAAGTTTTTTGTTTAGGATGTTTTTTGGTTTGGTTTGGTTTTGGAGTGCTACGGTCTACTTTTTGCAACATGAGGGCTAATGAGACTTACTGCTTAAAGCCTATTCCAAACGGCTACAAACATCCATGCCATAGTGGGATTCGAACCCCCGAACTCCGGTTCAGAAGGCCAGCACCCTAACCATTCGGCCATTGTTTGGCATTTATAATGTTTTGATATTTTCTAATGGAATAAATTCTGTGATAGTATAAGTCTTAAAGTCATTTTTTAATTGAATTTTACTTCTTTTAATTCATAAATTTTAGTGCTAAATCATCTTAATGTTTACTTCAAACAAGGACAAAACAGTAAGTCATTATTTTTTATTTAATTTTTCATGGTTGATCCACACTTTTGTTTTCGGTTGTAATTGTAACTAGTATTTGCTAGTTTAGTTCAATCTTTAAAGCTAAGATAATCAGATACAAATACTATTTAAAATGTAGTAACTGGTTTCAAACTTCTTCAGCAGCACTGCAGCCTACTGGAGGCCAAGCCTTTCTCTGTCAGCTTTCTTCCTTCAGCACAGTTTGACACGATGTTTCTTCATCTATTAATGCCCAGTACACTCAAATCGCTCTCAACACAATCCATCCACCTTATTGGTGGTCTTCCTCATTTGCGTTTACCCTCAAACTTTGAAAACGTCAATTTTTTAACTAATTAATAGTTTATTATCAAGCTTGACATAAGCTGTCATAGATAATTCATGATGCATTTGTTATCCAAAACTATGTAAATGAATTTTTAAAAGTAAATAATGGTTATTTAAGACTTTTGAATCTGCAGATGTAACAATGGTGTTTTATTCAATCTCCAAAAGTGTATCTAAATATTTTAAGGAAAGGGTGGATAAGACTATTTTTGTTACTATTAAAATTAATAAATGCAGTTTTACTTGTATGTGTTTATTTAAATGCTAGTCCTCCCAAAACTGATTTTTATAAATAAATAGTTTTTTTATATTTGTAAATAATGAAAAATAAGAACAGCTTTGATGAGTTTGAGGGATAAGAAATATTAACAAAGAAAACAAACGAAATATAACAAAAAAAAAATTAATAAAAATATATTTTTTTAATTTTTAAAAAAAGGTTGTACACTAAATATTTTGTTTAATTGAAGCATTACTACTCAGTAATGTCCTCTGCACTTACATATGCTTATCTATAATTGTGAACTGATAATCTCATGACATGAAAAACTTAAATAATTTTTGTTACCATATAATTTGAGTCATAGCAATGTTATGGGTAAAAGCAATTTCAGTTAATTTAATAAGTTTTAGCAACTACAATCAGTACCAGCTATATGGTCAGTTTTCTAAAGTCCAGTCTAACTTAATAGGGAACATGTGTTAAAGTGTATCACTTTTACAGCCATTTTCTTTTTCTTGTTACCGGTTATATGGTCAGTTTTATGTTTTCAACAAGTTTCCGGTTTTTTTCTTTTTTTAAAAAGAAGTCATTTTTTTAAAAAGTGCAAAAGTCAGAGAGGATCTGAATTCAAGTCTTTATTCCTCTCCCTTTCCCCCTTTCTTGTTTTGTATAGACTTATCGGAGTTTCTCACCTCTCAGTTCTCTTGCCCCGTGACAAGAGGTGGAGATCTGTCTGTTTATTGGTTGAAGTTATCTCTCCCTGCTTAGGTTAAAATTGAGATGAAACAAGTAAAGGAAAATTTCATTGCATTTGGATCATACCTCATGAGTAAGAACGTTCATATTTTAATTATGACCTTGAAAAGAAAGAATTTATCATTTGCTGCCAAAAAAAAATTGATTGAAAATTTTTAAAAAATCTACAAAGGCTGCTTTTGCTAAAACAAATTTTATTACCTGGACAACATTGTACAACATTTTAACTGCCAAACTTTGGTCCTCAAGTGTTGTAGTTGGTGATTAAGAAAGAAAACACCAGAACTTGTCACCTTATGGGAAAGTGGATAAGGCTCTTCTGTTATGGATTAAAAATGCATGGTATATGAACAATAGGGTTGTATTGTTCACCTTATATGGTCACCCCGCTTATAAGATCTGATTTTTCTGGACTGCTGAGCTGACCATATAACCAATACAGACTGTATTTATCTTTAAAAAAATATGTTAAAAGTCAAGGCCTTCCCCATTATTGGAATTGTATGACACTACATAATTCATAAGAAATATTACAAACAATAGCAAATAACTATCAAAATGTTTAAAAAATTTTCTCTAAATTTTTTTTGTCATAATTTAAAGACAATTTATAAATCTTGAAAGAAAAAAAATATTGGACCAATCAAGCATTATTTGAAACTACTTTGGTATGAAAAAAAATTCATGTTTTGATTAAAAATACAGAGACATGCAATAAAAAAAGCTAGAAATAGTTGTATACTACCCAAAACTTTCTACACATCAGGATTTCTTACATTCATCATTAATTCATTTAACACTAGAATTATGGAAGGGGTCATTTTGACACCTAGCGAACTTTTATCTCTGACAGCTCTTCTAGTTTTTTGCAAATATCTTAATCCTTTCTTGACTTTTCCTAAATCATTGTGATTTACGAAATAGTAAAGATTTCAAGAAAACCATATTTTTATTTTAGCCCTAACAAATGATTATACCTAGAAATACGACAGGCCATATACTGATGTTGAAAACAAGTGTAAACATCCGACTCTTTCACTATTTTATTAGCAGAACTGGAAGCATTCATAGTGTTGTTGTACGTAAGGGGGCATTAGCCACCAAGGGCTTACCAATTCTTAGTTTGTGGTCCAAGACTTGGGGACCAAAGTTTTTTCATGAAACTATGAGTAGAGATAGGTTATGAAATTATGAAATATCCGGAAGTTATGAAATTTCTTCATTTTGAAAATAAACTAACAAGATCTTCACGTTTGCAATGTGATAAATTTACACTAATATCCAAGGTATGGAATACTTTTATAGAAAACTGTAAGCTTTGCTACAAACCAAATAAAAATATTACGTCTGATGAACAGTTATTCCCTACAAAAACAAGATGCTGTTTTTTGCAGTATATGCCTAACAAGCTAGATAAATTCGGAATTTTGGCTAGAAGTAGATGTTAGGACAAAATACTTATTAAACAGATTTCTATATTTAGGAAAAGATGAAATAAGACCAAGTGATCAAAGTTTAGGAGAGAACATAGTAAATCGTTTAACTGATCCTACATACCTGCAAAGTCTGTATATTTTTAAAAACAAACTGTAGTTGTCATAATTTGCTTTCTTTTAATTTATTTTTCACAAATATATTATATCATATAGAGAAATATGTAGATTTCTTATCAAGGGGTCAAAATGACACCCACAGTAATTCTAGGTATACAAAGACCACTGTAATTCTAGTGTTAAATACTATTTTGCAACTAAATTTGATTTCTCAGCTGCATTCTGTAATAGGCTTCACTGGAATATGGAGATGAAAAATTTAAAGATTTATCCTCTTAAATGCAGATGGTCCTTTACCTCTCACTTATTTCACATTACAAGGACTTAAATCATTTTATTATGAAAGTTGTGTAATTTTATTACCTTATGTGTACCAACATCTGAACTATACATTAATGTTGATTGTTTCTAAAATATGATGGACTTCTTTTAGTCTTAGATTCCAAGAAGGTACTTGGTTTCAGTTATCCATGTAGTTCTGCTATATCAATGATAGGTAAATTACGATTTGCAAACCATATGTAGCCTACCGGAAAGTTTTATCTAGGCTAATGCAGATTTTAAGACAATAGTTAGAACCTTTCAATGTCGAAAAATGGGGGGGGGAGGTTGTTTTTTAAGCATATACCAAATTTTTCATAGAAATTTAAATATAGTTTGGATATATATGCAACATATCAAAATTCTTACAACTAAAATATCAATTTAAAATTCTCCTTTTACCCTTTCTCATTTTTTTCATACATAAATTTTAAGCTTAATGAATTGAAGTTATTTTTATGAATATTTAAGCAAAATTAGGATTAACGAGAAAAATTGCCTGGTCTTGGGGAAGTACTTTTTTTTTGTTGTATGGGTTTAAAGGTTTAAAGTCAGTTTCTTTTTTCCAGATAATGGCAGAGTAGATTCAAGTACTACTATTTGGCTGCGATACACAGCACTACTGTTCATTATACCAAGATTTTTTTTTATATAAACTGACATTTTTTGCTATTACAACACTTTTTTTTTTAAACACAATACCAGAAATTAATAAATCAGTAAAATTTCAATTTCTTTTTAATGGACTGAAAGAGAATTGTTTAAATTGCATGAGAATCTGTTGATATTTAATTGTAACAATTGTAGACCTCCAGACCTATGATGTGGTGGAAGTTTGTTTAGGAGTATTATGGTCAAGCTTTCTTTGCTACATGGTGGCTAATGAGACTACTGTTTGAAGCTAATTTTAATGGCTACAAACATCTATGCCAGCAGCAGGATTTGAACCCATGAATTCCAGCACAAAAGAGAAGCACAATACAAAAATCAAAATGTAAAGAAAAATTTGACATACGAAAATAGTGATTTATTATTAGTATTTTTCTGCAAGAAACTTGAAAAGTCTATAACAATTTAAAGGCAATAAATTTTCTATAGCTGTTGAAAATTGAGCATAAATATTAGATAATTAACAACAAAGAGTTGTTTTGACTACTTTGATGAGCATTGAGTAACAAGTTTAATTTGCAAACAGAGAAGCATTTTTTTGCAAGCATATATATGCATTGTTACTATTCTTGTAAGAGGCTTTGCACTAGCTACATGCCTTCTAAGCTATATTCTTAAAATAAAACAAAAACATGCTTTAATAATCTACATGCATAAGCTAATAGCACAGCCAGCATGAAGATATTTTAGCAAGATTAATGGAAAATATTAGTTACGTGTCTTTCTCTTCAAAGGCTTCATTGTCCTCGACTTCAAATGGGTTATTAGAAAGTTTTTGGCTAATATAGAAATAAAGGATACAATATCATCTTTCACGATAAAGATTTTGTTTGCAAACTAAAGCTTTCTATAATTCTGCATGTCATGAAAGCTATTTAATGGTACCATACATTAAATACAAGCACAATACATATATTTAAAAAAATACTATTTAGGATTACATCATTTAACAAAATGTTTAAACCAGTGGCATGCGGTCCATATGTGCAGAGTGTGCACTGCACACCCTGGCAAAATTATGAGAGACAATAATTTTCTGCACCTATGTTTACCTATCTTTATATGGTATATAATAAATATTATTTATAATATATTCAAATATTATGTTGATTTGCTTGCTTGTATTCCCGTAGTGCGTGCGATACTTGGTGCTGCACCACACAGAACGTAAACAAACATAGAAAGTTCCGATTTTTACGCACTGCACACTAAATTGAAAATCACGCTTTATATTTATGGGCTACAGGAGAAGAACAGCATGCTATGGCACTGGGGCAAGTGTAGCTATTTTTCCTACACTTGGCATTCAGAATCAACCGGTACGGTTTATTAAGCATTGTATTAGAGCAGGAACTCTTTATTTTGGTTTTTTAACTGATTAAGTGGCCATACGATTTTGTAGACAGTTAATGTTTAAATTTATATATTGTAAGATTTTGTTTTCATGGAAATATAAAAGAAGTATTTCATCAATATAAAGTGAAATGTGTTAGTGTAGTAAACTAATTTCGGTGATGTATTATATTTATTGAAATAATTAGCTGAAAAACAATGTTTTGTTTTAAAGAAACGAATTTTAACAGAACAGTCCAAATTTTACCATTCATTGTGTCTTACAGACAGTATATAAGTTATATTATGTAACACCATATCCCTGGATTTGTTCTTAAAAACTGTCAAGATGTTTTTCGCAGAATATATGATTTTCAAATGTTAAAAACAATTAATAAATATAAATTAATCCACTGACTGAACAAGAAACAGTTCGCTCTATTGTGTCAGCGTGCAGCAAAATCATCTGCACGTGGAATAGACATTCGGTTTGCCGGTACCACATCGGCGGGCGCCATGTGGTGCTACGTTTTCTGAACATATAAGTTTTTCGTAGAAGCCTGAAGCGGTGCTTTTTCGAGGCCGATATGATACCATACAACAAAGGACATGATTTTTTCTTCAGTGCTAGTCGTATTCTCATAAGTTTAGCCGTTTTTATAGTTATAACTCAAATACTCGTGGTAAATATTTTATTTATTGTAATCTTTAAATTTATATTCATAATAAATAACCCGTTTCAGAATGGAGAACTCAATAGTATTCAGATGTCTCAATAATTAAAGATTTATTGGAAAATCCAAATTCTCTGCATACCCTGCATGAAAACCTACCGCACGCCACTGGTTTATACTTAACTACAACTATTACTATTAAAAAAGTTTTAATATCATTTAAGACATGAAATGTAATTAAATTAACAAATAATTAAAAACCTTTGCTTAATCCCAGCAGTTAAAATACAAAGGAAATAAAATTTTTATAAAAAGCTAAAACCTATTGATGAAAATTTAAAATATATATTTATATATATTAATATAGCTTAGAATTTCAAGTAAGAACCAAGACAATACATTACAAAATTTCGACAAGTAGGGTAAAATTTAAGCAAAGACCAACTATAAGGTCGATACTGAAAACATAGGAATATAAAGGGGGGGGGGAGAAATAATTAATACAAATTATACAACTAAGACTTTTTTCTTTTTAAACTTATTTTAGAGAAAAGCTGAATAAACATCTTTAAGGTAACGGAGATACAGCACTAATTAACAGATGAAAATAACTAAATTTACTAAGTTTTATGTCCAAATACTGCACCTAATCTTGAAACTATGTTAGTTCATAGTGACTTTTTCATTTTGTTAACCCTCTCAATTTTAGGAAATGAAGTAATACTTTTATCACAAATTCTAATGTGTAAACCACAGGACTTCCTTGTATGTCTATTATATAATACATATTTTAAACAAAATTTTAATGATGCTTCATCAGAATCAGCATTTGACATTGTCCTAATTAAAAACAGATTTCATTTCTCAACATAACCTTGTTGTAAGTAGAGCTCAAGCACAGCTCTCTGGCAGAGGCTCAAAGCATTAATATTTGCTATATTGAAACATTTCGCTATATATATGTAAGGAAAATTCTCAGGGGTTTTCAAAACTTAAATTAAGGGTAAAAATTCCCGAGTCATTTTCCATTCCCCTTTTTAACCCCTAACCTAAATTGACCACTGGGGCTACATGTTACGCCCTCAGAGAAGGGGCCTGGCCAATTATAAACCTAAATTGCCCTAGCGGACAATTTAGGAAATTTCCAAATAAAAAGGAGATACATGGTAGCGGAGACAGATTTTTCTAGAGATATTTTCCCACAGGTGTTACGTGTCTTGTACATAGAACTTCATGCTAGCTGACCCTTCAGTTTGTCCTGTCCCTATGATGAAGTGGGAATCGGTCCTTCAACGTTATCTTAATAAAGGTCTTTAGCTGAAACGGTATCATTTTTATGGCCATGACTGCAACCCCCCATCGAGAAGTCCGTCACATTACATATATATTGTTCTAAATTGAAACAATTTGTGATTAAAATACTTCTTTTACCCTGTAATACACAAACACACACACAAAATAATTTCTACACAATTAATATTTTTATTTCTTTTTCTAAAAATAGACTAGAACATTGTTTCAACTGTTAAATATGGATTCAGCAAAGAAGTTAAAACTGGAAATTGAGAACCACTGGCAAATACTTATAACAACATAACATAAAGCTTATTTTCTTGAGCATGCATCTTACACTAAATAAAATAAGAGCATTTGATATATATTTTAAGATAAAAATAACACCCAAAGAAAATTTTCTAAGATATACATGAAATAATACTTATTAACAATACTATCTTTTAGAAAATAAATACTTACAAATTGATTCCTGAATTCCTATTTGCTGAGTTTTTACTTTTATCTGTTCTTATTTTAGTTCCTAGACCTCCATCATTATTTAGAGTACCCCGCTTTTCTTTTTTAGAAGCATTCTGAGGATCTGATGTATACTCCTAAAGTAAAATACGAAAATATGTGAAAATACACTTAAAACTTGTTATTACTAGTGTCAAACCACACTGCTGAACTTGATTACTAAATATTTATATAAATATATATACACACATATAGATACAAAAAGTGAACTCCATTATACTAAATCTGGCATATATATATATATATATATATATATATATATATATATATATATGTGTGTGTGTGTGTGTGTGTGTGTGTGTGTAATGAACTTTTGGTTTCACTGGAGATTCTTATAGGAAAATATGTTGAAATATGTACTTAGATGGAGAAAAAAAATTTCAAACAAGTATTTTAATATCTATCCTCCTAAAATTAATTAAAAGAAAAACATGTTGAAATTTTTAATATGTATGTGGATATGTATGTATGTATATATCTAATTTTCTGTTTGTAATTTAAAGAGTAAACAAATGTTTCAAGCTAATTTTATTGATAGCCACACGATTAGGATTGATATGCTGCCAAATATATTATAATGCCAAGTTATTATCTGAATGAATGGTTCTGTTATATCAGTGTTTGACTGTATAAACAAATGCAAATTATATATATACACATAAACACAAACACATATATATGCATACATAACAAACACACAGACTTTATTATATGGTTGCTTTTAGAAAATTTCTGATGAATTGGCAGGAATACTGTAAATTTTGTTACCACTTATATAATCATAAGTTTGTTTACATATAACTATATAAGTGATTGTGACCATGATTGCCATGTTTTCTATACTTGCTTATATGGTAACTATGATTTTTTAGCCCCCTTATGTGAATTAGCATAACATATATGAAATAGTGACTACGCCAGTAGCGTACGCAGAATTTTGTCCCGGGGTGGAAGTGTCTATTCTAAAAAATAGCCTGCATAATTTCTACTAAAATTTTTATTTTAGAAATTTTGTATGAGCTGAAGGGGGTGTTTAAACCCCTACCCCCCTTGCATATATCCCTGGACTACACTGAAATAAACTGAAAATGAAATGCATAAATAGTGATAATGATCTGGGTGTGCACACACACAGATATATGTATTCTTTACAGCTGTAAATATTTTTTTACTAGTGTTAAAAACATTGGATTTACATTCAGAAAATATTTCTTTAAAAAGCTGATTCTAAACTATGTTTTCTGCTGGTTTTAATTGAAACTACATCTTGTTATTATATCAATCTTTGTAGGTGCATAAAAATTCAAAATATCAAAATTAGTATACTGCCATGATTTTCATTGATAATAAAGTACTGATTAAATTAACCAATTAATTCTTTTAAGTGATGCTGAACTCCCTTATGACAAATAGAATAATATGCAATAACAAAAGAAAATAACAAAAATATATACATTAAATATTGAATCTATATTAACTATGAAACAAATTTGATTAATTTTTTCTCACAAATTTTGGTATCTATTTTTAAAAAAATTTATCACTGTAAATAAAATTATTTAACATTAAACATTGTTGAACCATATTCCATGAATGTTTAGATGAGTGGGGAAATATTTCCTATTCAAGTAATTAACATTTTGTCTGAAATATCCATTTCAATATACTTAAACTTTTAGAATTGTTAAATGGCATGTGATCAAAGACAAATAACTAAAAAATAAGATTTAAAAAACAAAACAGATTTAATGCAGACATAAACACAAGTATTTCATTTTATCTTAACAATGATTAAGCCCTTATTTGATGCAAACAATAGGTTACATAAGCAAAGACAAAGCATTAGAAATAGAAAGCAAGCCTATTATAAGATTAGTTAAAAACTGTTTGCAAAGTTAAGTTATTTGCTTACTGAGTTTTTAATAAGACATATTGTTTATGTGAATGCACACTGTATAAATCAATATGAAATTCAATTCAATATAGAGATAAAAAATAGTTTATTTTTTAAATTATGGTTAAAATGAATTCAATATTAATGGTAATTTCAGGTAATGACTGATATCATCCTTTAGCATGTTATTATTTGTGATGTATCTTTTCGAGATGTAAAATATTCTTTAAGTTAGTGATAAACTTTTGAAAGGTTTGGTTTGGAGCGCTACGGTCTAATGTTTTGCACACGAGGGCTAATGAGACCGGAACCTACTGCTTAAAGCCGATTCCGAACGGCTACAAACATCCATGCCATAGTGAGATTCAAACCCACGAACTCCAGTACCAACAATTAGCACCCTAACCAATCGACCAGTGTTCAGTAAACTTTTGAAAGGAGTGAACCAAAGAAAAAACTGACTGACAGGTAAAATTTATTATAAAATTCACTATGATTTGAAAAATAGTATAATTGGAAAGTTTTTATGGTACTAATGTGATGACTGGAACAGAGCTCTGTTTCTAAAAGTTCAGCTGTATTTCTATTTATTGGCAGGTTTCTATTTTGTACACATTCTGAAACAAAACTAACACTTTGCCCTCCAATGGCAAGTGTGACTTAACATCATTATTCTTTTGTAGCAAGCATAACAAAGTGATTTGACAGGATTTTTAACACTAGACTTACGGACTGAGTCAATTTGATCACTATATATATATATATATATATAAAACTTTAATATCACTTTTCAAAAACATACGTTGGTTTTTAGTTAAGTAATAAAATATACGTAAACTTTCATTCCTCTTCCCCGCAGACCCCTTCATTTCGCATTATCAAATGCGGTATACCTATTTTCACGGTTGTGAGCCAATTTGACTCTAGAATTGTTTAACATTAATCGCATAACATGAAATTTATTGGTCCTATCAGGCCTGGGATATTTTCCAATTGGCTGAAGAGCTAAGAAGTAAATACACAGAAGAAGTCGAGAACACTTCCATTCCAATGACAGATATTCGTGTTACTGATGAACAGAAGAATTGTCAAGTTCAACAATCATGCAAAAGAAACAGATGTAGAAACCAAGGAGCTAAATGTAATAGAAATGTTTGCAGAAAATGTTTTTCAAAAACAGATTTTGCATGTAAAAAATGTTTTCCATAAATTTTTTTATAATAAACATTTTATTTACATTAATTTGGAACTATTTTCTTTGCAAAATACTTCAATTTTCTTGTACGAGTCAAATTGGTTCACTTCAGTAAAAATAGGTATATGATCAACATCCGTAAATCGAGTGTTAAATTTAAGAATTACTGTTCACACTTGATTAACTTGATTAAAATTGCTAGGTTAGATCAATGATTAATATAGGTATAAATTGAAACATTAATTTGTAACCAATTACTGGAAATGAGTAAAATCAATTTTGAATGCAAAAGGGCTAATATATAAACTAACAAGAAGTAAATTCATATTCAGGGCAAGTTCTTGCCCTAGATAGTATAAAATGCCTTCCCCCTTATACTATGGGTTTATGAGGGGTCTAGTTAGGTTGTTTCTTATCACTTTATTGCATATTTTGAAAATGGGTAGAAACCATCTTTGATACTGTATTTAACTTTCCATTACAGTAAAAATAAATAATTATAAATAAATAAAATAAAAGGATTTTGTTCACTACTGACTGTGTGTGCCTTCAGTACTGTTTTATTATGAGTTAAATTTTATGTATTATATCACATGAATATATATTCCTATGATATACATTTTACTTGCATTAGTTTGCATTTCAATTAAATAAAAAATAATTTTTAAAAAGTTCAAGAATCTTAGTAATAAATAATTATACCTTTCAAAATAGTTTTACATAAATTTTTTCTTAATAACAGAAATATTTAATGAATTTGAATCAAAAGGTTGCTCCTAAAATTTGGTGACCCTGAAAGAGGCTAGTTTGTCCACCCCTAGAGCCACTCTTGTTTTACTCTTCATTCATAAATGTTTATAAGTTTAATTTAAATGTAAAAGAAAAAAATGTATATTTTATTTATTTGATGTGTATCTATTACTTTATTCTATTTTTGATACATAAAAGTTTTAACATAAATTTCTATGTTTATTCTTTCAACTATACTTTTATATGTAAAATACTTAAATTTTTATAGAAATAACAACAACAAAAAAAGGAACATCTTTAAATGATTTTTTTTTTTTTTTTTTTTTTTTTTTGGTAAAACACTGCTCTAAGTTGGCTGCATCTAGACCACAAGCAGTAGTTTCCTACAACTAATCCAGCTTATCACCTAAAATATATAAATATGCAATATGCAAAATATGCATAGTAATTAAAATGACTAGTTTCCCAACAACTTTGTCTTATAGTCCCTATAAGACAAAGTTCCACTATATAAATTATTTTTTTTGTATAAGAATTACAGTTTCCTAAATTTGTAGTCTTTAAGTTATTTTTTTATACTCATTTTTGTTTTTATAATTAATATTTGTTTTTAATGAAATTATTATTTAATGCTCTTTTTAACTCAATAAAAATCATAGTATTGAGACGATATTTTTAAAAAGTTTAAAAAAACATTAAAGAGAGACTAGAACAGAGTATTAAGTCTATGTCTGCAACTCACCAACAATTTTACATTTGTCCACTGGTGTTTGAATCATGATAAAAAAATTTGAGGTTTTAAACATTTAAGGCATTTTTTTTAATATTTAGTAATTAAAGAAATAAATTCATGTTTGTGTGAAATAAATTATTTTTTGTATGTTTATTTATAACTTGCCAGATGTTCCAGATTTATTATTTATATATACATATATATATGTAATATATCAAAATTGTTTAACTTTAATATCTCCTTAAAAATCTCCTCTCTCAGATTCTAATTCCTTAAAATCTTTTTTCCAGCCTCTAAATGTTTTAATCAAAGGAGTGTCCTTGACTTAAAATTCTTTTGATACATTTCCCAAAGCTCTCTGTCTTATAGATGTAAATTTTCTGTCTATTCAACACGTTTTCCAGCTGTCGCCAGCAAATGGCTCTGTGTTTTTTCCTGATCTCAACACTTAAATTTGCTGAGTAAGTTTCTTGTTCTTTGAAAAAATTATTTCTGTCTTTGCTCTTGGGTGAACCTCTGTTCCAGGAGAGTGATTTTTGTGCCTTTCTTTTGTCTGTCGTTGACTAGCAAAGATGTCCAATTTAGCAGCTCTAAAATAAAATTTTAGTAAGATTTGTGCCATACTCTTTAATGTGGACAGACTGCATGTTCGTTATTACTGTTTGCTGATCAGGTTCCCCCTTGCCCAGTAAAAATAGTTGGGGCTATAATGTCCAGAAGTTTTATTATTATTGGATTACATATATATATATGTAATAATATCAATATTTAAGCCTTAAAGTCTATCCAAAATTATCCCTTTTCCCCATTCATTATTCTAGATCTTAATTTCTTCTCTTTATATTAAATATATTTCCCAGCCATCCAATTTAAACGAGGATTTTTTCATTCCTTCTGCTGAACCCCGAAATTCTTTCTATGATGATTCCCAAAACAGAAAATGATATAGCTGACATTTTTAATTAGGAAGTTATAACTCTCCCAGGAAAAATCTGTAATGATCATTAATAATAGTCATCTGGAATGTCACACTTTTGCAGATGGCTCTAATCAAAGGTTACTTTCTATAGGCAAATAAAACTTGCCTCAGCATTTTTCCCACAACGCTAAACCACACACGGGTTTTGGACGTCTCTAGCAGAAGGTTGGCATTACTGAGAGAGAGCGTTCTGACACCATCCGGTTCAGACGCCTCTGGATTCTGTGCTACTTTGATTGGATGAAAAAAAAGTTACGTTCAGCCACGACGAATTATGTGTTTATTTCAAACAGACGATTAGCGGGACACTTGGCAGCCCAGCATGCCCGGGCTGAGGAAAATAATAGGGGCAATTTAAAAAAATAAGTTTTCAAGTGTACGTTCGGGGCCGGTTCGTCCCCCTGGCCCATTACATATATATATATTTATATCTATTCTAGAATGTGCTTAAAAGTGTAAAAAGTTTGAGCATTCCTGAAGAGGGTTTAGAAACTTTTTTTAAAATGCTTTGAATAGAAAATATTTAAAAAAAATTGCTTTAAACAAACTATTTGCAAAAAAAAATAAATAAATAAAAAAAATAAATTGTTTAGAGACATAAATTTGACTACTTAATTTCATCCGAGAAGACAGTAAGCAAATAACAATTTTTATATTAAGTGGTATAAAAATGCATGAGAAAATTAAATGGTTAAAACAGAAATAGTGCAGAAAAGATCCATATCCGAGGCAGAAGAAGAGCTAGAAGAGAGAAACACAAAACAATTATTACAGGCAAGTCTTCTCCAATTTTTTGTTGATTGACCAAGAGAATTCCACTTTCAGGCACAGCTCCTTTTTTTAGCTTACCAATGTCTCGAAACTCCTCACAATATTCCTGAGACAAAGCAAACAAGACATTTTCACAGTGAAAACATAAAGCAATACAGGCAACATTTTGGAAGCTACAACAATACACACAGAATAGTAGTAGATCAAATCAATAAAACATTTGACTGAAGAATGCCAAAGAATAAAAGACTTGGGTACTTAATCCTTAATTTGGCAATAGTCCACTACGACAAACAATCAAATAAAATCTTTATAATAAATAAATATTTTTATTGATAATATATAATATATTAAATATCATATATTATTATTATTATTACTATTATTATTTAAAGTATTATTATTATTGTTATTACTATTTATTTAAATATATTTTTAATCGATATTTGAAAAAACATCTTGTCAAATTAAGAGTTAAAAAGAAAAAGCTTTTTCTGGGGATTTTTTTTTTTTTTTTAAAGATTTTTCTGGTATGAAAAAATGCTTGATATTATATATATATATATATATATATATATATATATATATATATATATATATATACATATATATATGTGTATATATATGTGTATATATATACATATATATATATATATATATACACGCATATATATATGTGTGTATATATATATACATATATATATATGTGTGTATATATATATATACACATATATATATGTGTATATATATACGTATATATATATATATATATATATATGCATATATATTTATATATGTGGAGAAAGACTACATTTCACTCATTTGCTCACTTGATGGCAACACCATTGCTGGCTGTTAGGAAGAAAAGGAAAAACGGCGAGCAAGTAGTCTGTCTCTTGCTCTCGGTGGAAGCAATTGACAGTAGTAGTTATAGATGTTGGAACATCGTCTTCACATTTAGACAATTAATTCTTAGTGAATAATTGTTATCTTCTGTGTGAAGATGTGGAATTATAATTTTTCATGTTAATAAATTTTACACTAGTTGAATATTGATATTGGACTCATTATTAAAGGGTCCTACATATATATATATATATATTCATAGGTATTATGCAATATTAGAAGTAATTATTTATGCCTTATACATTAATTAATGACTGATATATTAAAACAAAAAAAAATTAAAAATTATTTATGTAAACAATTTGATGAAGTTTTACACTATTTATGTTCCTATGGTCCACAATAAATTTATTCTTGGAATAAGATATATTAGGTTTAACTGAATAACATGTTAATTTTCTTATGCATTCTGAATTATTTAATGATATGCTTCTAAGTAAATAGTTTGAGGCTTGTAGATACAAACTAGAAGGGAATTGAGGTTTTTATTAATTTAAAACTTTTTTCTTTTTTTAATGCTTAGTTAAAATATGGTTTGTTTTAGAGTGCTTCAAACAACCATTTTGTAACTAGGACGCTAATTGGAGCAGAGCTTAGAGCTTGAAGTCAATTCTGAATAGCTAAAAATATCCCTGTCAGAAGTGGGATTCGAACCCATAGATTGGTTTCAAAAGGCAGTAGATTACCTGGTTGGCCCTCACTTGGCTAAAGAATTATAGTATCTGCCGTTAAAAAAATTCTTAGTGACTACATAAATGTATACGCATGATAAATAACTAGAGAAAGAAATGTTGGTTTTGTAAAATCGCTTAAATTTTTTAAAGCAATTTTTATAGCTGATCAAAAACTGTTTTCATGTTATATCTCAAGATAGTTATGCTACAAATAGAAGTTTAAATCACTATAGACGAATTTACTACAGAAATAAGTAATTTATAAAGTATTATAGTCTTGAAGTTATGTTTGACAAACTGTAAAATATCCTTTTAATTACTTAAGTACAGTAAACTTAATCATCTTAATAAGTTATTCTTTGAGTAATAGCTCATTATAAAGTAGCTATTTTTTACTACAAAAAAGTTTTAGGTAAAGTTAGACAGAAAAATCCTAAAATGATGGTTGGAACAAAATATATTTTTATAAAGTTGAATAACACAGCATTAAAACAAAATAGGAAAAAATTATATTTCAAATAATAAAATTTAAATGTAATAATTTAAAAAAAAATTCTATTATCAAGCATGATAAAAACTATTGCAGCCCAAATTATTAGACATGCAGTAAAGTGGGGCAAAAAAGTTTGCTATATCATATGTTAGTGACAATTTCAGGCTATGTATAAACAACATTTCAACTAATACTTACAATCCAAAAATTGTAAAAGCTTTAAATGAGGTAAATGCGTATGAAACAACTTTATTTTTGCTTTTATGAAGCAGAAGACATTTCTATAACAATTAAGATTTTAATATTTCCCCCCATCTAAATTTTAACTTTTTTTTTCTCATTAAAAATAATATTGTTTGAATCATATCTAATAAAATTACTTTTGGTAAAATGAAATTAGAAAACATTTTCTTACATTTATAGTGCATAACAATATTATATAAATAACATTGTCAGTTAAAAGAATAAAATCACTGTAGAATTGAATTTCAATACCAATTTCAAATTTTGTTTACAGATTTTTATTATGATTAAAAACTTCAAAAACTCTTTAATATGGTTTTAGCAGAATCCGAAAATACGAAATCAATCATTCTATGTAAGTGACAAGTGCAACAAACTCAACAAATATTCAAATCATGATAAGATCTCTTTTAAAAAAAGTTTTCTCGGCTTTAAAGAAGCCCAATTATAATGTTTTAAATATAGTGTACAGAAGTTGAAAAAAAAAATTGTTTTAGTTCATAATATTATGAACTAATGTAATAGGTGAGTAATGGAATAGTCTATGAGTAATGGAATAGTCTATAATTTGGATAAATTATTGCAGTAGCTTATACCACCAAAGGTGAAGGGGATTCAACTGTCCATCAATTCTTAGTTTTTAGCCTAAAGATTTTGCATCAGGTTATGCATTTGTGTCATATTTTGACACTAGCCTTATACTTTTGTCAAATGATTATATGAGCCTGTAGTATATAAAAATCTAACAAAATGGCAAAAGCATTTCTTGCAGAAGCTTTATTTCTACCCCCTTCGTAATGAGAAGTCTGTATACGCCACTGAATTACTCCAATGAAAGGCAAAACAGTTTAGAAACAATTTTCTTTTTGAAAAATACACGTTGAAATGATAGAAAGATCATTAATAGCTTAAATCCTTACTTCAAACTGAGGCCAATTCATTGCCATTCCAACACCATGATTATTAGACCACCATTTTAAATCTTTCTTAGCATCAGCATTTTGTATGCTATGTCTATATTCTTCATATATTTGTGGAAGCCTGCAATGTTTAATCAAAATTTAAAATTAATAAAAGTCCTAAAGTGAAATGATAATAACAATAATAAAACCATGCAAACACACATACACTTATCTATAAAATTCAAAACCAAAGGAAACCATTGTCTTTATTTAAAATTCCACATTTTCTCAAACTTCTGATTATCTGATACTATTAACAATCATACAAAATTTATATTACTTTTTCTGAAGGGTTAACCTTTTCTTTCCTTTTCAGCAACTAAATTGGTCAAAGTAATTTTAATGTTTTCATTTTAGAAACAATTTAATTTTAACAAAACATCTTTAATGTACGTATGTTCATAAATTAATCCTGTGATCTATTAGATTATGTTAACATTCATTTAACATTTACCATAAGCCTTTTTACTAAATATTTGCCATGCCCTTCTTATACCGTTATTTTTTTATGTTTATATTACAGTATAATAATTTTTTTTTTAATTTTCATTACATCAAATAAATGTCATTGTAGTTTTATCATGTAAAACTTAAACCAATAAAATTTGTCAGCAAATGCAGGCCACTAAATTCTATTCTTGTACAATATAAATTTTATAAACATGCTTAAATAATACTCTATTACAGAATATTTCCAGATATTACAGCATATATGTATATGTATATGTACATATATATACACATATGTATGTATGCTTGCAACAAAATTATGTAAATTCTAAATATTAGTTACTAAATGAAACAGCTATTTTAGTTTCTATGCATTTCAAAACAAATTTAGAAGCTATAAAAACATCAAAACTGCATGCCAATTTCTGTAGTAACATTCCTGCTCCTATGTTAGTTCAGATACAGTGAAACTTCTCTGAGCGGCCACCCCTGTATAGCGGACACCCTTCTAAGTGGCCAATTTTTCATGGCACAGACTTTTCAACTCATAGACCTAATGGTAAAATAACCTGTATCAGCAGCCCCTCTAAACGGCCACCAAGTGGGATTGCCCATTTCATTTTTCGGGAAATTCTACTCACTCAATGCTTTAATTTTGAGCGGAAAAACTCAAGGTTAGTTTTATGGTCGGATATAAGACCCAGGAATAATTTGTGAAGTCCATTCCCCCAGTCCCCCCCTTCTTAGAAACAATAAATCTGTTATCTCTTTTGTATTCTCCTCACACCCTTCAGATAGGGAATCCCTATTGCACCACCCATAGAAACTGAGGGAGGAACTGGACAATCAGGCATTGCAGGTAACCTAGGGCCTTTGTTTGGAATTCCAATAGGTAAAGTAAAGGAAGAAATTGCACCTCTGTCAGCAAAAATGTCATCCACGCAAATTTCATTTCATTAGTTTCTCAGTGATCCGAGTTGCAACTATGTTGAAACACGTTTTCTAAATCTCGAGCAGAGCATTGAAGTTCTGCTTGAATAAGAAAATGGCAAATTGGCAAGAAAGTTAGTTGAATTATCTAACTTTAACAAATCAACGAAGTCATTAAAGAAAAAAATTTGATTTTGAAGGAATACAAAGACTTCAATTTTCTGCTTTTAAAATAAAAAATGAACTTAAAAAATGGTTGTTACAGAGAAAATTAAAAACTTAAAACACACAAATTGTAGATGTTTTTTTAAAAATAGACAAGAGAACATGAAATAAAGTACTATTTTCTCTTTACATAAGTTTTCAATTTCATTTTAAATAAGGAATATATGTCCGACTTGTTTATATTACGCATTATAGCAATTATCTTATAAGAAAACCCTTCAGAGCGGCTAAATAATGGGGCCAAATATGGGGTGACTGCTCAGAGAGGTTTCACAATACTTCCATAGCCATTATAAAAAGACAAAATGGTCTTTATTCCCCTTTAATACTTAAAAAGAAACAACATAATACTAACAAAATTAGTTAAATAAACTTATATGATCTTTGACAACAAAAGCATTATTGCTATAAGTATAAAGAACTTACTCTGCATCTGTTGATATATTGAGACACCCATGGATGCCAAATAGCATTTCTTTAAAAAAGTCAAGCCTCTTTTCTTCAAACTCTTGGCACTTATCAAACACAACAGTCATATCTTCCATATATTTAGCATTATAATCATTTATTTCTTGTAGCGCTTGCTCGTATCTCTCTTTAGCTCTTTGTGCTTCAAATTTACATTTAGTTACTCTGTCTTGTAATTTAGTCACCTTAATGAAAAATAACATCATTAAAAATTGTCCCTTCAAAATGTTTAACATAATATATCACATGAACCTGCTACAGTATATTTTCTAAGAATATTATTTTTAAAATGGTGGATTTTTTTTTAACTAAACAACATACATTATCAGGAAGACAATTTAAAATTACACATTTTCCTACATTATCAGTTTATGAATCTGTAATCACAGGAATGTAAAATTCAACTTTACTTGACAGTTAAATGGAATTCCACAATCAAAAGCATGATAAAATAAACTTTTTTCTTAAATTCTAATCTTAAAAAAAAAAAAACTGAAATTTGTATATAAAACTACAGCTGATCATTACAATTTCACTAAAAATATTTATAATACATCAGATAATTGGACAAATTTATTAATAGCTATTGGTTTGGTTTGGAATGCTACAGTCTACATTTTTGCAACAAGAGGGTTAACCTCTTGCCTTATGAATCGAGCTATGATTGTGTGTGTCACTTTCAATGAAAGCTTTTCTCCTGTGTCATGACCTGAAACAATTTCATCACAAACTAAATTTTGCACACTTTTTTTAGAGGACAAACTACGATGCTATCTTCAGATGTATCTAAATCGGTATCTGTTTCAATTTCTAAGGTGTCATCAGGACACCTTCCAGCACCGTTATTAGTATTCATTTTCCTTTTTGTCATTAGATTAAATTTTTAGAAATTTTTAAGCTTCAACAGTTAATTATTTATTGAATATAATATAATACTCTATTGCATTTATGCCTAAGAATAAACGACCAACTCTTATATTGCAACTGTAACAAACAATAACGCAAAAACAAAAACTTTATTGCTTAAAAACAATAACATGTCTGATACGAGCTTTTCACTTTTGGCCAGACAAGAATCATCACGTGTGTGATACGAGGTTCTCATTTTAGGCACAGCAGTACGATCATGTCTCACATATGTTGTTTAAACACACAGGGTTAATGAGACTGGTACCTACTGTTTAAAACCAATTCGAAATGGCTATGAACATCCATGCCACAGCAAGATTCTAACCAAAGAACTCTGGTACTAAAGATTGTCCTAACCATTCAGCCATCATTTGGCTTAATAGCTATTGAATTTGATATAAAGTATGTGTTGTACTATGTATGAAATAATAGTTTTTTACCCCTTAATCCTGTATGGAAGATAGTAGTTGGCAGGCCTATATCAATGTGTAAACCTAATAAATGTTCTATAGACTGTAGAACTTTGGCTGACTGTGTGCATTCACTCACTGCACACTTAACTATCCCTAGTCCTGCATATATATATATAAATGGTGGCTCACTGGGGTAAAATGCATTTCTAATGGGGTCCACAAATTCTTCTGTATAGGCCAGACCTGCTGTGACTGATGAGAGTTTATATGGACAGCCTCACCAAATTTAGTATAAAAACAAGTGAACTTCTTCCAAAATTAAGTTCTGAATGGTAAAAATTTTATGCAAAATTGTCTTTTTCTATGTTTTTTTGGGCAGGAGAAGCAATTTAGGATGATTTGTGTAGCTGAAACGACAATTCTTTTTTTCTCTGAAGCATTGATTGTCAGGGCCTGATTATTGCACAGACACTTAGGGCATGTGCCCTGGGCACGAAAATTTAGTCAAGTTCTTGAAACACATATTAAGTGGAGAAAAATTGCAAACTTATGCTATCATCGTTAAGTTTTAATAAATTGTTGTACGAGGTAATTGTGTTTGTCATGAACTCTATTGTTTCATATTTACTTTAATTTTACTGTTATTTACCTGATAATTAATTTCCTCAACAAACCTGGTGCTCTTTTTATCCTCTGGGTTATAGCATATTCATAATACAGAATATTAGCAACGCACCACTATAAACCATTAAATCATCTAAATTATTTTTAATTTTATTATTATTTATTTTCTACACCACAGAGATGTGAGTGTGACATGGTAAAAATAAAAGTGGGACACTCCAGGTCTTTAGAAGTCCTTAATTTTTAGCATGGCTAAACAGAGATAATAATGATTACGTAAAATGAAAATTTGATGTTTTTGATTTTGAATATTACTTTAATATAAATTTCTTAAATCCGTTTGCTAATTCAATGTTATAATTTTTATATGACTGTAAGTATGATAATAACCTGTAGCAATAAATTTACATGGGGGTGGAGGGCACAAAAATTGGATTGTGCCCTGGGCACAAAAGTATCTTAGTCAGGTCCTGTTGACTGTCAGAGGATAAAAAAAAATAGGATTTCCTCTCAAGCAAGTACTGCATTTACTCTAATTCTAAAGAGTTTTTATAAGTACACAGTTATACATTTAACCTGAAAAAAATTAAGCAACCAGTATGCAATCTAATTTTTGCTAGTTTAGATACTCCAAATTTTTGCTTAAAATAAATCTAATATTAATTATATGTGATGATCATTAAATTTTAAATATATAAAAATCAGCTAATTAGATTTTTATAAAATCAGGTGTGAATAAATTTTTCCATACCAAACTTTCAGTTTTTTCTTTTTTTAGACATATAAAAAAAACTTCAATAGTCATATTTTAAGAGAGGAAAAGGAGATCTTTAAAAATTTTATTAGAAGATATTATACCTGATCAGGAGATAAAGAGGTATCAGCTGTAGCATTTCTTTCTTGGTTAACTGCAGATTTTTCATTTTTACAAGCTTGATGATAATCAGCTTTACATTTATTGACCCGAGCTAACAACTTAGCCCATGATTTTTGAGCCTAAAATAAGTGCAATTATAAAAAAATAAATAAACTTTTTTAAATAACTGATGTTTGAATAAGTATCTACAAGATTATATGATTTATTTACTTAGTTGTGCCATAAATTAAGATACAAAAATTTGAGGTTTTCTGCTGCAACATGAAAGCAGAAGACGATTTTAAATTTTGTCAGTCAAAATCCTTTTCAGCATTTTTGAATAGAAAAATTGTAGTCTTTAATGTATTTTGTTCTAACACAGTAGAATGAGCGTTGATGCGTGCAATAATTAATATTTTGAATAAAATAAAAATAGCCCATCAGAGATTTTTAAAAGATTGATTTATTAAACAATTAAGAGTTTTGAGACCAATAGCATTGCAGACCACATCAGAATCGGCCATTCGCACTTGGTGAGCACACCAGTATTGACAAAAGAAGACTCGCTAAACAGATGAACAAGTCAAAAAGAATAATTTATAACATAGTAAAGACCTTAGACTAAGAGGTTATATAAGAATAACTGGCCATTTTCTTACAAATGAATTAAAGTGCCAGAGGTATCTTGAAGCAAAAGCATTGTTGCAGCACCATGCTCATAACAGACATGGATGAATTCTGTTTATTGCAGAGAATATTTTTAATGTTCAAGAATATTTTTCAACTGTCAGAATGACTGTGTATGTTAGGAGTGCTCAAGAAGCTGAAGAAGAAAAATTGTGTACAGAGAATTTATCATACAGCTTCTGTAATGGTTTGGTGGGTAGTCAACAATGAAAGAGTTTCAGAGAATCATTATTGGGATAAAGAGGCAAAAACCACAGTAAAATTTTACTAAGACACTACTTTAGACCCAACAGAGAAAACCCCAATTCGGTTTGGTTTGGAGTACTATGGTTTATTGGTTTGCAACATGAAGGCTAATAAAACCAGGACCTACTGCTTGAGGCTGATTCCAAACAGCTATAATCATCTATGTCAGTACTGGGATTCAAAACCACAAACTCCAATACCAAAGAGCAGCTTCCTACCCATTCAACCATTATTTGGCATTGAAACATTTGTCCATAAACCTGCTCAAGAGAGATGGATTTTTCAACAGCAAAGCTCATAAAGCAAAGATGACCTAGACGTGGTTGAAAGAGAAGGTGCCAGACTTAATAGAAAACAAATATTTGCCTTCCAGCAATTCAGATTTAAATCCACCTGCCTATAAATGATGGCCGCCAATCCAACTAAAGTTCAACTAAAATCCAAACGAAAATATGTCAAAATTCAGTAGGGTTCAGTGAATCAAAGTATAATAATCCAGAGTGGGAGAGCAAACACAACACTTATTTATTTACATTTAAATTCAAAATTGAGAGCAGCAGATGTGCTCATAATCAGGTGAGGGATACAACCGAAGAACAACATACCAACTACAAGCCGCAAAAAACTTACACACAGACGCACAAAAGCGCCATCTGGAGGTGGGTCCAAACAATAAATTAAGGTCAGTATTGGAGGCAAAGATATACACAAGCAGCAACTCAATTTAAAAAGTCAAACATTCTTTAAGGAGAGCATCTATGGAAATTCCCATGGAAGTGGTGCGTGCCTTAGAAGATGGCTGCCAAAGAGACTTAGCTTGCATTAGGTCAAAAAGTGATTGTTTTGAATTAAAAGTCTGATATGTTAAATTTAAGTACAAAGTTTTTTTTTAACTACTTTATAATCATATTTAAGCTAATAGCATGACTTAGTAATAATGAAAAATATTAATACTATTAGAAAAAAAAAGCACTTATTTGACTAACTGCATCCTTAAATAAATTTAATGAGAAATAGAGGCAAAAGTTTAAATAACCTTCTTGAAGCTGTCATCCATTTCTTTCTTTTCTTTTATATGCATCATAGATTTGTGAAAATTGTCTTTTTGCCATTGTTTAATTTGTGTAACAATGTCATTTAATAATTGGTCTTTAACCCTTAGATGCATATCACACCTCCGGTCAGCTTCAATTAAAACTGCTTTCCAGGCAGCTTCTGTCGTACCATATTCAGGACCTTTTAAAATAAAAAATAAAAAAATAATAATAAAAATCAATTTATTATGCCATTAGTTTAATTTTATTTACCATTATATATATATATATATATATATATATATATATATATATATATTAATTAATTTCTTTTAGATAAAAAAAATTAATAGCATTCAGTTTAATTTTTATTAATGTTTCTTAGACAAAACTAGATTAGGCTGAAATTACTTTGAAAATTTTATAAAATGACTTTTCTTGTAACTGTTTTGGAATAAAGAAAAATTAGTCACAGCTTTAAGAAAATAACAGTAGCAGATAACCTTTTATTTAAATTCAAATCTGCAAAAGTGTTATGTTAAAAAAATAGAATAGATGCAAAATTTTTTAAATGTTTAAATTAAGAACTCTCACAGATCAAATTACCACAGATAAGGTACAATCAGAATTTAAATTTGTTAAAAACTTTTTATAATAAATAAAAATGTTGAACATATTAAAGATGAAAATATTTAGTTTAAACCTAACATAGCAATAAGTCCTGAAGAGCACAAACATATATTCTGGTAAAGGCAATCCAATTTAATTGGAGAAAAAATTAAATATTTATCTCTTAATATAATCTTTACTATTTAATTTTAAAATATACTTATGCACAGAAAATAAAAATAAGGGAATAAAAGTGGGCAGCATGTGGGCAAAATTTATTCATTTTCACACTTAAATACCACTACAAGTGCTTAACTTCCGAAATCTTTAGAAACTTAAGATACATGTAAAATAAACTAACCTTTTTCTATAGTTTCATTCCATTTTTTTGACCAGTTTCTTAAACTTTTAGCATAAGTTTTTTCTATTTCACTTCTTTCTTGTATGAGCAATATGAGATCATTGCACAACCGGAAACTGTCTTCTATTCTCTTTGTTGTGCGTTTATAGTTACCAGGTTCCCAGAAGCTGTCACTGCCCACTATGAGCATGGCATCATCACTGTGGTGGGACATTGCCAAGTCTTTTTAACTGGAAACAGAAACATATAAATTAATTTTATGCTAGCACACATAAATTGTGACAAAATACAGTAGAACCTCGTCATAACAACACCCTGTGGGACCAACATCATATGGTCTTTGTAACAAATTGAAAAAATATAAAAAAATTGAGCAAAGAAATGATGCAACAGTACATGCCTAGAAAACACTTCTATTTATTTGTATTTCCATTACTGAATTTTTGAAAAAGAGTGAATCCTGTTTCAAGTTCATTTGGGAATTTTTCATTATCACTGATTCCATATCCGTTAGATTTTGAAAAATATCTTCAGAATTAAATTGTCCTTCAAAATATTGACGCAAGGCATTGATGGCTTCGTTTTCATTCGCTTTTTCAAAAGCTAGGACGATTTATTCTCCGCCGTCGGAATCGCAGATTTCTTCATTTCTGATAATATGGACAATAAAATCATCCTCATTTAAATTTTCTTCACAGCACTGTAATGTTTCATTTACCACAACAAACTCATCAAAAGATAATTGACGATTCGGAAATTTGACACTGAGGAGCTGGGTCATTTCATTAGTGTCTGGAGTGTCATCTACCTAAGACATCAATGTCGTACGTGACGAAAGGGTCCTTTAAGCAACCACAAAGAGAGGAGTATAGGTTTCTTGAAGTTGCACCACAGTACGATAATTTTAAAATAGCCCACTTGCTCATGAGTTCTGCAGTCTAAAATTGGCAGTTGCTCTAATAAAAAATAATATGCTTGGGGTCATTGTAATGATTCAAAATTAACATTATTCCTATGGTAATATACAGGGTATCTGACAAAATAAAATTTTTCAAATCCATGACTTTTCATGACTTTCAATGATTTAGCAGATCATTTTTCATGACTTTAAAAGACAACTGATTAATATAAAATAATCGTTTCATCACACCCTTAAAAAATATGCATTAAATTACAAGCAGATTACAAGCAGTATCAGGAATAATAGGGAAGTCTAGATTTTTTACAGAATTCCTTTTCCATTGCTAATAAATATTATGTAAAGAAATAGACAGGCAGTAAATTTGTTACAAAACTATACATTTCAACTTATACTTTACCCCTTATTACAAATCTGTCTGGATTATTTTAGTTGTCATTTTTGAAAATATTTTAATAAGAATTTCTTTAAAAATGACTTAATATGTTGCAAATCAACGTCATTTTAAAAAACAATAAATGTGATGAAATAAAAATTAACCCAGGTTTATGACAATTATTCCCAGACACGAGATGCAGAGAGAAAAAGACGTAGTTTTTCTTATTAATCATTTTCTGTAAAATTCTCCATAAAAATGCTGCATTTAGCACATTTTAATGTTATTTATCCAATCAGCTGTTCTAAAAATTTGACCACCTGTATGCACATGTGCTCTGAACACCTATTATCCCTGGCCCTGCATATATATTAGTACATGGATAACATGAACTAGGCAAAATAGGCATATCCTTTGAAATCTGAAGATCAAATGTTTTCTAATTTATAATACTACTTTGGACGAGGAAGTAAACAATAGTAAACATACACTTATTGACAGGGCCTGATTATCAAGATTTGGGGCCCAAGGCAAAGAATGTTTTCAGCCCTTGTAGATTATTATTACATTTTATTAATGTATGACTGAAAGATTTGAATAATGCAACAAGCATTTTTTTTTATTTTACCATGGGTTGAAAAGATATGCTATTATGCAGGTTATATTCAAACTATTTCGCAAAAGGAATCCACCAATCAGGAAGCTCAAGTTTGCGATTGCAAACATTGAGAAAAGTTCTCAAAATCTAGCTATCTGATTGGTAAATTTTATTTGCAAAATAACCTGCATTTTTGCCTTTAGTTTTTTTTTTCTAGTTTTGTGTTATGAACTCACGAATCCACCCTTCTATCTCTTTGCTCTTTTATGTGTTTATTTTTCGCTCATTGTCATTTTTGTACTTACTGACAGAAGCCTCTGGATTGAAGGGCTTGGCCCATATGGTCCAGTTGCCACACCGCCTTTGATGCCTTTAGTTTTTAACACTAGATTGCCCGAGATTTCTTGTATACCTATGTTGCTCAAAAACAGTCAAAATGACTGCATTGTGAAAAAATAACAAATATGTATAGAAATTTGTTTAAAATTGATTTTTAATATTTCTTATATTATTTACAATTAAACAAGTTATTAGTAAATATTAACAATAAAAAAATGTACTTTAAAAAAAAATAATTTATGCATTATTATTTGTACATTCGACCTCTGAAACGTATTTTCAGTTTCTTCATCAAAATCTGAACTAGTTAGCACCCTACACCTTTTCCTGGGCATATTGATGACACTTTCATTTTCATCATTGGTGATCAACTCTTCATCACTATCTTCAGCATCAGATGTTTCACTTTGAATATAATCCGCTTCATCTTCAGATGATAGTTCAGAATTTGTTGCATTTGATTCTATATCGGAGCACTCTTTACTTATGTTCGTTAGCTTTTAAAATAACTCATTTCTGTTCAACATTTTTTTCATAAAGTTAGGGCGCAAAAGAAATAAAATAAACAACTTGTTAGAACAACACTTTATAAAGATTCGAATAACTAGTACTACTTTAGCTTATTGAGCAACTGACACTTATCAAGTATACGCCCAAATTGACAATTTATCATGCATCGGCATGTTATCGTAATCGGAAAAAAAAAAAAAAATGTTATTTCAAAACAAAGCCGGACAGGTCATATAAGAAATTTACTCAATTCAATAAATAAAAATCTTTTGATTATTTAAAATTTCCCAAGCAGTCAAAATGACTGCTTCTGGGCAATATAGGTATAACATATATATATATATATATATATATATATACACGGAAATAAAGGAGGGCAGAAGTAACTACAATTATTCATAAACCCATTTACATGTTATAGAAAAAGTCACCAAATTATAAGAAATTGTGTCATTATATTTCATAATTGTTTTTCTAACTGAAATTAAAAAACAGTCAAAATGACTGCCTTGGGCATTCTAGTGTTAAGTGCAAAACCATGACTGACAAATGTGTGGGTATTTATGCTTGCGGGTACTAATTTGTATATAGAATAAAGACATGAAATTTTTAAGTTACAAAATTTATTTGTTTCAAAACTACCTCTGGATCTAAAGATTTTTGGGCCCCTGGGCACATGCCCTGCCAATAATATGACTCTGCTAATTGATAAACATGAATAAATGAAGAAACAAATAAAATCATGCATAAAAAGGTAGAATCATACCTGCCAACTTTTAAAAAACTGACATTAGTAAAATTTTTTGTATGAAGCATTGGTTGGTTAGTTGGTTCACATTTTAGTGGCACAAGTCATTGTAATTTTTTTAATCCCAGGAAAATTCTAATTAATAAAATCTTTACATATTCATTGTATATAATAAAACATTACTTATTTTTAAAACTAAATTTCATTCTTGAAAAATACAAAATTAATAAAAGTTAAATGAAATTTTTCTTATTCCAAGAAATTATTAATGATACAATCTTGCAATCATTCTTTCATTATATATATATATAATAATAAAACACTATTTTTTTCATTTAAATTTCATTCCAGAAAAATATGAAATGCATTTGAAACTGAATATTTATAATATAAGAGCAGAGAGAGATACTTATTTTTAATCATACTTATTGGAATTTGAACAAAATTATTTTTTTCTTTATAAATGAAATGATTTACTTTCTGAAATATGTATAAATATGTGTATATATAAATATATATATGTATATATATATAGATGTATATATACATCTATATATACATACATACGCATTATATATATATATATATATATATATATATATATATATGTATATATATAGATGTATATATGTATATATAGACGTATATATATGTATATATATAGATGTATATATATATGTATATATAGATGTATATATGTATATATATATATATATATGTATACAAAAACACAATATCCAGGTAATGCTGCATTCGGTAGAGCCATGCAAAATGTTTAATTACACTGTAGAAAAATATTTATACATATTTTGATTAGTTATGCAAATTTTATCTGAAATTAAAATGGGATTTTACAATTTTTAAAAATTAATAAAGTGAAAATTCCATTGTGATTTTTCCGAAATTTTCGATTTCATTTTCCCGGTACCAAAAACCGTAAAAATTATCGGTCTCTACGTAAGCCCGTAAAATTAAACCAAAAACTGTAAATTTTACGGATAATCCGTAACAGTTGGCATTTTTTTAAAAGGAAAAACAAAGACAAGTGAATGGTAGAAAAATTATGACTAAAATTATTAAAATCAGAATAAGTGAATTGGAAAGGCATGCGATTTCGTTTTAAGGTCGGATTTTTTACCATTTATCAGATACAAAAGAGGAGGCGGTCTGAAAATAGATCAAGGTTTGTTATCGATTAACAGGAAACTCGATTACGTAACTGAAATCAAAATGCTTCCTATATTCCCGAAACGAAAGCGACATCAAATTATAAATAGAAGAAAAATTATACATACTAAATTTGACACCCACTTAATCAGAGTTTCCACATATGAAGACAAATAGATTTTCTACTAATTCTAATATATTTATACACTTTTTTTTTTAAATAATAAAACAAAACTTCCGATCCCAAACTAAAGTATTAGTTAAAAAAAAAAAGTCTTTTTTACTTATAACGAAAATACCAACAGATTGACTATAACTTATGAATAAAAATCCCTAAAATGTTTTTCTGCTACATAAATCGGAGGGGGGGGGATTTAAAACCCAACCTTTCCCTATAAATACGCCTTAGTTTCATCATAATTTTAATGGCGTCTGGACACTATGGTCCACTGCAAGCCATTACCACAGTCCAGAAAGGGTATGGCTTATCGTGGTCGATGGTGGCAGACGACAAAACAACCTTGGCAAACAATGGCTTCGGAGACTGTTTTTCTCCAAAGATCAAAGGCAGCCAGATGCGCAACTAAAGTGCGCAGTAGACCCTGTGGACGAATGCACGTGCTCGGTTCATTTAGTGGCCCAGCGTGTGGATGCAACCCGTGAACCATCGTTGAAGGTCACCTTCAGGAAGTGATGAACAATTGGCCATAGTGTGGAGGCTACATATAAGACATTAGAAATCTCTAGATTAGAAGGCTCAGCCCATATGTGGCTCCACATTATGGCCAATTGTTCACCACTTTCTGATGGTGGCCTTGGACGATGGTTCGCGGGTTGCATCGACACTCTGGGCCACTAAATGAACCAAACACGTGGATTCGTCCATAGGGTCTAATGCGCACTTTAGTTGCGTATCTAACTGCCTTTGATCTTTGGAGAAAAACCGCCTCCGAAGACATCGTCTGCCACCATCGACCATAATACGCCATACCCTCTCCAGACAGTGGTAATGGCTTGCAGTGGATTATGGTGTGGAGGTGCCTATAGAATCCAGTTTAACCATCGAATAGCCTCGAATGTGAAAGCCTCGAATACTGGCAGAACATTTAGAATCAGGCGACTGGTCACTCTTCGCAGAAGAGTTGTTCTTTGGTACGTTGTCAAACGCCATGTTGTATACTTAGGAAATAAAATCCTCTGTTCAGTTAAATGTTGATGTCATTGAAGATATCTACAGTTTAATGAGTGTTACAGCTTGACACACACAGACACTGATATGCAGGAAATAAAAGTATCTTGATAACGCTCATCAATCACTCACCGAACATTCGAGTGACTACGACGACGACGCTCCCCACACCATTTTATGTCCTTATACATATATGTGTATAAATTAAATTTAGGATTTTGGGGAATGAAAACCTTATATCAGTTTCACTTTCCATTTACAAAATTTGGTTAAACAGCGCTACACCAGACAGTTAAAACACATATGGCTTTCTTCTCCTTAGAAAAAAATGCTTGCATTTGAAATCGTAATATTGAAGTTTAATAATTTATTATTAGAACATTTTTAACGATTAATGCCAACAGCAAAAGCCGAAAATGTTAAGCATATGCAAATCACAATCAAAATCTTATTTCCGGTTGTTAAAAGTTATCCGCGAAATATACAAAATGTGCTTACTGACTTAACTTCTTCCGATAATGCGATGCAAATTGAGTTCTTAAAGCGAAATCTATGTTCCGATTTTGCCTTAAAGGAAAGCATAATTTAAAATGAAATGAGCTATTTAAATTCTTAATTATGGTATAGGGGGTTTGAATTATTATTTAGAAAAAAGGAAAGAGGTTTTAAACCGCCGTACAGATGTTCACTGTTCAATTTTGCAGCAAAATATTTTTGTCGTTCTATGGAAACGCACGGAATAGGATATTTTAAAAATATTTTTATGCATATGAAATTAGAAAATTTCAACAGTGAAAGCTTTTGATTAAGAGGTTTTTTTTTTACTTAATTTCTTTTCCTTTTTTGAGCAATTCTGTACTTAGTTACGAAATCAATTTCTCCTATAATGTTTAACTTAAAATAAAATAGAGAATAAATCTGGTGTCGACACCAAATGACTGCCTTGTATGTCTTATTTTATCACAGCTCATTTCTTGTCATTTTCTATGTTGCATCTATGATTATAGTTTACATATTCAAGGTTCAAAGTACGTTTCGTTTCTCAGAGTAACCATGTTGTCCGAGCAAAGCTTAAGTACTGCCATCTGGCGGAGACCCACAGTATTAATACTAATTATAAAAAGACCTTGTGTTAAACAGATATTTTGTTCTAAAGCGAAATTTTCATGATTATAGTATTTCCTTCACTCCTAACCAAGAAGTATACAAGGGTAAAAATTCAAAATTATTCCATGCAAATCAATTATATATATATATATATATATATATATATATATATATATATATATATATATATATATATATATATATAATCTTTAAAACCATTGCTTTCACTATTTATAACACTGTTTATTTCACTGTAGTTAGAACTGCGTATGAACATGTCGATATCTTTCAGCTGCATCGTTGGAGAACGATAGCATAATGACTTAGTAATGACATATATTTAATATCTCACAATGCACATTTTAAACGATAATGATATCTTTATCACTTTCGGTTGTGGTTCTGTTTTTTAGGTAATTACTTTCTAATAACCCTGGGGAATGTTCTCGAGTGCTTCCTTGCGGATTCATTCCGGTTGCATAGCTAAAATTAAGATTTCTGAAGCTAAAGTTACGCCTTCCACGTGCTTATAGTGATTGCTGATTGGCTGGTACAAACAAATATATAAAGATATGTACAATGTTTGCGGACAGTTAATATTTAAGTTTTTTGCGTATGTCATGCCCACTCATTTTTCATAGTTTTTACGTATCAAGTAATAGTTACTCCAGTACTAGAGGGCTTGGCCCAGGGAGTACTGTTGCGAACTCATTCGTTGAGATCCTGTGAGATTGCGAACAGTTTTTAGTCGACAGTTTCGTTTGTAATAGAAAATACGAATAAACTACGATAGTTTGAGATTCCAACTGTCATTATTTCATTGTCCTTCTTTTCCATTTAACACGACTGCAGGGCGGAAATAACTGCTCGGAACTTCCCTTCGAAATGAGGCAAAAAGATGAAGGTCAAGGTAATTGGTTTATACGGAGTACCCAGCAGTGAAAAAAGCACTACTATGAGGCAAAAAGTCTCATGTAATTACATATATGTAAGGAAAATTCTCAGGGGTTTTCAAAACTTAAAACAAGGGCTAAAAATTCCCGCGTCATTTTGCATTCCCATTTTTTAACCCCTATTCTAAAATTGACCACTGATTTACGCCCTCAAAGAAGGGGCCTGACCAATTATTATCGGACAATTTAGGAAATTTCAAAACAAAAAGGAGATACACTCTGTCGGAGACAGATTTTTCTAGAGATATTTTCCCACAGATGTTGACCTAGGTGTTACGTGTCTTGTACATAGAACTTCATGCTAGCTGACCCTTCCATTTGTCCTGTCCTTATGATTAAGTGGAAACCCGTCCTCCAACCCACCGAGAAGTCCGTCTCAACTATCTAACAGTTAAATTCGCTAAGTTTCTTGTCCATTGGGAAAATTCTATCTGTCTGGGTTACACCTCTGTTCCAGCGAAGTGTTTTTCGTATTATTCTCTTGTCTGCCGTTGACTGGCAAAAATGTCCTTTAGCAGCTGCTCCACAATACAGATTTAAGTTGTTCTCGAAATTGTATTTCTCTTCAATGTGGCCTGACTGCATATTTATTACTGCAAGCTGCATAAGCTTTTCCTTTCCCAGTAGCCCGGGCAAGTAAAAAGAATAAGGGCAGTAATCAAATGTAACCGGCCGCTTTAGAATTTCTGGATTGCATACATATGCACATACATACACAGACATATACAGGCATTTAGGAAATGGAAGTAAGGAATGCGCAGCGAAAGGGGAGAACAGAAAGAAAGAAAGAAAGAGATGGGGGGGGGAAGCACATCTCTTGAATGGAACACAGCCGACGCTCCATTCACCCCGAATGACGTACGTCTTTCAAGCGCTGCTGAACGCAAACAACGCACCAAGAAAATTGTAACAAAAAGGCCGAATATCTCGACAAGCATTCCAAATACCAGATTAGAAAAAACGAACTCATTCCACTGTGCAATGAAGCAATCCCTCCCTCAAACCATTGATGTATCACTTTTAGTTTCGCTAGAGATTCTCCCGAAAATGTGTCAGTGACACGCGATGCATGCGTCGGGTGACACATGTCTCGGGAGAGTCGTACAAGAGATCTTACTTGGGATTCAAGGCCACGCGAGGGAATATTAGGTAACGATACCGAAAGGGGCGTGGCACGTGTAATTAGAAATAGGAACAAATATGACAGACCGTGGCACTGTAGCGGTAACAAGGCGTGTTTGTAGAGAGAGCAGTGGTTTATCCTTATTCCAAAGACCTAATTTCGTATGGAAGTTTACAGTCGTCTGGACCACAGCATTCGATAATATCCAAATTTAAATATATACACAACATACATACTTTTATACACAGCATATATATAAGTATGTATATATGTATATGTGTATTTATATATATGTAAGAGAAAGGTAAACTTAATAGGTAAACTAATGTAGATATTTTGTATAAACCCTGAAGACAGCCCCTTAATTTGATTTGAGGAGAATCTTTTTTATTTAAACATTGAATTTTCATAAAAAAACTGGCGAATTTCTAAATTTAAATTTAGTTTTAATAGCTTTAGTAAATCCAAAATTTAAAACGAGCCATTACAATCTGCCCTCTATCAAAATCGCTTATATCCACAGCCCTTCCCTTTCGGATCCGGAGTTCGTGGGTTCGAATCCCACTACGGCATGGATGTTCGTAGCCGTTCGGAATCGGCTTTAAGCAGTAGGTTCCGGTCTCATTAGCCCTCGTGTTGCAAAAAGTAGACCGTAGCGCTCCAAAACCAAACCAAACCAAATCCACAGCCCTTCCCATCGCACACAGAAGTGAAAGAACGATTCTTCAGACTCTCCAGCAGCAGTTAAATACGACTTCCACCTGATCACGTGCCTTCCACGTCATCCAGGCGAGTTCATTGCAAAATGTAGGGGTGGTCATAATGTTTTGGCTCTTGAGTGTATAACATTCGATAAATAACATAATTTAGAAAATATTTTAAATTCTTGAAATATCTTTTAAAAATTTGTTAACATTTTTAAACATTTTTGTTAACATTTTTATAAATTAAAATATTAAAAAAAAAAAAAAAAATGGAGGTGACCTTTGGACTTTCCCCAGTCAGCCTGTACTGAAAATGCAGTCCTACAATTGGAAAGGTCCCAAACGTATTCCAGTATGCACCGAGCGAAAATCTTTCGATTATCACAATGATTTCATTATGCTTACATTTCGTACAGGAATGACGCGGACGTAACTTTGATTCAAGCTTACCGAAGCAAATAACGCAGGTCTACTTCCTCACCCTTCTTCTAGCAATTCAGAGATGACGCTGTTTACAAATCCAGATAACTATAACGACATTTAACTTAGTCTACATAAAAAAGAGAGACTTATCTGTTCATCAGCTGACGTCACGACATTTTTTTCTTTTATGAAAGTCGGATTTAACACAAGCGGGAAGAATGAGACAGAATACGGAAAAATAAAAGACAACATCCTGGAACGGACGAACTGTTTTCAACCAAATAAGCCAACAGCGCTACGATCTTTAATATTAGAAAGCCTTTTGTAGTCATTTCGACTAATAACTACAAATAGTTTTTTTTACCCCAATAATTTATATCCACACACATACACTGCCAAATGACAAGAGTTAAAATCACGAGGACTGAGAGATCGAAACCTACTGCTTAAGGAGGGTCTGAAATAGTCAGGATGGTTTCCTCTCGCCCCATGTTAACATATGAAAAAAAATCTCTGACCGCCTCGCATTTTGATGCTTTTTCCCCACTATGACCATTGCAGTGCTCGCCCTGATGCCTACCTTGGAACTATGGTTTATGGATTGCATCCACACAATGAGTCGAGCGCGTGTATGCGTCCTGTATCTACTCGCATGCTGGCTGTATTTGATATTTGCCTCCTCCCCACTGTGGACCATTATTGACCACTGCAGTGCTCGCCCTGATACCTACCTTGATATGATGGTTCACAGTTTGCATCCACACACTGGGTCACTAAATGAGCCGAGCGCATGGATGCGTCCTCTATCAGTGGCGCATACTGGCTATCTTTGATGTTTAGAAAAAAAAAACGCTTCTTTAGCCATGCTCTGCCAAGGCCATTGTATCGTTGTCCACGATGAGCCATACCCCCTAAACAAAGTGGTAATGGCTTGCAGTGGACCATAGTGTGGAGGGGGTCTTAAAATTTTTTTCTGTTAAGGCGCCTCCACACTATGGTCCACTTCAAGCCATTATCACCGTCTGGAGGAGGTATGGCTTATAGCGGTTGATGGTGGCAAATGATAAAATAGCTTTCGTGGAGGATGGCTTCGAAATCGGCTTTTCTCCAAAGATCAAAGGCAGCCAGATGCGCAACTATAGTGCGCAGTAGACGCTATGGACGAATCCACGCGCTCGGTTCATTTAGTGGTCCAGCGTGTGGATGCAACCCTTGAACCATCAAGGGTCACTATCAGGAAATGGTGAACAATTGGCCATAGTGTGGAGGCTACATTACAAATAGAAGAATAACCCTCTAGTGGTTATAGACAAAAACACTCAGTCAGCCTCCAGCTCTCCGAGATATAGCATCCAATTGACAACTGGCATCCTATGTTTGTCGCCAACTTGTGACAAAGAGATTTTAAATGATGACAGACATCGGCTAGCTCAAAAATTATTACATTTAAAATTTACTGAGCTACAAAAACAAATAAAACATAAATATAAACAACTAACAAGACAATGATGCTACATCTATGATACCTGGAGGATTGAGTGTTTGTGTCTTTAGTCACTAGAGGGCAATTCTTCTATTTGTTGCTAAACTAATTATGCCACATAAAAGAACAGCTCTATGATACTATCTTTCCATTAAAATAATTGGCAAAAACTGAACTAATTTTAACTGATCTGTGAGAAATTTCGGTATACTATTTTTCAAACACAAATAAGAACATTTAACACCACAAACAAATAAATAAAAATGATTAAAAAAAGGTGGCATTCTAAAGAATTTACTGTCTATCACGTGGTATATATACTTTTAAAAATGGAATTCATAAAATGCGAGCTGGCCAGAGGAGATCTTATTTTTCCCGTAGGTTAACATTGAGCGACAGAAATCTAATATTGCAAGTACAGACACGCATCAAAACCAATTTAGAATTTTCACAAAGCAGCCCTCAGCGTTGGATCCGAACCCCTTGACTGAAGCTGCTAAAAAATGCGCCATAAATTATATGAATATCGTGATCCAGTGTTAAGGTGAATGAAAAACAGTCTTTCTTGATAATAATAAGTTTATTAAATCATCGTTTCATTTAAAAGCAAAACTTGAGCCATTTTCATTTATTCGTCGAAGACACGCGTAGAGTGTGTTCACAGTTCCATGTCCACGCGCTAACTGACTCTTATCTGTTTGCAAACTCATCAAATTCTTTCAAAATGCTTCCGCCTGACCGGATGATCCTAAAAGCTTACGCGAGCGTGGGTCTTTTTCATTTATTTTATTATTATAAAAGAGTTCCCTTTTTAAAATCACGTAATTTTCAACTACCCCTTTTTTAGACCTGACATGGATATGTGTTTCTATACTTCTCTCTAGGATTTACAATTAACAATTATATAAAAATATATCAAATATCTAACTTGGTTACGACAATTTTACTTTTCACTCAGCACTGATAAATACACAAAAGGAAACAAACCAAAAACCACTAGCATAAAGATTAACTATGTGTACATATATAGAAACACCTCATGTCAGACAAATCTCTCACGTTCGTCCTTCTCTAACGTAAAGTTTTCACGTCGAATTTGTGCCACTACAAGTTACGTACGAAAACTAACATCAGATTTATGGAGGGATTAAAAAAAGGGAAAAAACAAATAAAAAACGAAACCTCATCCCTATGGTGGCCAAGCCAACCCACTGGCAAACACGAGCCAATTTCTGGGCTGGGGGATGCCTTGCTTTTTAATTGCCCCGACACCGCTGCCAACTGTCTATCGGTGCCAACTCTTCACTGCTGCACCCGTTTTTTTTTTCTTTTTTTGTGTGCGAAATACGTTCGAGCCACCCATGATACCCGTTCGCCTACGGAGGAGAGGAAGAAAGCAGCGCGGAACAGTCTTGACCAAGGGCCGGGCCCCATTGTGTATTCACAGCCATTTGTCACCCGTTTGGCACAGAACTTTTCCCTTTTAAACGGGATAATTACCGTTTTCTTAGGGAGGAGGCGGATGTGACCGGGTTAAAACCTCCCAACGTGTTCGATGCGGAATCATTAGTAGAAGGGCCTGCTTGCGCGAAGGGGATCATTAAAATGGAAAGAGAAAGTCGACAGCCTGTTCATCACTGCCGGAAGAAAACAGCTTAATAATAGCCGCTCGTTCGCACATCTCCTGGAATATCAAGGGACAATGGTTTCTCATAACTCATTAGCTTTTGGAATAAAGGTCAAGATTCACAATTGCCACTTGGCGACTAGGTTTGAGCGATGGCGAAAGAAATTTGCTGCAATCGCCAATTTTTATTTTTATTTATCTAAGTGTCTCACGCTTTCTATAAATAACTAGCATATAGCCCATCATATGACGGGATTAGTAAAATTTTTAATATTCCAGAACTGTTAAGTACCCAATGAGGCAGGTAAAAAATGGTTTGTTTTTTGACTGAGAATTATCTGGTTCACTCTCAATAATTTATTTATCGTCATACTCCTCTAGAGTCTCCCGATCCTGTAATGCAGTTTAGAATCAAATTGTGAATTCATTTAGTCAAACCGTGTGGTTATGTATAATAAACAAACACACAAAAGAACAAACTTCTTAATTTCCAAATATATATAAATTAAAAGTTAGATATTTATTAGTCTGTGAAATAGACTCCTAGACTTATATGTAAAGAATTTATTGTTAATACCGGTGATAAAATTTTCATTGCAACAAAAAATAATCGATGATTAAATTTAAAACTATCACGTATGTACCTAATCTATTATTGAAGCCAAATATAAAAGAAAATCATTTACGTAATATCTAAGTTCAGTGATAAAATATATTAAAATAGTGTAGACGATATTTAAATAGTTTAAAATATGAAATGATTAAATGAGATGTTGAAAGGAATGACGTCACAATGCTAGAAAAAATTGTAATTTTTACCTATTTATTAAGTGATAAATGGTTAAATTTAATCGCCTGCTCTTAACCGGGGAAAATAGGGCTTGAAATAATGGCATTAAACTCTCGAAAAGGAGGGAAGGGTTGGATTTCGAACGTTTTAAAGACGACAGTATTTTTTGCTGTGATATGAAGCATATTTATACAAATTTATTTTAGAATCGGATCGATAGTTTAGGAGAAGATAAACTTTATTCGCTTTGAATGGATGCCTCTATCCATTCCAGGTCCAACCGCTTCATAAATTGGAGGACAGACGTACAGATAACTTAGGCTATTATTATATAGGGGATACAACCTATAATATACGCAATGGCATTCCCTGCCATTTTAAGTGGACTGACCAATAACAATCAGGTTATATACCACAGAGTGTTAAAAACATCATTGATGGCAGATCTCTATCGATCAGCAGAGAATACTTAAAAAATGGAATATTTATAAAAAGTACAAAAAGGAATTTGAAAGATTTTAATTTTACGGAATTTTAGTTGAACCCCATTATAACGGATTTTAAAGAACCAAAAGTTTGGTTCGCTATTTCTAATACGTGGAGAATAAAACTAGCCACAAAATGTATAAATAAGTATATTCTATAACTGAAGAAATGATAAAAAATTTATTAAACATTACCCTTAACGACTAGAATCGATATAATCATATAAAGAGATCAATTGCCAATTAACAGTTTTAGTACTGATAAAAAGCAGCACACCTATGAAGAGAAAGCCAGACCAATTAGTCGTTTTGGGCAAGGTTTAGAGAAAAGGGCATAAATAGACAAATCTTTTTGCTACTAACTATAGATTTACCAAAAATAAGAATGGTTGATGAAATTATAAAATACAGTAGAACCTCGGTATAACGACCCCCTGTGGGACCAACATCACATGGTCGTTGTAATGAAAGGTCGCAGTAACGAAATGAAAATATAATTAAAAAAATTGAGCAAAGAAATGACGCAACAGTACATACCTAGAGAACACTTCTATTTATTTGTATTTTCATTACTGAATTTTTGAAAACAAAGTCTTTGATTGACGCCTGTTTCAAGTTCATTTGGGAATTTTTCATTATCACTGATTCCATATCCGTTAGATTTTGAAGGAAATCTTTAGAATTAAATCGTCCTTCAAAATATTGACGTAAGGCATTGATTGCATTGAAGGCTTCTTTTTCATTCACTTTTCAAAAGCTTAGACGATCTCTTTTCCGTCGTCGGAATCGAAGTTGCACCAGAAGACAATTTTTAAATAGCCCACTTGCTTATGAGTTCTGCGAACTAAAATTGGCGGTCGCTCTAACGAAAAATAATACACTTGGGGTCGTTGTAATGATTCATAATTAACATTATTCCTATGGTAAAATAATTGGGACTTTTTAAGATGGTCGTTCTAACGAAGGGGTCGTTGTATCGTGGGGTCGTTAAAAAGAGGTCTACAGTATTTATAAAAAATGCAAAAAGGAATTTGAAAGATTTTAACCCTACGGAATTTTAGTTGAACCCCAATTATAATGGATTTCAAAGGACCAAAAGTTTGGTTAGCTATCTCTAATACATTGTGAATAATGCTAGTATATGTATAAATAACACAAAATGTATAAATAATAAGTGTATTCTATAACTGAAGAAATGATAAAAGATTTATTAAAATTACCTTTAATGACTAGAATCGATAAAATCATATAAAGAGATCAATTGGCCATTAACCCCTCTAGTGCTGATAGAAAACAGCACACCTATGCAAAGAAAGCCAGACCAACCAGTCGTTTTGGGCAAGGTTTATAGAAAAGGCATAAATAGACATAAATCTTTTTGCTATTAACTATAGATTTACCAAAAATAAGAATGGTTGACAAAATTATAAAATAATAGTAACAACAAAGGTGGATTTTAGATCGTGGATGCTGTTCTAAAATTCACTTGATCCGCTACTGAACAGCAGGCCATCTTAGGTCTATGACGCTACAGCGTAGTATGTATATGTGCTCGTATGTGAACACGTCTCTACAAAACGCAACTAGATAGACGGAATTTGACACGTGGTTCGAACACCTAATTCTAGATCTGTATCCAGCAATCTTCGTATCCAAACGGTAGACAGGAAGTGTTACAGTAGAATGTACGGTCATATAACACGTAGGTGGTAGAACCGAAGTTCCGTGGGCAGGTTGGCAATCATCTGTTGGACTTGTTACGAAGCCTCCACACTATGTTCAATTCTTCACCACTTCCTGATGGTGACCTTGAACAATGGTTCACGTGTTGCATCCACATGCTGGATCACTAAATGACCCAAGCACATGGTATTGTATCCTCCACACTATGGCCAATTGTTCACCACTCTAGTACCGGTCCTGATTGTGACCTTGAACGATGGTTCACGGGTTGCATCCACATACTGGGTCACTAAATGAGCAGAGCGCCTGTATGCATCCATAGAATCTACTTCGCACTTTAGTTTCGCAACTGACTGTCTTTGATCTTTGGAGAAAAACCGCCTCCGGAGCCATCGTCCGCCAAGGCTATTTTATCGTCTGTCACCATTGACCACGATAAGCCATACCCCTTCCAGAGGTTGGTAATGGATTGCAGTGGACCATAGGGTGGAGGGGTCTTTACAGAAACGCCACCAAAGCGTTAATGATGCGGCGATAAATATATAATACTTTATGAACGGGATTAAGTGGTACAAGTAGCCGGTTAAAAAGAATGGCAACTTTGGGGCCCAATAAGTGTTCAGTTTAGCGCGAGAACCGTCTAGAGAACCCATGGCAAGCCATATGACAAGTATTTTTTAGCGGCACAAGACAAGAACATATTTTTTTTTACACTTAATTTCATTAAAAATTTTAAAAAATTATTCCCAAAACAAGCTTAGAAACAAGCATGAGAGAGCACTATGACATTTAATAGTGCAGAAGGATAACTAGTGCCCCCCTTCACAGAGGTCCCTGTAGGCGACTCTGACGTTTTCTTGGGATAGTACACGAGTGTGGTCAGTTATAAAGAGAGAACCCAAACTAAACTGTAAATTATATAGTTTGGTTTTAGTTTATTATATTTTAATATGAAGTTAAGCAGCAAAATTAAAGCATCGATATATATATATATATATATATATATATATATATATATATATATATATATATATATATATATATATAAGGAAAATTCTCAGGGGTTTTCAAATCTGAAGTCGAGGGCTAAAAATTCCCGCGTCCTTTTGCATTCCCTTTTTAACCCCTAACCAAAATTGACCACAAGGGCTACAGTTTACGCTCTCAGAGAAGGGATCTGACCAATTATAACTGTACATTGCCCTAGCGGACAATTTAGGAAATTTCCAAACAAAAAGGAGATGTACGCTGTCGGAGGCAGATTTTTCTAGAGATTTTCACACAGATGTTGAATAGGTGTTAAGGGTCTTTTTACATATAACTTCATGCTAGCTGACCCCTCAGTTTGTTCTGTCGTTATGAAGTCGGAACCCGTCCTCCAACGTTGTCTTAATAAAGGTGTTTAGCTAAAACGGTGTCATCTTTTATGGGCCATGAATGCAACCACCCATCGTGAATTTCGTCTTATTACATATATGCATACAATAATGTGTAAAACTTGAAATTTATGTAAAGAAAAATGAAGAAAAAAATTTTAAGGTCCACCTTCCCTTTTAAGAAAGCTTTTGATGTCGCCAAATCCGACGCAACTCCCTGAAGGCACCCATTTCCCTAAGCCGGCAATCACGTCAAATGATTTTAATTTCCCTCACCGCCTACGCCGTTTTACGAGATCTCGCCCACATGCCATGCAATCTGAGCGCGCGCAAATCTGATCACATTAAGATCCGGAACGGCAAAAAGCACAGATACGCTAATTATTATTCATAATGCGATTTAATTCCAGGCTTCCGGCGCGCACGTCTTAATCATGATAATATCGCCAAATGATACGGTAAAGCAGGAGGAAAAAACAAACAAACAAACAAAAAAAAAAGCTCGCAGAGGCGAATCGGCAATCGAAAGTGAGAAACTTTTTAATTAAAACTCTCTTGTTCATTCATTATGCCAAAATTAACGGAAAAAAATAATTTTGCGAATTGGTGTATTTAAACTGGTCTACTGGATTAAAAAGTTACATAAAAAGTTGTCTTTAACCACTAACATTTTCAAAATAAATAATAAATAAATAAATAAAAATTAAAAATAATCAAGATTTTACAGGGACATATGTGTCCCGTTAGTGTTTTTGCAGGACACGCATCTCCCAGTGGTATTATAGCAATTGAAAATGAAACTCTACGGGAAAAACATTTGAAACCTCTTGATACTACAGTGATTTCAATTTGACCATGGAACATAAGTCAGAAAGGTGTTCTTTGGTGGGATACATATGTCCCAGTGTCACTTATGACTAGAGCCGAACGATGGCCGAATGGTTAGGGCACTTACCTTCGGAACCGGAGTTCTTGGGTTCGAGTCCCACTGTGGCATGGATGTCTGTAGCCGTTCGGAATCGGCTTCAATCGGAATCGTTCGGTAGGTCCCGGTCTCATTAGCCCTCGTGTTGCAAAAAGTAGACCGTAGGGCTCCCAAAACAACCCATTATGACTGAAATGAAACTCACCGAGAAATGCGCTCATAGAAAACTCACGCATCTTTATCCTACAGTGACTTCAAAATGACTGTGGGATATACATGTCCCGATGGTAACAAAATAGTAAAAAAATAAATAAAAAATAGCTTTAATTTAAATAGTTTAATCAAAATAACCATGGTACATAAACCAGAATGGTGTTGTTTGGTGGGATGCATATGTCCCAGTGTCAGTATTATAACAACTTATTTGAAACTCAACGGGAAATGCGTTCATAGAAAACCCATGTATCTTTATCCTACAGTGACTTCAAAATGATTATGGGACACATGCCCCGATGGTAACGAAAAAGTTAAAAAAAAAATAAAAAATTGCTTTCATTTAAATAGCTTAATCAAAATAAGTCATGGACATAAGTCGGAAAAGTGTTCTTTGGTGGGATGCATATGTCCCAGTGCCAGTATTATAACAACTGAAATGAAACTCAACGGGAAATGCGTTCATAGAAAACCCATGCATCTTTATCCTACAGTGATTTCATAATGCCTGTGAGACATACATATCCCGATGGTATCAAAAGGGTAAAAAAGAAAAAAATAATTAAAAAATAGCTTTCATTTAAATAATTTACATTTTTCCGAAGATTCTGTGTTTATCAAAATATTACTAATATAATAGCCCAGATCTGTGATCAGGGTAATTCCACCTCCAAAAATGTACTATTCTAATAAAATCTAATAACTCAAAGTGATTTTATGTTTTCATTTATATGAAAGATCAAGTGCTTGATTAATAATTTACAGCTTCGGATTTTCGACTTTAGTTAATACTGCAGGTTAAACAGGGTTTAATGAATTAGTAAATGCCAAAAATATTTTTTATTTCTTATACGTTTCGTACTGCTCACTAGGAGCTATTCAAAAGCAGGTCATCTTATGTGTTGCAATTCTTTTTATATCGCGTTACGTGGCATTTATAAAATATAATTAGTACATACCACAATCTACGAAAGGAATTATAAATCAGATATATTTTGTATTCAAAAAATTAATAATTCACACATATTAATTTCCTTGAACTTTCAGAAAATAGGGATCAGCACATAGTGGGAACTGAAAGCTGTACATATGTATTTTGTTGTTTGTCGTCTGTGCTTTGCTAAAGCACCCGAGAAACGTCCAACTTTTTTTAGTGCATTTTTTTTATCGCTTTTTTGTTAAATAAAAGCGATTTTAAAAAATACATTTATATTTATTTTATTTATCACTGATTTAATTTTATAAGAATTAAAAATAAGCTGACATAATGAATACTTTTCATTTTGAAAAGTACCATGTTCCCTAGACAGACTTTGGCTGAAAATCGATTATAAAAAGCTTAATAATCACCTGTATCATATAGAGCGAACTACATTATAATGTCTTATTTTTTTTTTTAGAAAGTTTTATGCATTTTAAGTTTGTGAACAAGAGCTCCTAGTCCCTTTACATTTCGACCAAAATGCAAACACATTAATTACAGCACACCTAATACATATTTGAAACTAATTAGTTTTCTTTTGACTCATTTACAAATATCATATTTTTATCAGCAACCTTACAATCAGCGAGTTTAACATTGTTTAAATAAATACTTTATGTGGGAAACCGAAAAAGATGAACTGATTCTGAATATATGGTTACCAACTGTAGTCAATCATACGTCATCTGGAAGTGTTCTTTGATTTCAAATTAAAGATCTCTATAGAGTAATTTGTCGCAATGTCATGAAATACTATAATGCCCATCCCTATAATTTTCATGTTTACAACAGCCAATAGACAAACAATAAACTGCCCTTCCGTTTGAAACTAAAGCCAGAATTGTTATAAGTTGAGATGTGGTAAAATATAAACAACAGCCAAATATAATTCAAAATTTTACTTATTGTAAAGAATCGTCCATAAACACCAACTTCTGTGCTTCACAGATGCGAGGTTCAATCCTCGGGCTGGTTAAGGTTGACCCAGCCTTTCATCCCTTCAGTTTTTTTTTTTTTTTTGGTGTGTTTGGAGAGCTACGATCTACTGTTTTGCACACGAGGGCTAATGAGACCGGGACCTACTGCTTAATGCCGATTCCGAACGGCTACAAACATCCATGCCATTAGCGGTAATCGAACCCGCGAACTCTGGTTCCGAAGAGCAGCGCTCTACCATTCGGCCATTGTTCGGCTTTCATCCCTTCAGAGGGTAGACAAATTGAGGACCAAGTGTGCTTGAGAACTAAACACCTAACCAAGACATATGCGTAACACCCCAGGGTCCTTGGTCTCGAAAACCGAGATTGGCACCGTAGGCCACGGCCACCATATTGGGATGTTGCGCCGGAGTTTAGTTTATAATTACAAATAAACTCAACGAGAAATGATAAAATAGTATAACGTACAAGAGAAAATATATGTGCTGACTTCCCTTTCAGACCCCACACTAACCTGTTATATGTATGTAAACAAAGCCTGTCACTTTTTTCTGAAGTTTTTAGCAAATGGCAGCATAAATCTTAGGAGGGAAAATAACCTGCCATCGAGATTTAAAAAATTAGAGGTAGTGTACTTCCCACGATCCTAATAAGGGTTAAATTAGGAGCCTTGTGTAAGATTTATATGCACATGAAGGTTAAAGTAACCTCCGCAGAAAACCTAACGAAGAAATGGTTTGCCAAGAATTGGTAATGACACGCTTATTGTAACATGCAATCGCGTTCAGAAGAACAAGGGACCTTAAATACTTTTTTCCATAATTTTTATTTTACAATTATAAAGTACTGGAAATTTCATCATATTAGACCGCTAAAGTTATGCTGCATGTCGTCGCCTTCGAACCCAAGTAAAAGTACGGAATTTACATATAGTTCAAAATGGTACCACTGTATCTGTCACGATCACTCAAACGGAAATTAGCTGAACGAAATTTGGTATTTGTGGAAGATAACCAAAAAGGTTATAGTTATTGAATGTTTATCAAGTTTCGGAACACATGTCTCATTCCTCAACTCGAAAAAGGGCGTCTCTCAGGATTTTTTAATTCCTCTGAAAGTGAATCGGCCGAAAATATCTCAAACTTGGGCTGGCCTGAAAAATGACTTTGGAGAGACAGAAAACCTTTCTATAATGATTCCTCGCAACTCTCCTTTCCCTCAGCCCACTAATTAGTTTTGTCAGGAGCAAAATTTGCGAGGACTTACGTAAGGAGAGAGGGTTTCCCTGTCATTTTATTTGAATGGAAATGGTTCGAACTGTATATATATACAGAAATGTATGAATATATACAGATATAAAAGAAGTCCTTGTGCAGGGTATCTGCCAAAATAAAATTTTTCAAATCCATGACTTTCCCTGATTTAGCGGATCATTTTCCATGACTTTAAAAAGCTTTCGTTAAAAGTATATATGAATAAAACTTCTGATGTACATACAAATAAAATATATGCTTTTAGAGAAATTACAGGAATTTTATCATAAAAAAAACTATAAACTTACTTTATAAGTGTTAATAAACTCACATACATAAAAATAAATTGTTGTATCTACATACCTAAGTTTAATCATATAGCAATTTTTCAATCAAAATGTTTCCAATTTGAATTCAGGGTACTTTGGTATTATCCAGGTGACCATGAATAATAGCCAAACATGATAACCCTATAATGTTTATATACAATATCCCTAGAGAAAACTTATATTTTGTGCAAAAATCTTAACTAATTTTTATTAAAAAATAATTATTATTAATAAAATTTTAATCTACAATTTATGAAAAAACCAGAATAATATACATTTACCCACCCATTAAGCTTTCTTGCTTTGAGTTTTCTTGGTAAACAAAGTTTACTTGGCAATAGGGTGAATAGGATAATACATAAATACCAAACTCAGTAACTTCAGCCAAATGACAAGTAAAAATAGAATTAAACAATTCAATGCATTTTTATTTAATCGGTAGTTTAGCGGATCCATGACTTTTACTCATTTTACTTGAAAAATTAAGACTTTCCATGACAAAATTAATCCATTGTTTAAATCCATGATTTTCCCCGACTTCCCAGGTGCGCGGAAACCATGCTTGTGTTTTAAGGCGAATCCGTACTTACCATATTAAATTCCTCTCGTTCAAAGGAAAAATGGGGAAAAATAAAATTTTCTCTGGCCGATTCGCCATTTAAAATTCTTTAAAAAAAATTTGACTATAGCAAGTGATATGACAATTTTTAGGGTGCAATTGAAAAAATCTGTTTTTTATAATTTTCGGATCAGACTCACCCCTGAAATAGGGTTCCACCGTGATATATATGAATGCATAACATCGTATACTTTAGCTAATATATATATATATATATATATATATATATATATATATATATATATAAATGAATTTGTGTCTGTCTGTGTGTGTGTACTCGATACTCAAAAACTATGCATCCAATCACCGTGAAAATTTGGGAAATTATTAGGTACATCCCTGGGAAGGTTTTCGTAAATTTTTTAACTTTCGAAATCCATTCCTTCCCCCTTTTTCGAGCATTTTATGATCTTATTCCAGGTATTATTTTCCCCAGTTAAACGCAAACGATTAATTTTTCAATTTATCGCATCATAACTAAGTGAAAGAAGCAATATTTTTAGCAATGTGACGTCATCCCATGCAATTATTTTAAGCGCAGTTTTTCTCGGTTAAAAGGAGATTAAAATTTTCAATTCATTGTGTAATAAATAGGTGAAAATGATATTTTTTTTTATTATTATGACGTCATTCCTTTAAATATCTCATTTATTCATTTCTTATTTTATATTATTTAAACATCGTCTGCGTAGTATTAATTCGATTTGACCTGTAAATTTAGATATCAAGGAATTCACTTTCATTTTTATGTGATGCAAATTACAGCGTTTTTATATAAGAACTACTTTTAAATTTCATTCTTGGTTCATTTTCACGTTACAATGAAATGTTTATCAACAATATTCTAACAACAAATAATACAGATTTCAGTGACTCTCATGGGTAAATAAAACCTATCATTTTATTTAGTTATCTTTATATTCATAAGGTTGTCACTATGAATGTGTGTTTCTGTTTCATACAAAACCATGTGGTTTGCCATAAATTTCCTTCATTTTGGACAACATTTATTTATACTACCAAAATTAGCAATGCTGTTGTCAAAACCTCTCCTTGCTATTCTACCTCGTAATATGGCAAGATCTGTTAACGTTGCTAATCAACGTACAGTAATAATGCAGTAATGTAATTTAAGATTAACCTTATATGTCATCATAAAAAAAGTTTGAGCAAATTTAATATAAGACACAAATTCGATTATAAAAACTGAATAATGTTATAATACGCTTATGATAGAAATATATAAATATGTCGATGACTCGAACTGAACTGTGACGAATTTAGAGAGTTATGCACGAAAAAATGTTTGTTTAAAATTAATATATTAAGTTCACCGTAGCGAAGCACGGGCACACGTGCTAGTAAATAAATAAATGAATAAACCTCTGGATTACAGAATCAAGGACACATACAAAGATGTAATTCCACGTACTTATTTATATTAACTTAGGGCTGACTATAACGTAGCTATTCATCGGAATCTCGAGGAGACATTTCTTGAGGATTACTTTCTTCTTTGAAAGTTTCGTCGAAGAAAAAGCAAAAATAAAGCAAAGTTTCGAGTGCGGCCCAAGTCCGGCAGTCAGTTTTAAACAGATTTTTCTTTTCCGGCGAAGGAGAGAAGAATCATCTAAATCCCAGCTCTTTTGTGACCACTCCACTCTAAGCCCGATTCTGACAAAAGGTTCGAGGAAAAGAGGGAGAAAAGAGAAAGATGGTGGGAGGAAGAAAAAGGACAAGGGCAGGGACGCTTCGGGGTCTTTGCGGAGTGAATATTGATTTTTTACGAGCAGTAAAATCGAGACGAGGAGGGAAGAATCCGCTCGCTTTGTTCCCTAACGGCTTCCGATGACGATGGAGATATATCGCCATCGGGAGTAATTGCAAGCGATGGAAGTCTATATTTAGAACGCGAGGGGGCAGTCGTCGAGAGAAAACGATTTTCAGTAACATAATTGTGTTTCGCGACGGCAATTTGCGACCGAAAACGCTCTGAAAAGAGTCTGCTAATTGCCCAAATTACGTTATATACCACCCTACCCCCTTACTCCCATTGCAGTCGGATACGAGATGAATATTCCATTATCAGCCCTCCGTTCTTCGCAGAGTCGCGGATGCATTTAAAAGTTTAAAAATAGTCGGTACATTACGCCATTCTCGCGTACGAAGTACGCTTAAATCATTTTAATTGTCTAAAAATTATTTTCACGAGATGGAGATACATAGCGATGTTTCATAACCTAATTGAATTCGAAAAACCATTTTTGAAATGTCTGTCTATGCATGCACGCGACAACTCGAAAACGCGACGAGAGAAATAAATTACAATTAGTGTATGGGTGATTCTAAATAAGAAAATATTTTCTGAACATCCTACAAAATTTCCTGAAAAAGTATCCGCTACTAATTTAAAATAAAAACTATATTAAGGCTAATTTTTGGATGCCAAAACTAAAGCTGGATGATATCTGAATTCTAATAATGATTTATCGTTTACTAAATATCAGTATATTAATATGTTCTAATGCCTATCACTTTATTATAGAGTTCCAAATATAAGTGTGTTCTGTATAAAATAATACAGAGGCTGTTCATACATTTTTTAGACGATGTATATTGTAGTAATTTCTGGGTGTCAAAACTACAGCTGGATGATATCTGAATTTTAATATTGTGATTTATCGTTTACCAAACATCAATATATTAATATGCTCTAATATATATCACTTTATTATAGAGTTCCAAATATAAGTGTGTTCTGTATAAAATAATACAGAAGCTGTTCATACATTTTTTTAGACGATGTATATTGTAGTCACAAAACTAAATTACCTAAAATTCTTGAAATGTTTATTTAATAGCCCTCATTCTGAACTATCTTGCGACACCGTAATTTCCACGATAATAATGCTCTTTGAAGTGTCAGAAGAGGTATTCTATCCCATTCCTCCTGAACAGCTTTCCAGAGTCCTGTAAGGATTGTGGGACGACGTTTGGATAATGCAGATTTTAAAATTCCGAAAGCACAAAAATCCATAGGTGATATATCGTGAGATTTAGTAGGGATATCAGTGAACGGTATGACCTTGATACCGTTTTTTTGTTCCATTTCTTTTAGGAAATTTATAGTGGATTTTGATGTGTGAATGCTAGCTTTGTCTTGATGGAGTTCCACAGATTGATGGCACTGTGGGTAAAGCAATAGTATTTCGTTCAAAAAAATTGGCGATAAAATATGTTCCTGATAGTATTTTGAGTTAATCTTGACATTTTTTTTTTAACTCTCCTTACTTTTAACTTACCATTACATGAAAAACCAGCAAACAATCATGAATCCATTAGAAAAACTTTCTTTAGATTATTTGAACCATGTACTTAAATTTTTTTCTCCCCTTTTACGATAATAAATGGAGTTTTTTTTTTTTTTTTTTCAATCATTTAAATACACCCATGATTCATCCATTGAGACGTTTTTTTCCATTTCTCTGTGGATAAATGTTTCTTATACAGAATTCTGCAGCGTGTCCTGCATTCAGCGATATGCTTTAGAACAGGGGTCGGCAACCTGTTTGTCCTTAAGGGCGCAATACTAAATTTGAAAATTACCGAGGGCGCATATTTTATAGATAATCAACAGGTATAAATAGGCATAAAAAAACAGATTTTTTATAACTTTATTTTGTTGGTGGCATACATAATGATACATATAATTCAGTGTGAAACTTGGGTGTCCATATTTTCAGCTAATTTCTTATAATTGAGGATTGCAACGTGTTTATAGCTGAAACTATTTCTTTTTTATTCTTAAATTCTTCAAAAAGTGAATCAGCAGCTTCTAACATGGCTTCTTTCACTATTTCTCCATATGTAAATGAATTTTTTATTCTTAGCTAGCAAATGCGATATTTTATATGACGCGATCGTTGCTGCTTTATGTTGTTGCAGTGGTTTAGTAAAAAAACTTTGCTGGTTAGTTATTGAAGATTTTAAAGAAATAATTTTTTTCCTTCTAATTTCAGAGTTCTTTGGATAGTCACTATCAAAATTGGTATGAACGGTCTTAAAATGTCGTTCAATATTACTTTTCTTGGAAATCGCAACACTATTATTACACAACAAACAAATACACTTCCCTTTATAATCAACGAAATAATATAGATGTTTCCATTCATCGTTAAAATAATATGTTCTTTTTCTTTTACATTTATCCATGAAGGGTTTTGAAAGAAAAGAATTATTTCGGATTACTTGGTAGTTTTAAATGCACGGTCTACGCGTGGTCTATTCGAAATACGATCACACACTAACAAAAAATACGTGTGTGCTATTAAATACGCTCAAGGTTAGCAAACTGCTAATCTATGCACAATCCTAAACTCAACTGACTACTTGCTGTATATCGCCGTTTGATAAAAGTAAATCGCTCTGGCTATCATACTTTTACATTAGTCCAGCGAGGGTGCATTAAAAATCGATCGGGGGCGCCATGGCGCCCGCGGGCGCCGCGTTGCCTACCCCTGCTTTAGAGAAAGACTATGCTTTCTTAATATTTAAATCAACGTTTATCATTTTGTTTACAGCGGAACCGAGCATTTTAATGATTTTGTAACTGTTCTTTGACTGGGCGGATTTTCTTTTAACCTTAAACAACGTACCTTTGCAATAGTCAAAGATGTTCGTTTTTTCCTTGGATACTTGTTTGGAATTTTTGTCCCACTTGATGCTCCAATTTGACGTTTTTTCCTTTCTTTTTGATGATATTACCTATCGACGCTTTATACATTACAAAACCATGACTCTCGTATCGTTTTTGAATAACGGAATATGAATACTTCTCTTTGGAAATAGCATAAATATAGCCTTCGAACCACTGCTTCCTTAAAAACGCAATTTTGAATAAAAACAAACCTCCCAAGCTGCAGACCATAATTTTAATTCTTAAGGCGCCTCCACACTATGGTCCACCGCAAGCCATCACCACCGTCTGGAGGGGGTTTGGCTTATCGTGGCCGATGGCGGCAGACGATAAAATAGCCTTGGCAAACGATGGCTTCGGAGGCGGTTTTTCTCCAAAGATCAAAGGCAGCCAGATGCGCAACTACAGTGCGCAGTAGACCCTATGGACGAATCAATGCGCTCAACTCATTAAGTGGCCCAGCTTGTGGATGCGACCTGTGAACTATCGTTCGAGGTCACCATCAGGAAGTGGTGAACAACTGACCATAGTGTGGAGGCTACATTAAAAACGCAGTTCAATTGCAGTTATTTGCAACAAACGATTTTTTAATACCGCTAACCAAAATCGTCTACAAAATGTGCGAACAGCCTCTGTACAAATACACATATATCAATGTGTGTGTTGGTTATCTAGAAAACAAAAATTCAATTTCTTAATCTGTATACATAAAATTTTAAAATATTGCTTTATAAAAGAAAATCACAAAACATATTACTGTTCTTCTGTAGAAAAAAGATTTGTGGACGCGGCAAAAAAGAAAAAAAGGGAGAGAAAAGATAAAACTTTCTAATTATCTTCAAAATGCATTTATATATTTTATTTGAAGTAGAAGATGGTTTTAAAAAAACTTTTTTTTTTAATTTTCAGGAACAAATTTTTCCGAAAATTCTTATTAAATTTTCGGAGGAAAAAAAAGTCTGTTTTTTATAATTTTTGGAAAAGACACTCAAAAATTTTCGGAAAATTCGGAAATTTTCGGATCAGAATCACCTCTGAATTAGAGGTTTGGATTCCCGAATTATAAATATGAGGGTTTCATAACCAGAGTGGGATTTTTTTTTTTAGTTTTATAAAATGAAATTCTTTCCCACGTTTGATAATGTCTTATTTCATAATTATGCATACGTACATATGTTAGAAAAAGCGTTCCCAACTGACGACCCGCGAAAGCCTTTCCATTTGAAAGTAAAGTGGTTATTTTTAAAGTAAAGTTCCCGCATTCATCGTTTTCCGGTTCCACCCCCATGAAAAACGATGAATCGAGATTCCACTGTATATGAATTTTCTGATAACATGAATGCTAATTTAAAAAAAAATTACGAATTTACTTTAGTTCATTTTACTTTTTTTTTTCATTTAGAGAAATATTTCAGTTTGTAAACTTAATTTATTAATTTTTTGTAAACGTCTATTTTATATTATCAAAATAATTATAAGATATTCAAAATAATTTAAAGGACTTTAAGTAAATATGCTTATTTGTCTGCTTCTTTATCTTTGAACAATAGTACAAATGCTTACAACACCTTTAAAATTATTTTCAGGGCGAGCGTTATAGCGTAAAAATATATAGTCACGATAAAATTATAAGACATTTAAAATTATTTAATGGATTTGTGAAAGATATCGCCTATCCGTATGCATCTTTATCTTCGCTCGACGCTAAGTTTGCTTCCAATACGATCCCTTTAAAACTGTGTTTACAGCAGGCGCAATAGCATTGCCGGAAAGCTAATATCAAGGTAAAAAGGAAATCGGACGTTACACATTACGTTGTCTACTTATCAACTGTTTATTTTCCTAGGCATTTTTACTTACGGAGTTTCGACAAAAGTAATAGAGCTTTAATAAACTATTTTACATATATTTCGTCCATGTCAAAGGAATATTTAAAAAGTTTAATGCAACACATTTTAACAACACAAAAAGTGCATTCCAATCTTTACTGATTTTTCTCTATCAATAACTAATTTTCCCTAATTATGATTTTTTTTAGTAAAATAAAAACACCTGAACTTCCTCAAAATTACCTAAAAATTGAAAAATCAGTGCGACAAAATAAAGCTTACAATGCTGATATAAGTAATTTTATTCATTAAATTAGAAACTTGAATTTTATACAGAATTTTACACAAAATGAAAACCCCTGCACCAGGTACAGTCGACATATTTTTAATTTAGAACTTTACTAAATAGTAATGCTTGAAACGTAAAACAAACATTCTCTAAACGCGAATTTCAAACTGGACTTTTAGAAATCCTCCTACTCTTGCGTGACGTAGGAAAAAAAATTACATTATGAAAGACATTAACAATATTGCCAATAAAAACTATGAAATGTTTCATTATATATTCAAGTCCTCTTTTCTCTAAAAATAAGAGTGAAAAATTGGGTAATATATTAAAATCAAGACTTCGTATAATATAAATAAATAAATAGAAATTTTAAATTGAAAATTTTCAAAGTCAGCAATAAAATTATATAAAACGTTTGTAATGATTTAAAAAATCCCCTACATAATAATAGCCTAAGTTATCTGCCCTTTTCAAGAGTTTAATCCAATTATTTCAAGCCCCATTTTAAGAGCAGGCGATAAAATTGATCAATTTATCACATAATAAATAGGTAAAAATAACATTTATTTTCTAACATTATGACGTCATTCCTTTAACCATCTCATTTAATCTTTTCTTATTTTAAATTATTTAAATATCGTCTGTATCATTTTCATACATTTTATCTCTGAACTCAGGTATTACGTAAGTAATTTTCTTTTATATTTGGCTTAAATAATTGACTACGTACATAGGTAATAAATTATAATTTAATTATGGATTATTTTTTTGTTGCAAGATAATTCTCAGCCAAAAAACAAACCATTTTTTTTACCTGCCTCAGAGTGCTTTACAAATCTGAAAAATTAAAAATTTTACTGATCCATTCATATGACGGGCTAAATGCAAGTTTTTAAATAAGATATAAATCTAAATTTTTTAATAATCTACACTGAGTTGTATGTATATAGCAGAAAATAGAATATTTTAATATTTTCTTTCTAAACCTCTAATTAAGAGAAACCTCTAAATAGGGGATAAGTTTGTTCTTCCTAACATGCATTCCATTTGAAGGTTTCACTATGTTTTTTGCAAGAATTATTTAAGCTATAGCTTTATATTCATGAACATTTTTTTATGATTTTTATCGTGAGGTGAAAGTAGATGTATTTTATAAATATCATCTAATGTTAAATACATAAAAAGTTTACATTTATTTAAATATTCATTTTTTTTTGTTGTTGAAAATACTATTGATAATATAACATAAAAACTGAGATATCAGTATAAATTAACAATTCTTATTCACATTTTATTTTATACATCTATAAATTTTTTATACATTTATTTTATACAATCTAAGATTTTTTTTTAACTTTAATCCCTTGTTTAACCCCTTGTCTGTAGAAAATATTTGAGAAAAACGTGCTAAAATTGAAAATTTTTCTGTTTCATTTTGTTAGTTATTCATCAAAATGTTAGAAACATTACATTTGAAAATTTTTTTAAAAGAAATAACTACAATTTTCAATATTTTCACATATATATGGGAAATGTTAATGATTAATGATTACATTAAATTTTGATCAAATTACTGCAAAATAAGTCAAATGACATAATTTTCCGTATAAATATAATAAACTAATACAATAAAATTATTTATCTCTATCAACTGTCATGAATTTCCTCGATTACTTTGAATTTCACAAATTCTTTACAGTATCCGAAAAATAGCGACAAATGGCGCGAATTGCCGAGAGAGAACTTTAACCTACAGAGAAAATATACAGGGTGTTTCAAAAATGACCGGTATATTTGAAAAATCAATAAAAAATAAACGAAGAGTGATAGAAATTCACAGTTTATTGCAATATGCTTGGGACAATAGTAAATTTTCAGGCAGACAAACTTTAAAATTAGTTACAATGTTCCATAGCAGATGGCGCTGCAGTCTGGAAAAATCTAAACTAAGTTATTTGTCTGTGGGGACTCTTAAAAGACAAGGTGTACAGACAGTATCCAGAAACAATCGAATAACTAGAACAGTACATCTGTTCTGCATGCAAAGCCATCCCGCCTGAGTCGTTTACACGGGTTTCTGATAATTTCGTTCTGAAAATACGCCATATTATTGCTGCGCATGGTGGAATCTAGAAAATATCGTAGTTTCGATTTTTCCAGACTGCAGCGTCATCTAGTGTGAAACATTCTAACTAATTTTGAAAATTTGTCTGCCTAAAAATTTAATATTGTCCCAAGCATATTGCAATAAACTGTGAATTTCTATCACTGTCCGTTTATTTTTTTTTATTGATTTTTCAAATATACCGGTCATTTTTGAAACACCCTGTAGATTGGTTTGGAGTACTACTGTCTACTGTTTTGCACACTAGGGCTAATGAGACCGGGGACCTACTTCTTAAAGTCGATTCCAAACGGCTACGAACATCCATGCCATAGTGGGATTCGAACCCACGAACTCCGGTTCTAAAGGGCAGCCCCTTACCATTCGACCATCGTTCGGCAACATCCTGTAGAAGCCCGGTAGAGGGGTTTGGTTTGTTTTGGAGTGCTACGGTCTACTTTTTGAAACACGAGGACTAATGAGACCGGGACCTACTGCTTAAAGCCGATTCCGAACGGCTACGAACATCCATGCCATAGTGGGATTCGAACCCACGAACTCCGGTTCTAAAGGGCAACACCCTACCATTCGACCATCGTTCGGCAACATCCTGTAGAAGCCCGGTAGAGGGGTTTGGTTTGTTTTGGAGTGCTACGGTCTACTTTTTGCAACACGAGGACTAATGAGACCAGGACCTACTACTTAAAGCCGATTCCGAACGGCTACGAACATCCATGCCGTAGAGGGATTCGAACCCACGAACTCCGGTTCCGAAGACCAGCACACTAACTATTCAGCCATCGTTCGGCACCAGCTAAAGGGGGGAAAAAGCGATATAACAGCAAATTTGTTCCCCATTTGTTTCCCCTTTATCATTAGTCAAAATTTCGCGAAAAACGTTCCAAACATTTAAAGAATGCGCAGCGAATTGATAAATATACATAGATAAATGCAATCCGAGCATTTAAAAAATATATATTGTTGAAAATATATTTCCGAAACCATTGATCAAAAGCAATAAAATTTATCTCTGGAAAATCACCGGCCATCTTGCCAAACTGGAAGAAAGAAAACAGCCCACGCGTCGAGGAAAAAAAAATCACGAGAGATTCATCATAAATTAAGAGATCTGAAGAAGAATCCGTAAATGAGAACAACGAGATAAAAGGCCGTTTCATCCCCATTATAGGCTTCTCTTTTATTACATCCATTCATAATCCCACTTTTGGACTGACCTCAAAAAGATTTTCTTATTGAAAGAAATTGGAAGGGAACATGTGATGTTCCATTCAGAAATTAAATAGGACGTCACGGCATCAAGAAGATTAAAAAGCATTCCCCTTTTATGATCGCGAAAATACCTTACTATAATTAAAACGTTTTCGCTCCCAGCGTAGCATTTTTGATATTTTTTTTAGTTTTCTCCACATATATCTTACACATTACATAAACTGGGACAGACACGTTAATGAGTCTTAAGTACTTATTATCAGGGTCGTAAAAATCGTGATTTAAAAATTCATATCAATCTGAATTTTTTTTTTAAATTTTAACACTGTATAACCGCGGGAGTTTAATATGAATCCATGTTGTTATAAAAAAAGTCATTATTTGCCAAAAATCATAATTTTTTTTATTTCTCTATTGTAAAATTTCAACTTTTAGGCTTCTAAATCTTTTTTTGTTTTTTCTTTACGGCATTTAAAAGAAAAGTTATAGCTGTTTAAACATCAGTGACAGCTGTCGAAACAAAACTGAAGTAGCGACTTCGGAACCGGAAGTTGTGAATTTAAAGCCTCTTAGAGAGCATTTTTTGGACAAAACTTATTAAATTTTTCATGAAGATTAGTTTAAACATTTTTCTAGTATTTTTTAATAATTAGCAACTTGGCACTTAGAAAGTTTTGAAACAAGAAAGTGTGGGGAATTTTAAACATGTATTTTAATTTTTTAATAGTTAAAGTTGCTTTCATAAACTTCAAATGCGTTTTTCTCAGAATGGTATTTTTAATAAAATGTTGAAACTTGAAATGTGATTTCTCAAAAAGTTCTTAAAATATTTTGTTAAAAATTATTATGAATGCTTTTTGTAGTATTTACTAATGAATGACTTAAAAGCTTTAAATTTGGATAATTTTTAATGATGTTACACTCATAGTTAGATATAAAGGTAATGAAAATTCGTTAAAAACTTAATGTGTTTGATTTTGAAGGACCAAAATATTTTTACCAAATGTAAATTAAGCAAAGATTTTAAGTGATTCACTAGTCCAGTGTATAAGAAATGTGTTGCATCAAAAAATATTGAAATAATTTAATTTGTTAAAAAATTAGACCTTTTGAAAAAACCCGATTTTTTTTACTAAATTTTCTTCATTTATTAGAAATTTTATAAAAACTTCTCCAGGAATAAATTTTTAAGTGCAATTCTCTATGATAATATAAAAAATAAATCTAAAAATGTAAAAACAACTAGTTTCTGCGTTTAAAGAAAAAAGTTTTCCGAACGTAGACGGATACCTAAAATTATTATAATAATTGATAAAAAATAATATGATATTACACTATCGAAAAGTATATATAGTTAGAAAAATACACAGACAACTTTAATGGGATTATTTAGTTTCTTACAGGTCTAGGTTTCTTACATAGTCCAGGCTGAGTTTGTACAACATTATATGTATCGTATTTAATATATATATATATATATATATATATATATATATATATATGTATATCATTTGTACATATCGGCATTTTACAGTCAGAATAAGTACAGTTTTGGTTCCACACTTGAAAGTTTAGTAATGAATCTTTTTTTTTGGGAAGGGGCACAAGCACAAATTCTTCGATATTATATTTTTATGAATATAAAATTTCAAGAAATTTATTTCAATTTCGTTTTTGAGAAAGTTGAACACAAAATAGTTTTTTGGTCAAAACTACCCATCCCGCAATTTAAGTGTTAAATCAAGTTTTTTATTTTTAACTTAAATATGATTTAAAATATTTTTGTTTACAAATTATACATAGCATGATATTATTTCAGTTAAGATATTTATATAAATAGAATAGCAAAAACTTAATTATCAATTATAACATTATTACGTTTTCATTATATTGTTTATTTCTTTAATATATAGAATATCATATGCAGGGTTAACACTGAGTGTGCAAGAGAAGAAAAAAAAAGCAGTATGGGGAAAAAGGAAAGCATTTACTAACACTGCAGTGTATATTTAGTTATGATATTCTTATGTTGTTCTTATTTTATATCCTTTTTGTGCAACTCACTACTAAGAAAACTGTTTTTGAATACACTTACTGCATATTCAATTTTCACTCTTTATGTAAATATATTATAGGGCAAAACAACCGCTTGTTTATCCCTCTGATCTGAATCAGATCCATGAGACTGTTCGCTTTAAGTGCATTCCAGATGAAAGCAGGTCTCTTCAAAAGATCCCCGCGTAAAAATTTAATGCAGTTGATCAGGTGTTGTGTAGTAGCCTCTTCAATATTAAGCCCCCCCCCCACTATGGCCCACTGCAAGCCATTACCAACGTCTGGAGAGGGTATGGCTTATCGAGATCGCCGATGGCAGGCCTTGGCGGAAGATGTCTTTGAAAGCGGTTTTGCTAAAAGGCAACTACATGCGCAACTAAAGTGCGCAGTAGACCCTATGGAAGAATCCACGAGCTCGGCTCATTTAGTTGCCCAGTGAGTGGATGCAACCCGTAAACCACCGTCCCAGGTCACCACCAGGAAATGGTTAACAATTATTAATGTAATTTAATTATAATATAATTTAATGCAACTACGGTTTATCCTCTTACAACTGATACGCATTAAAAATTTACATAAATATTTATACAGATCCTTTGTCCTACCTGATTACGATGATATATACAGGTGTTTGGAAACTTCACAAATATCAGATAAGGGCAAAGATACATCAGACGGGGAAAATGAGTTTCGGGAATTACCTGCAACAGGTTGAAAAAATAGCATTGTTACTTAAGAGAAGGCCAAGGTTAGATAATAATAAAAAGATGACTCGAGTTCAAACACAATAAAACATAAACAAGCATGCTAAAAATTCAAAGTTAAAAAATAGCCTGATAATAAAAATCCCTCATAACATCCATGTATGTCTATTACATTAACTATTTTATTTTGTATAATAAGAGAGTCATCAGAGTGCTGGAAAACCCCTTTCACATTTTAGGGTTTTCTTAGGAAATAAATAATATGTGCCTTATAGTGTAGAGTCACGCCACACCTAGAAGGTATAATGCTAAATTTTACAATGAAATTTTACAATGTTGTTCATTCACAATCCCTTTTTAATTTATCCAAAAAAGTATAATGCGCTTTATGTGTAGGTCCGCCACATGGTAGTAAAAGCAAAGTTACTAAGCATTTCTAGTATGCAGGTAACTAGCTTGTTTAATTTTTTGAAAAGTCGATACATGTTTAATTTTCTTTTCAAAAGAAAATTTCTTAAAACTGCGAAGCTTTTGAAACAACTTCATCGATTGACGATCGAATGAAGTGTTGGTACAAAAACTATATACGATTAATTTTATCAGAAATTTAAATGTTGTTGTTCAACAAACCCTTTGAAATATTTATAAAAAGGAGAGTAAAAGATGTGATCCGGCACAGTAAATAAAAAGAAAAGTTACATGAATGTTATACCTAACACATTCTTGTTAAATAAAACACTAGGAAACGTAAAAATAGAAAGACTTGAGTCCAAGTTTATAAAAAGGGTCAATAAAACAAAACGGGTCGTCTTACGCAAAACTGCGAGCTTTTGAAAAACACTTTTCGATTTGAACGGAATAAGAAAGGTGTAAATGGGTACAAAGATCCCGCACTTACAAAGAGTACGCTTTCTAGTACACAAGAAAGTATTTAGGATTTAAAAATGAAAGTATTTTCTGAATATCATAAAAGAACCACCGTCTGTACCCCCGATACTCAATCTTTGAAAAAAAGTCATTTTATAAAATGTCCAGTACATTAAAAGGGGAAAAATGTATATCTGTTAACTCAAAGGGAGCTTGTCTATATATGATATAAATAAATGTAAATACGAGAGTGTATTGCCAATGCATTAGATTTTGAAACTGACCACCATTTTCAAGATGGATAATTTCCTGAATAAAAAGGAGCTAAGGAAAATGAGTTTTAATTCTATTTGTTATATATATATTTATTATATATTATATATAAATTTGTATAATTTTATTTTTGATTGATCAAAGTTTAGATAAAAAGCGAGAGTCTATCAAAATAATTTCGGACTCATTTCTACTGACAATAAGTGTGGGTTTTAAAAAACTCCCTCTGAGCATTCAAATATAGCGATTTTCATACAATTATTCTAGGACTATCCACTAATTTATTCTGTTTTAATTGTTTCGTAAATTAAGTCAATAGTTTTATTCAAGGGATAATATGCCTCACATCCTGTTTTCTTCGTCAATATCAATATATATATATCAAATATATATATATTTTATATTTATAAATATATATATATATCTTATATATTTTAAATATATATAAATAAAAAGCAGGACAGAGAGTTTTTTGTTTTACCTCTCTCTTTTTTGCAAAACTTAGACCTACTGTCTTAAACTTCGTAAACACAACATTTCATAGTTTCACACACAAACTGTATCGATTAGACTTTAACTTTCTTATTTTGATGAAAAAAAGGTTTTTCTTATATTATATGTGCTTATATTTTTACACTGTCAATAATAACGGTGTGTCAGCTTGTCGATTGAAGTTTTGTTTCTTAATAAATAAATATATACAAAATAATATAAAAGTATGTTGTCTTGTATCCAAGTTGCATGTAAACAGTTGGTACTGATCTCAGAAAGCCACACGTTTATTCGGAATAATGATACTTTGTTATTTACGTTTTTATGATAATTTTTTAATGAAAAATACTGCTATTTGAATGTACAATGTTCGAGAAAATGTAGAAAATTTCGATGCGAATAAAGATTAAAAAAATGCAAATAAATACGAGCGTGGGGTGCTCTTAAAGAAGCATTAGATTTTGAAAATAGCACCTGAATTTTCAAGAGTGATTTCCGAATCGACAAAAGCTAAGGAAAGGAAAGGATATATATTATATATATATATATATATATATATATTATATTATTGTTTAATTAAATAAAAACCTAGTATCTCAAAACTTTCAGAGTGACTCGTTTACAAGAAACAAATGCTTTGGCATTTATGGTTATTGTTCCAAATATAAAAGCTGACAATGGAGTCGTATATACTAAAGCTATACTTATAAAAGCTTTTTTTAATTAGTCAAAAGATTATTCTAATTTTTAATGCATGAATACTCAACAATGCAAGTTCAATTAGCCAAGTTCTTGGTAATGGTCCAAAAATTTTGGCATTATTTGCGATTATTTAACATAATAATCCATATAAGTATCATGGAAGAAAAATATTTTATTTATGAATGAAGTACTTCTATAGGGAAAAAAAAAATATTTGATGAATGAGAATTATCTGGTACAAGCTCAATATGTATTCTCCATACTCCTAAACTGATACAGTAAATGCAGTTTAAAATAATGAATCATTTAGACAATCCTTCTATCAAATACACGAATAACTTCTCATTTCAAAGATATAAAACATAAACGTTAATATTTATGACTCCTAGACAAGAAAAAAATGATTAATATTCTCGATATAATTTTCATTAAATATAATATCACCCATAAAAAATTCAGTAAATTGAATATCACATGTACCTAATCAATTTTTAAGCCAAATAAAAAGTTATTTACGAATTCTCAGATGAAAAAAATATTAGCAGACATTTTAACTTCGATGATTATGAGATGGATAAAGGAATGACGTCATAATGCTAGAAAAAGATGTACCAACATTACGTGTTTAATCCGCTCAAACGATTAGGCAGGTTTTCATTCGCTCAAAAGTAGATTTCAACGTTTTGACAGTATTTTTTCAATCGCTATTGCACTCTTCATGATTCCAAAAGTTTTCCATTCCAGGAGGTTTTGGGGGCAGAGCTACGTTACTTTTTTTATACAGGGGATAATAATCCAGACGATAAGTATCATGAAGAAATAGGAAATAAATTTTCTTATTTTGGGTATGATAAGGAATTATTTACTATTCTTAGTGGAATATATTCTACAAACTAATGGATAAATATTCGTCATTCGGCCATCCGAGGGCTAGGCGCGAAACGATAAGTTAATATATAAATGGAAAATACATTCATTTTTCTCGCAAAGCAGATTAACTGCGCCTCTTCACTGAATAACAATAGTGAATGGGACGGTGACACAGAACTGCAGCGGTAAACAATTTTTAATCACCGAAAGAGGATTTCGCCTTCGTGCACACCGAAAAAGCGAAAGCCATAACTTCCCAGAGAGACTCACACATGAGAAAACGGCACAGGAACTACGATCCAAATTTGCCACGATTTTATGCCAAATCGATTAGGCACATTTAGTACTTCTCTCCAAAAGGACCTGAGATTTCAATTTGCCTATTCAATGTCATCTCTATTGCCACATGTAGTACATCTAGCCAAAAGGACCTGAGATTTCATTGGATTTGGTTTCGCTACGGTCTACTTTTTGATACAGGAGGGCTAATGAGACCGGGACCTACTGCTTAAAACAGATTCCAACAGTTAATAATATCCATACCACCAGCCGGATTCGAACCCACGAACTCCGATACTGAAGAGCTGCTGTCCATTCGGCCATCGTTCGCACAATTCAAAGAAAACTGTGGTGATGGAAGACATTATTCAGTTTGCCGATTCAATGCCATCTCTATTACCACATTTAGTACTTCTCGCCAAAAAGACCCGAAATTTCAATTTGCCTATTCAATGCATCTCTACTGCCACATTTAGTACTTCTCGCCTAAAAGACCTGATATTTCAATTTGCCTATTCAATGCTATCGCTATTGCCACATTTAGTACTTCTCACCAAAAAGACCTGATATTTCAATTTGCCTATTCAATGCTATCGCTATTGCCACATTTAGTACTTCTCGCCAGAAATACATGAGATTTCAATTTGCAAATTCAATGTTATCGCTATTGCCCCATTTAGTACTTCTCGCCAAAAGAACCCGAGATTTCAATTTGCCGATTCAATGCTATCGCTATTGCCCACATTTAGTACTTCTCGCCAAAAAGACCTGAGATTTCAATTTGCCGATTCAATGCTATCGCTATTGCCATTTAGTACTTCTCGCCAAAAGGACCTGAGATTTCAATTTGCCGATTCAATGCTACTCTATTCATTAGTACTCTCAAAGACCTAAGATTATTATTCAATGATCTCTATGCCACATTTAGTACTTCTCACCAAAAAGACCTGATATTTCAATTTGCCTATTCAATGCTATCGCTATTGCCACATTTAGTACTTCTCGCCAGAAATACATGAGATTTCAATTTGCAAATTCAATTTTCATCCAAATAAACTATATCGACATACACATAAATAATACAAGTTATAATTTTTTTTAAACTCGAATTGGGGCGAAAGAATATCTAACTTAAGGAATATTAAAAAATATTTCCATTATATTAGAGTGAAAATAGAAAATAACAATCCTACAGTAAAAGAAAATTATAATATTCTTTAAAACTGTAATCAAATGTAAAACTATTTCTTTTCATTTTTAATAAACATCAAAATTAGCTTTAAGTTTTAGCTACACTAAACCTAAAATTGCAAAGAAATTTGATAATCGGTGAAATTACGGAATATTTCTTGATTTTTGCGATATTTTTAAAAGCACCCTGATATTCTCCAGAATCAAAAGTACCTCATAAATCTCTATTTCCGATTTTAACTACTGTGTGAATTTCCTGATTAAGGAACAGAGAATATGGAAGCTTATTATGTACGTCACAGTTAATAAAAATACATGCGTCACCGAAATGAATCTGTGTATACGTGTAATATACAGGTGCAAACATAAAAATTGGAAAACGCACCTATGCATAGTTAGAAACGCAAAGTATGCAGATAATCCGCAGGCGAAACGATTTGGGAAGCAATTAATCAAAAAGGGGTGACGGTCGTGGTTAGGGAGGAGAAGACACTGCAGCGCTTCGTCTAAATTTTAAAATTGAAAAACGGGTCGAAGGAAGTCAATTGCGTGGAAACAGGAAAAGCCGGGCGATTCATCATCACCCGCGATTAAGCGACCGAAACTGCTCATCGATCACACAGTTACAGAGTATTTATAAAGCTCGCTTTTGGCGACGACGAACAAACGGAAGTTCATTAAAATAGAGGAAGAAAAAGGGGGTAATCAATGATTAGCGAAAACGATTCAGGCTCGTCTGCGCAGTTATGAAAAATGCAGACGACGGTGTGCTGCAGGTTAACGAAACGGTGGTCGCCAGCCAGAAAAATGAATAAAAGTGTATATCGCTGAGACACATATGCCACATTGTAGGATGGATGGATGGATGCACTGCTGATACCCCCTCGTTTCATCTCGACCTTATCCCGGGTTTCGTTCGGTGTGGAGTACTACAATCTACTATTTTGCTATAAGAGAACTAATGTGACTGGGGCCTACTGCTTAGAGGCAATTACGAAAGGCTGAAAAGAACATATTAATGGGATTTGAACTCGGAATTCCCCCCCCCTCCACACACACACACACTCGTCCGGGAAAATGGGAGATTCTGAGGCAAGAAGAGAAGTTTGCCTCTCCGAACCATTTCGATGAAATCCCAGCTAATTGATCGAGAGGGTTTGGAACAACACTGCAGTCTATTTAAAATGTCTTCTACGTCACATGACATAATCTCTTCACAGATATTTACCTAAACGATCAGCAGCAGCACAGTGTTATTTTAACATTTCCTACCGTAAAATATTTTCCCTTTAACACGTTGAATGCCACGGCAATTTTCAGAAATCTGGCCTAAAATGACAATTTGATTTAATCACATATATTAAACCCTTAATTTGGCTAAGTTTGGCCGCTACACCGGACATGTATATTTATAACTACTATATAACATAATTGTCAGTGTTCGCCACAGCGGACATTAATTATCTCAAAAATGGAAAATGATATTTTTTTTCTGTTTATTTTACAGAGATCCTAATGTCTACACAGACATGGGAAAATAACAGAAATTAAAATTAAAAAATATTTGAAAAAACATCTTGTCAAATTAACGGTTAAAAACTCTAATTTGTGCACAGAATTTCAACAAAGTCCTGAATTACTTATTTTCCAAGAGCACTGATTTTTTGTTATTTTCTCAGAAGCCATCTACTGATATTAGCACTGATATAATACGAGTTTATTCATAGCTGTACAAAAATGGCAAGTAAACAGTACGAGATAACTCGTAGTAGGCGTCCTAGAAAAGAATGCAATCTACGAGTCATCTCGTAGATGGCAATGAACGTGTTAATACCGGTATATATTGAACCCACATATTCCGATACAGAATAGAATAACAACAACTCGGATTAAATTTGCTCTAAAAATAAAACGCATAATCTCCTCTCATTCACTCACACACGTGTGTGAGAGAGAGAGAAAAGTAAACTAAATCGGTAAACAAATGTAGAGATTTTGTGTAAAACCCCAAAGACGGCCTTTTAAGGAATAAACTGTCAAAAAATGTCCCTTAATGTGTCCCGTAGAATGACCCGTAGTTCAATCATGCCGAAGTAAATTTATAGCCGAAAGCTCTCATGACGGTCATAGAAAATTCTCAGGGGTTTTCAAATCTTAAGTCAAGGGCGAAAAACCCCGCTTCTCTTTGCTTTTCTCTCTATAACACTAATCTAAAATAGCCACTGGGGCTACAGTTCACGTCTACGGACAAGTGTCTACCCATTTAAAACTTTATATTTCCCTAAGGGTCAATTTCGATCTCTCAGTTTGTCCCCTCCGTTTATAATGAAGTGGAACCCGATCACCCGACACTTTGGTAATAAAGGTCTTTCGTGACTAAAACGGTATCTTGTTCATGGTTTGGACTGCAAAAACCACGTCGTATATACGATATATATATTGTAATGTCACAGCTCTAGAGTAATAAATATTTTAATAGCGGTCGAGTTGTACTACTTAGAATACTCCATGATAACTACGATCTCAGAAAAAGCTTTTTTTTTTTTTTTCAATAAAACGAAGGAGTTTTATTTCTATTTGCATTATTTACACATTTGAACAGTTAGCGAGCACACCGTCGCTCCTTGATAGCTCATAATCTTCCTTCACCAAGAATTTCAGCTTACCTTAAAGTGAGTCGCAACCTCAAGTGAACCCCCTTTGACGTTGGGAGAGCACTGCAACGATTTGGTTTGGAGTGCTACGGTCTACTTTTTACAACACGAGGGCTAATGAGACCGGGACCTACAGCTTAAAGCCGATTCCGAACGGTTACGAATTCGAACCCACGAACTACGGAACCGAAAGCCCAGCACCCTAACCAATCGGCCATCGTTCGGCGTGCACTGCAACGGAGACAGAAGTGGACGATTCCCCCCCCCATCTAACAAAAGGGACAACAGCCAAACCCTCATGAAAAAAGCACTTAACGACTGTGTGACCATCGTGTTCACAGACCATAAAAGAACGATTTGCGTTAAACAGATTTTTTTTTTTTTTTTGGTTTGGGAGTGCTACAACACGAGGGCTAATGAGACCGGGACCTACTGCTTAAAGCCGATTCCGAACGGCTACGAACATCCATGCCATAGTGGGATTCGAACCCACAGGCTTGCAACTGCTCAGGTACTTTGAAAAAGGTGAGAAAAGTGATAAATAATACAGGATAAGTGACTAAACAGTGACTACACATTGAAAAAAAAAACGCGATTTTTTTCTCCTCTTTGATTACAGCATACTATTAAGATTTCTATTTATTTTAACTCTAAATCAAACGACAAGATTTTAGCGTCAAATACAAATTAGGTTAAAAATTTTGTTTAACATAACTCAACATTGCTTGTTATTCAAGAAAATCTATAAATTAGATTTGAATACATACAATACATTAATTTTATAATCACAATTTTCTGTATATATTAATGATGTTTTGAAATATGTGCATATCGAGATTAGAGTAAACAAAAATTGTGGAAAAAAAAAAAAAAAAAATGTGTGCTTTGACGTAAATTACTTTAATGTATTAAATGTACATTTCAGTACAAATGTAGATTTCAGGAAATTCTTTGCGACTTTTTAAAATCACTAAATTCTGGAAACCATGACAATTACATTTTAATAAAAAAATAAGATTAGGGAATCCCATTTTGGTCTTTTATTTAAATATTTTGGTATTAATTATGATTTTTTTTCAACACTAGACTCTTGCTGTGATACACCAAGAAAAAAAGTGACTAAAAGTGACTGTTTACTTAAAAAAGTGACTAAAAGTGATCAATTGTAAAAAAAAGTGACTAAAGGTGAGAACAGTGACGGAATTGCAAGCCTGAACCCACGAACTGTTAAAGGCCAGCATACATTATTCGGAAAACAGATTTTCAAATTCCCTAAGAGTAATATTACTTCTGAAACTACGATCATTTTCGACGACTTAAATGCATTAAAAATAAAATTAAGCATTGGATAAAAAATATTTTAAATTGACATAAATAAGAACAATATATACTAGACTCTATACTATTTTTTAGTAGAAGTGTAATGTACAATATAAACATAAGACTACTTTCGTAATACAAAGATACATTATCAGGTTCAATCATAGTACTTTCAAAAAGTGAGAAAAACAATAATACAGAATAATAAAAGCAGGGTTGGCTTGATTTCAACCCGAAAAAAACCCATTGAAAAAACCCAATGTTTTTTTCAAAATTCAAATTTATTTAATTACATTTACTAATAAAAATATATGATAATCAAATATATATTACATATTTTTATTGAAATGAACTAAATTTTTTTTTTTTAATTTGATCTACACAATGAAAAGATTATAGAAACAATTAAAAATCAAAACACAATTTTCCAAGATGATGAAAAGATTTTCAGCCAAAATTAAAAGAAATAATATGGCTCAAAAGAATTACCCAGATTTTGAGTATATTTACAAGAACATAAACAAATAGAAGAATTCATATTTTATACAACTTATTCTAAATGATCCACTCATGATATATTCTATAATTTTACATACAAAAAAATGTTCTTACAAACAATTGCAGATTTGTTATCTTAAACAATATTTAATATGATTTAGTGATATAAAAATTATTTTGTAAAATTCTAAAAAATCATTAAACTTTTATGAAATTATTAATTTTTTTTATATAAACAAGTAAATAAATTATTATAATTAATACTGATCTAGACAAATTAATTTTTTTTTTTACAAAAGTTACCAGTTTTCAATTTTTGAATTTTCAAAACAACTTTTCAAGCAGTATCACATAGTCTGTTTCGTAGTTTTGAAAAATAGTCCAAAAGAAGAAAAGTTTCTTTCAATAGATACAAGTTGATGTTATTGTATAATCTTCTAAAAATTACAGAAGTCACCATTAATAGTTAATTTTTTCTGTGCAATCAAATTAAAATTTTTATTAATTTAAAAATTTTTTTAAAAATTTTTACTTTAAAAAGACTAACATTTTAAATTTATTTTAATCAAACATATATGTTTCTTACATATATTAAAAAGAAAAAATTATAAAAATTTTTCCCAAAAAAATGATACAATAATACAAAAAAAAAAAAAAAAAAAAAAATGAATTTTTTTTTCTCCTCTTGTTACAAGCTATTATGATTTATTTATTTTCGAAATCAAATTATCGTGCAAGACATGATTTTAGCAAATACAAAAAAGGTTAAAAAATATTGTTTCAATGACATTGCTTGTTATTCAAGAAAATCTAAAATTAGATTTTACATACAATACATTAATTTTACAATCACAATTTTCTGCATAAATTAATGAGATTCGAAAATGACATAGCTGATTAGAATATCTAAAAAATGTAAGAAAATGAGAAATGCTTTGACGTCAATTATTAATGTATTAAATGTACATTTCATACAAATGTAAATTCAGGAACTTCTTTACTACTTTTTAATACCTAAATTTCTAATACAGGGTATCTGCCAAAATAAAATTTTTCAAATCTATGACTTTTCATGACTTTCCCTGATTTAGCAGATCATTTTCCATGACTTTAAACAGCTTTCGTTAAAATATATATGAATAAAACTTTTGATGTACATACAAATAAAATATATGCTTTTAGAGAAATTACAGGAATTTTATCATAAAAAAACTATAAACTTACTTTATAAGTGTTAATAAACTCACATAAAAATAAATTGTTGTATCTACATACCTAAGTTTAATCATATAGAAATTTTTCAATCAAAATGTTTCCAATTTGAATTCAGGGTACTTTGGTATTATCCAGGTGACCATGAATAATAGACAAATATAACCCTATAACATTTATATACAATATCCCTAGAGATAAACTTATATTTTGTGCAAAAATCTTAACTAATTTTTATTAAAAAAATAATTATTATTATATTAATAAAATTTTAATCTACAATTTTAGAAAAAACCAGAATAATATACATTTACCAACCCATTAAGCTTTCTTGCTTTGAGTTTCCTTGGTGAACAAATTTTACTTGGCAATAGGGTCAATAGGATAATACATAAATACCAAACTCAGTAACTTCAGCCAAATGACAAGTAAAAACAGAATTAAACAATTCAATGCATTTTTTTTTTAATCGGTAGTTTAGCGGATCCATGACTTTCCATGACTTTTACTCATTTTGCTTGAAAAATCAGGACTTTCCATGACAAAATTAATCCATTGTCTAAATACATGATTTTTCATAACTTTCCCGGTGCGCGGAAACCATGAATTTATGAAGCGGTTGTACCTGGAATGGATACAGGCTTCCATATTGGATTTCTTATGAGTTAGGGTTAGCAAAATTCAAAGCGAGTTCGAAATCCACCCCATCCCCCCTTTTCGAGCGTTTAATGCTATTATTTCAAGTCTTATTCTCCCTCTTATTCTATACTAAATTCATTCTTGATATGAATTTAGTATAGAATAAGAGGGAGCAGCGAGGGCGGAGCGTAATATTTAAACTGGACTGTGTTTACTCGACCCTCATATACTCTAATTAGTTCCTTCATCGAGTGTAGGCCTAGCACGTTCGGTAGAGGGTCTGCCCATTTGATCAGCGGGTTGACGGTTCTGTCCCCGACTCAGCCAAATTTTTCTAAATGTCTAATTAATTTAATATTTTCTGATTTTTCTTTTAAATTCTTATTCCTAAACTTGTTTTATTATTTTTAAAATAAATGTTTATTACTTTTTCAACTTTTTATGACTTAAACCTTCTTTTTGTAATGTAGTAATAGCCTAAGTTATCTGTCTATCTGTCCTCCAATTTATGAAGCGGTTGGACGTGGTATGGATAGAGCATCCATATTGGATTTTTGATGACTTAGGGTTAGCAAAATTCAAAGCTAGTAAAGTTTATTTTTTCCTAAACTATAGATCCGATTCTAAAATATATTTGTATGAATAAGCGTCGTATCACAGCGAAAAATACTATCATATTTAAAACGTTCGAAATTCATCTTGTCCCCATTTTCGAGCATTTAAAGCCATTATATCAAGCCCTATTTTAGGAGCAGGCTATTAAATTTATCAATTCATCACATAATAAATAGGTAAAAATAACCTGTTTTTTTTTCTAGTATTATGACGTCATTCCTTTAACTATATCATTTAATCATTTATTTTAGATTATTTAAATATCTTCTGCAGGATTTCCATACGTTTTATCACTGAACTTAGATATTACGTAAATAATTTTCTTTTATATTTGGCTTAAATAACAGACTAGGTACATATGTGATAATTTTAATCGATTATTTTTGTAGAACGATAATTTTCAGCCAAAAAACAAACCATTTTTTTTTGCCTACCTCATAGGGTACTTACAATTCTGGAAAATTAAAAATTTTACTGATCCCGTCATATGACGGGCTATATGCTAGTCATTAAGATAAAAACTAAAAATTTATAGAGTTTTTCCAGCCTATCGTTTTCATCTCGTGCTCCCCACTGATACACATGCAATCGTGGGAAATTATCGAGATACAAGTGTCGAATTATCTACACAAGAAGAGACTGCATGGCCACGAACAAACCACAGAATTTCGAGTCTAAATGTACCGAGTGAGTGACCTTTTCCTGAAGAAGCTACCGAGCAGACGTTCCGCTTCGGGAGAAGCAGACGCTCATCGAATCAGACTAATATTTCATCCACATTCCACTCTCAATTCACACGAGTTTCACGTCACGGGGATATTAGCTCGTTGACAGCAGCCGAATACTCTTACCAGACAAGGGATTACCAAAGCGAATAATTACTCAGTCAAATAATAGTAACATTATTATATACAGGGTATCTGCCAAAATAAAATTTTTCAAATCCATGACTTTTCATGACTTTCCCTGATTTAGCGGATCATTTTCCATGACTTTAAAAAGCTTTCGTTAAAAGTATATATGAATATAACTTCTGATGTACATAGAAACAAAATATATTTTAGAGAAATTACTGGAATTTTATCATAAAAAAACTATAAACTTACTTTATAAGTGTTAATAAACTCACATAAAAATAAATTGTTGTATCTACATATCTAAGTTTAATCATATAGCAATTTTTCAACCAAAATGTTTCCAATTTGAATTCAGGGTACTTTGGTATTATCCAGGTGACCATGAATAATAGCCAAACATGATAACCCTATAATGTTTATATACAATATCCCTAGAGATAAACTTATATTTTGTGCAAAAATCTTAGCTTTTATTAAAAAATAATTATTATATTAATAAAATTTTAATCTACAATTTAAGAAAAAACCAGAATAATATACATTTACCCACCCATTAAGCTTTCTTGGTTTGAGTTTCCTTGGTGAACAAATTTTACTTGGCAATAGGGTCAATAGGATAATACATAAATACCAAACTCTGTAACTTCAGTCAAATGACAAGTAAAAATAGAATGAAACAATTCAATGCATTTTTTTAATCGGTATTTTAGCGGATCCATGACTTTCATTCATTTTGCTTGAAAAATCAGGACTTTCCATGACAAAATTAATAAATTGTCTAAATCCATGATTTTCCATGACTTTCCTGGTGCGCGGAAACCATGTATATAATTTTTATCGATTGTGATGATTCTTTTAAACAGTCATCGTTGGCTTTATAATTTACATGTAAATAGTCTGTTTTATTGCCAGAAACTAGCTAAACGTTGGGATGTGGGGAGGATTTATTTTGTGTGCTCTGGTGCCTTAACCCTTTGACAGTTTCATTTTTTTCCAGAATTCGGTCAAAAAAAATGTCCCATTTTTTATTGCATTTCTTTGTTCATTTTACATTTATAAGTAAAGATATGTTATTAAAATTAACATTTCTAATATTTTTATGCATTTATTACAACTTTTTTTTTCTTTCTATGAAAGCATCATAGAACTGAAGTTTACCTTTAGTCTCATCGATATTCAAGTTAATTTTTGGAATTTCAGTGAAAGAAAATCTAGGAGGCGGATCCGAAGGATTATCCCAATTAATTTAAAAAAATTGTCTTGATTGACTGATTCCATCTGTACTACTATCAGCGTCATTACTATCCAGGTCATCTAGTACACTTTCGCTACTATCATTTACAGATAATTCAGTTTCTCACACCGAGTCACAGTTAGAATTACAAGAAATTAGCTCCATACGCTCTGAGCCGAACGCTGGCCGATTGGTTAGGGCGCTGATCGTTGATACCGGAGTTCGTGGGTTCTAATCCCACTATGGTATGGATGTTCGTAGCCGTTCGGAATTAGCTTTAGGCAGTAGGTCCCGGTCTCATTAGCCCTCGTGAACAAAACAGTAAACCGTAACGCTCCAAACCAAACCAAACCCATACGCTCTGAATTCTCCATTATTTAAAAATAAAAATATATTATTCAACTCTTACATCAATAAAATTATCAGGCGGTTAGTAAACTATAACCAGAAAGCTATACACTGAAAGATAATTCGTCTTCTGATACAAAACATGTGAAAAAACCCGCGCTTTTGAATCAATCAGGGTAGAAAATACAATAAACTGCAAACTATGATTTACTGGACATCTATACGAATAATTCGTTACTAAAATTTGAAAAAAAAATACGGCCGAAACAGTGCAAGCGCAATAGAAATCAGATTGCCCGGCAAATCAGTAAAGGCCCGAAAGCTGTGCCCGTACGGTGTACGGGCAAAACAGGGAAGGGGTTGACGGTTGCGAACATCCATGCCAACAGAGGGATGTAATCTTGCGGGATTCGGTACCGAAAATCAGTGTTAAATTAATTTGATTATTACCAGGCGTGTCGGGGATATTAGCTGGATGACACTGGACAATATATATCAAGTCTAACGCCTTCCCGGCCGGCTTGGTTTCGATTCTCTAATAAAAAGGATTGTACGCATTTGTGCCATGACCTTTTAAAGACTCACGTTGACAGCCTGTAGAGTGCTTCCGTAATAAAAAAAAGTCAACAAACATGCAGTGTACATGAATATTTGGCATTTATATATTCTACATTGTTTACCATGCTACCGTCTAGGGTAGCTTTAAAAAAATAAATATGTTTCTGTACACTATGCCAATATAATTATGTTTAGTATCAATATTATTCATACGGTAGTGCATGATCTAAAAAGGGCTTTCCTTACCCAGGGTGTAGCCAGCATTTAGTTTCAGGGAGGTAGGGACTCAAACTAGTCGGGGCCACGCGAGAGTACAATGGGCCGTTAGTTTAACCGTCACAAAATGCATTCCAGTTACAGCCATTCCGTCCACCAAATTTCTTTGATTGCAGCAAATGGCAAAAATGGAATGGAATTGTATGTTACAGCAGGGTCAAGCGAGAGTACAAGTCTTAGTCTTACCTCGTGTGACCCCGGCTAAGTCAACACCTGCTAGAAGACAGTGTTCTAGAAGGTGTTGGCTAAGTCCATGCACAGTCAGGTATAGTTTGATAAAACAATTTAGAACCAAAATATAGAAATTTAACCCTTTGAGATCCAAATTAATTTCCCTCATTCCTAATAGCCTGGTCCAAATATTAATGTTTGAGTTATATCAATTTACTGCCGACCTCGTAATTTTAATTGGGTTAAATAAATGTTTAAAGTAATTCGAAAGTTTAAAGACCATGATTAGTGGCAATCAAAGTTGTACCTGCTGCAAAAGAAAGATGTCGAGTCAGAATCGACACTAGAGCGCAATGGATTAAACCAGGGATGGGCAAACTCCGGCCCGCCGGAAGGTTTTATCCGGACCTCAGATAGAATTTTAAGTTGCCGGTCCGAGGCAAATTAAAAGAAATATATATTTATACATTATATATCCATCTCCTTTTCTACTTTGCTTAAATATTATATCCCAAATTTATTATCTCACGCCCAGAAGATCAGCGGTATATTTGCTTCTTATATGTGAACAAGTGTTTTCAACTTTGAACCTTAGAAAGAATAATTTCAGAAGTAGACTGACAGATGAGCATTTAGCATCGTTTCTTAAAATCAGTACATCTCACTTCGAACCTCAGTATAAGGAACTTTTAAAAATGAAATCGCAATTTCATTCATCTCATTAAAGTATTTAAACCGTTAGGTACTTGTATATTGTTTTTAAAATTTTAGAAAAATTTATCTTGGCCCACCAAACTTATTTTCTATCGATTTTTGGCACGCGGCCGAAAAAGTTTGTCCATCCCTGGGTTAAACGATTGAAAATTTTATTTCAAAATTAAGCTTTGATTAAGCAACAAGCTAAGAAAATCTTTATATTTGTATATGTACTTTTATTCCAATGTTAAAATGCAATACACTTAATACCTGGGTTTTGAGACAGGGGGGAGGAGGGCAAAGGGTCATATGCACCCCCCAAGATTTTTTTCTCAAAACTAAATAAAGAGCGGAAAAGAAATTAAAAAAAAAAAAAAAAGGAAGACAAAATTTTAAAGTTTAGAAATATCATAACACTACAATAAGAACATTATCTTGAAATATTTTTGTTTTGTGAAAAAGATCATGGGGGTTCATATGTTCCTTTACACATGAAAAGAAAAGAGGAAGATTCCACCTAAGCGATTTCTGTGAAAAGTAAAGAATAGAAAAGCTTTTGCTATCTGTCCAAATATTCTTATCGTTCTGGGCCATTGCTATAGATCCAGAGGCAGAGAAAGAGGGGAGAGATTGTGGAGTGCATTACAAAGGGTGTTCCCTCGCTGGAGAAGAATTACAAGAAATATTCTTTTCTCCCAGACAGTAATCTATAAATATCTAGAGCAGCTTTCTAATTTTTTGTAACTAAAAATTATATCCGTCATGAATAGTTTTACAACAGATAAATTAGATTGATATAAGGTGTTCTTAAGTTTTTACATAATGATAATACTAATTTTTTTCATGACAATTATAGGCACTGTAACAATAAGTCACATTCGGTTCAACTCTTTTTACCTCTTCCCGTGAGTCATCGTCGGGGGCATGCCGGGGTAGGACCGGTTTTAACTGGAGAGAAACTTCGGACTTCTCACAGCCAATAGAAGTGTCCGTTCGTTTGGGGGATTTTGACTCCCCCCCCCCCACTGTTCTGGAGTGCACCCCTGTTTTTTTCTCCGAGGAGTCGGATTTTTTTGAAGGACAAGGTTGTTACCAGAAGAGTAGAAGGTGAACGGCTGGCATCCGCAGTTTGTGGGAGAACCCTTTGGAAAAAAATCTTCGCCACTTTTTTTTAGGACCGACGTCGACCTGAGAGCAGTCTTAGATATCTACAAATGATAAGTTGATTCCAATTGTATTCCTTAGGTATTTCTTTAATTGTATAAAAACATTTAATCAAGACCTATTTTCCATGTGTTTCTTAATGGGTTTTAATTTCTTCTTTCTCAAACACTAGGCCAACGTAACATTACTTTTTACAGGCACCTATATATGAGAGAATTTAGGAGGGGGGTTGGTTTGGTTTTGGAGCGCTACGGTCTACTGTTTTGCACACGAGGGCTAATGAGACCGGGACCTACTGCTTAACCCCTTAAGGTATGATTTAATAATGAAAAACTGTGCATGAAATAACCATTTAATTTTTATTTAAAAAACTTGTTTCATTTTACAATTTTTACATATTCTTAATTAAAATCCACTTTTTTACATAGTGTTAAATAATATCAGAAACAGTAAAATTAAGAAAATATCAAAGCAAAACATTAATAAGGTATACAGATAATAGTCTTCAAGCTAGTGGTACTTTTCAAAACAAAGTGCAAAGGAATTCTTTATTGTTTACACCGCCAAGTAGTCTCACTTTTAATTTGATTCTTGTAACACACACGGCATTTCTTAGTAGGTTTTCTTTTATTCTGACTCATTAATTTGGCAATGACTTGTACCAAGAAATTCTAAGTAAACAATATGCAATAGTGACTTGTAATTTTCACAAGTGATAAAAGTGTTGCCAAATTCAGTACACTAGAAATTTTAAACTAAATTATCATATTTAACAGTAACTTTAATCGCATGACGAGTGTAGCTCGTCATTGTGCGGTATGGAATGAAAAACTAATGACGAGCTAGACTCGTCATTTTACCGGAAGGGGTTAAAGCCGATTCCGAACGGCTACGAACATCCATGCCAAAGTGGGATTCGAACCCACGAACTCAGATACCGACGATCAGCGCCCTAAACAATCGTTCAACGTTCGGCATTTAGGAGGGGGAATAAAGATAAAAATGTATGTATGCATGTATAGTATTTGCATATTTGTTAAATTCAGTTTAAAGAACTGACTTTACAAAATGGGGGGGGAGCTAAAGCCCCTTCTGCACTTTCCATATGGGTTCCCTTGTTGGCATTGACAATATGCACCCCCTAAAATTAATTTCTGGGTACGCCACTGGAGGAGGCTCAAACCGGGGACACGCGAGATACGATGGCCGAATGGTTAGGGTGCTGGCCTTTGGACCCGGACTTCGTAGGTTCCAATACCACTATGGCATGGATGTTCGTTGCCCTTCGGAATCGGCTTTAAGCAGTAGGTCCCGGTCTCATTAGCCCTCGTGTAGCAAAAAGTAGACCGTAGTACTCCAAAACCAAACCACGCGAGATACAAGACTGTGTACTCTCGCGTGTCCCCGCTCAAACACATCGAATTCCCCCTGTGCCTGCGGTCCTACCCGAATACCTCAAACCCCGTATTCTCAGGTCGACTTATCCTATTAAATTTCGTGTGCGTGCGACATTGCGTTAGCAGCAAAGAAATATTTTATTTTATTTTCACTACAGCGGCTTTCGTTTTTCGCTGGTAAAACGGAAATGAAAGCGTGGAAGCGGATATGTTGTTTTCCTCGTAAGGCGGAAAGATCAGATGTTAGAAACGTTAAAATATTCAGTTTCGAATCAGATATTGGATGAAAACATCGTCGCTTCCCCTCCTCACCTCAATTTCCGTAATCGATCTGGCATAGAGCAACCGATAGTGGATCGAAACAGAAATGGTTAAAATTGCAACTATTTTCCATGTAACAAGGAAACTGATAAGCATGCAGTCTTCTGAAAACTTTTCTTTGGCAAAGAATATAAGACAAGAGACGACTCTATCTATACAAATAAAAAATAGTTAGCTGTTCCTACGAAGGCATACCCAAGAAGGGGGGTGGTGCAAAGGAACATATGCACCCCCCAAGATTTTTTTTCTCGAAGCTAAAAAAAAAGAAGGGGGGAAAGAAATTTTAAATTTGGTGTTCCATTTTTAAGTTTAGAAATACCATAACACTACAATAAGAACATTACCTTGAAATATTTCGGTTTTGCGAAAACAATCTTGGTTGGGGGGTGGTGCATATGTTCCTTTGCACAGGAAAAGAAAAGAGTAACCTAACAGAACTAACTAGCAGAACAAAGTAGATTAACTGCTATAGAAGCTTTATAAGAGTGCAATGTAGAAATTTTCTGGAATTTCTATAAACTTTTAAAAATTTTGGTTACTTTGCCAGTTACAACATACACAACTGAAAGATCGTTTTCAACTATAAAATATGTAAAAAATTACTACAGATACAAAATACAGAATTTTATAGCTTTCTTAAAGATTCTTCGCTGCAAATGCTCTACATTTACGAATAAATACATATATGACTAAAATAAAGATCTCATTTATCATGAAATTTTTCCCCAAACAAATGTTTTTTGCATACAATTAAAATTATAAATTATACATGTATTACAGAAAAATATATCAATTTCTCCTGTCGCTTAAACCGTCGTACTTTCTATTTTACTGTTTATAATAATTACATACTTTTTTATTATTCAGATCTTTAAAATTTTTAATCAAATATTCAATCATTTTTGTGAAAAATTTGGGTTTTCATGACATGATAGCTATAATATTTTTCTTAACATCGCCCTTTTTCAATGAAAATATTTTTTAAATGTCAGTCTAACACACAACATTTTAAAGAAATCCATCTAATTCTAAAGACGCGGAATTGTATAGAGTTCAAACAACACTTACTTACAAATTCATATATAAATAAGTAGTTTAAACATAATTTTAGTAATGAGAATACTATATTTGTACTCATATGTACATATTATACAAACAGATAAAAAGGTATTTTTTAAGCTAATACTTAATTTACGATAAATTTTTTTAAAATTTCTTTTTATATCCGAAAAAAAAAGTGTCCCAAACAACCTGACTGGACTTTACAGCTATATGGTGCTGATGGTAATGTCCAATAGCACTAAAATATCTCGTGTGTTATATCATTTACATAGGCGAAAATATCTTTATTATACAGACAGTGGGGAAAAAGTATTTGAATTATTCCCTTGTTTTGATACGTTTGATATATCCGTTCCTCTGAGTTTGTGCTGAACCTAAATGATTATTAATAAGTATCCACTCGGTTTTAAAGTTCAAGAAAAGAACTTTTTTGACATGTCTGCACACAAGTGACATTTTTAAGCGAGTCCTGGCAATAAAAATAAACATAGACCACATTCTTCAAGAGTGACGATGAAAGGCAATTTTTACCTCACACACACACACACACACACACAACGCATTGTGTGTGTGTGTGTGTGTGTAAGAGAGAGAGAGAGAGAGAGAGAGAGAGAGAGAGGTTTGGTTTGGCTTTGGAGCGCTACGGTCTACTTTTTGCAACACGAGGGCTAACGAGACCACCTACTGCTTAAAGCCGATTCCGAACGGCTACGAACAATGTCATAGTGGGATTGATGTAGGTTGAAGGCCAGCACCCTAACCATTCGGCCATAGATAGAGAGGAAAAACTGGTAAGTTTTTTTTTATGGAATCATAAAAATTAACGATGGTACAGTTAGAAATTTATAATAATAAAAATAGATAATCGAATATTTTATTTACTATAATAAATACGGTATCTGTTTAATTGCAAGTCTCCTGAAGTCCGTCGAGGGTCACCATTTGGTTATACTTGATTTAGAGAACTTGGCAGAGGAGTAGGGGGTAAGCCAGTCCAGCCCTCCTCCCTCTGGAACCGTCTCTTCATTTTTGTAAAACTTTCACTACAATACAATTGTGAGTGCTCGTCGGATTTGAAGAAAACTGAAATTTGCGTTATTACAAGAGACTCCAACAAGCAACTGACAATGGCTACTGCATGCATTTCCAACAGGAACGATAAAGTTCTCGGTCGAAACGGTTTTGGTTTGAACGCTACAGTCAATTTTCCCTTCCTCTAATACAAGGGGCTGACGAGGCCCAAGAAAAATTAACTCCAATTTACCAAGGCGTGGAGAATTCCGCGAATCCGACAGGGCCACTACACCCTTCGAGTACCCCTTCTACCCTCATTCCACTGTATTGCACACATCGTTCGTCATTTTCCAGTCATCTCGGAGCTTCCTGTCCTCGCTTCCAGACACAAACGAGTCCCGTAAAAGAGGGAAAGAAGCCGAGCAAAAGCGAAAACAGACGATTATTTCGGATGGCGAACCATATCGCCACTTTAGCCAACCATCGGAGACGGGGAGCGGAAACAGATCTCGCTGAGGCCCCACCACCATTTATCTTGCCATCGCTCTGGAAGGGGCCATAAACCCGACAAACACTGCTCTTATCTCGCAGATAGAGTCGGAACCGTAACCCTTTTAACGACAACGACGGCAGGGTTACGACATAAGAGTTTTCCGTCTGCTGTACGAAATTTGGTAGACGTGCATAATTTGTCTCTGGTATGCTCTTTGAAGAAAATTTATTTACCCGTTTAAGCGTTGAAGACCTCAGGGTATGACCGAAATAGTTTAAATTTTAGAAAATCGCTTGGGGAACTAGCCATATCAGACATAAGAGATACAGGCTTTTACCAATAGCTAGGATTTTGCTTTTCGATCGTATAAAGTTTTTTTAAAGTTGGAAACGTGGTCTTTGAACATAGCCCAGATGCTAACACATCATTCTCGGGCTGAAAATATGTAGTTACCATAGTGTATTAAATTACTTCACATTCAATTTTCATTTGACAGTTATTTAAACTATGTGTTACGAAACCATGAATTGCTTTTGTAAACAAATAATTATATATAATTACAGTAATTATCGGCTATTTAAGAGTTTGTACACAAGCAGAGTAAGAGAAAGAGCAGTCTAATAGTAACGTTGTAGTCGCTAAATCTGAGTTTTTTCAACCTCCTCTGCACAATCTCCCGATTCAAAATTAAAGAAATTGAACTATTCCATAATAGTAAATCCCATTATGGAATATCAACAATATTAAAATATTGTTGAATATTATCTAATATCTATTTTATCTGCCTATCTTGATAAAATAACGAAGTAGATATTGATTAAAAGGTTCATTTTTAACGACAATGAAGGCAGGGTTACGACATAAAAATATCCCGTCTGCTGTACGAAATTTGGTAGACGTGCATAATTTGTCTCTGGGACGCTCTTTGAAGAAAATTTATTTACCCGTTCGAAAACCTCAGGGTATGACCGAAATTCTTTAAATTTCAGAAAACTGCTTGGGGACTTTGCATAGACAAAAAAGATGTAGGCTTTTACCAATAGCTATGATTTTGCTTTTCGACCTATAAAGTTTTTTTTTTTTTTTTTTTTTTTTTTTAAAGTTGGAAACGGGGTCTTTGAACACTGCCCAGATGCTAACACCTCTTTTTCGGGCTGAAAATATGTAGTTACTGTAAGTGTATTTTATTTCTTCCTAGCCAATTTTCATTTGATAGTTATTTGAACTATTGTGTTACAAAACCGTGAATTACTTTTGTAGACATATAATTATATATAATTACAGTAATTGTCTGTTACATACGAATCTGCACACAAACAGAGTGAGAGAAAGAGCAGTCTTATTGTGGTAGTGGCTAAATCTGAGATTTTTCAACCTTTTCTGCACAACCTCCCGATTCTAATATTAAAGAACTTGAGCTATTCCATAATAGTCAATCACATTATGGAATATCAACATTAAAATATTGTTGAATGTTACCTAATACCTATTTTATCTGCTATCTATCTTAATAAAAATCACGAAGTAGATATGGATTAAAAGGGCCATTCTTAACGATAACGTAGGCAGGTTACGACAGAAAAATTTTCCGTCTGCTGTAGAAGTGCATAATTTGTTTCTGGAACGCTCTTTGGAGAAAATTTATTTACCCGTTCGAGAACCTAAATAGTTTAAATTTTAGAAAACCGCTTGGGGATCTAGCATAGACATAAGAGATGTAGGCTTTTACCAATAGCTATGATTTTGTTTTTCGATTGTATAAAGTTTAAGTAGGAAACGTCGTCTTTGAACATTGCCCAGATGCTAACATCTTTCTCGGTCGATGCTAACGTCTTTCTCGGGTTGAAAATATGTAGTTACTGCAAGTGTATTTTATTTCTTCCAAGCCAGCTTCCATTTGACAGTTTTTTTAACTATGTGTTACGAAACCGTGAATTGCTTTTGTAAGCTAATTATGGATAATTACAGTAATTATCGGCTATTTTTATTTGAAGTGGAACATGGTTTTAAAACACTTTTTTTTTTTTTTTTTTTTTTTTTTTTTTTTTTTCCAGAAACAGATTTTTTTTAAAAATCATTTCAAATTTTCAAGAAAAAAAATCTGTTTTCTATAGTTTTCAGAACTGACTTATCAAAAATTTTCCGAAATTTCGGAAATTATCGGATTAGAATCACCCCTGTATACAATATTATTCGATTGATTTGTTGATATTTTTACAGATATTTACATTTTAATAGTCCAATCCGCCTTGACTGCCTATAGCTCTCACTGTAAGAACGGTATTGTACCAGCATTGGAAACATATGCTCGGAATTTAGTATTTTATGTTGTGACGTAGTAAGCGAGCCGAGCTAAGATTCTTGATTTTTCTGGGTTTTATTCCTACACTCACAGCTATGTACATTTTACTTCGGTATTTACACATTTATACACAAGGAGCATTATAAGCATTTAAAAAAATTTCCGTTCATCTAGGCGCGAGAAAACAAAGTTCTCCCCTGAACGACGGGCCACGAATGTCCAACCGTCCGAGAATAACCTCCTCTCACAGGATCTTACAGGAAGAATACACTGCAGCATTTCCTGGGCCAAGCCCTCTAGTACTGGAATACTAACGATGGGTATGCAAAAACTAAGAAAATAAGTTGGCATGACAAACAAAAATTTCTACAGGTGGGAGGGCAGTAATGCATGAGTTTCGATGAAAAGCGTAAACACATTGAGGAGAAAGCAAAATAGCCAGCAAACATGAAAACTGTAATTGAGTGAAAGAGGTGAAATGCTGGACAAAACAATGTGACTAAAAAATTATTACGGTAATATGATAAGACAAGGTACAAAGATTTTTTTTTTTCTGTAAATTTAACAAACTTCAGATTCCAGGGACTGTGCAAGCACAGAACTCAGAAGGATTCAACGGCCGAAAAAGTGGCCAATAGAATTTCTCAAAGGGCCGACCAATGGCAATCTTAGGATTTCACCTCCAAGGAGGGAGCCCTATAGTTCACTGCTGCAGCAGAGGCAAGCATTTCGTGAGGAAGGGGGTGGGCAGAAATACTACAAGCAGGGGAGGATTGAGACCTATGAAGTAGGAACCAATCCGAAGCTGGGAATAGTCAGTAGCTATCAAATAGAATTTAACCCCTTAAGTGCCGCTGGCGTATATATACGCCTTGCGCAGTCAATACTTCCACTGCTTTGGACGTATATCTAAGCCTTCCTGCGACACGTTTCGTAGTAATTTCCTGCTTGTCATTAAGCACTCGCATTTAAACCACTTTTAATGTATACGCGATATACGCATGCGCACTACGAGGCAGTTAACGCATTGACTACGCAAAACGTATATCTTCACATGCGGCAGTTAAGGGGTTAAGTAATATCTTTACCTAAGATGGCCATGGGACGACGTCTATTAGCAGTGTCTGCATAGTCATACTGAGCTAGTTCAATTAGATAGTCAACCTCCTCGGACCAAGCCTTTCCAGTCAAATCCCAGGACCTCTAGCCTCTCCAGTTAGGCGCGTAACTTCGCCTCCACTCCTACACCGAAGGGAGGGAGGGTGGGTAAGGATTTCCCCGCTTTCGGAGAGGAAGTACAATGTTGCAAAAGACGTACCCAACATTCCCGGAGAGGAGGTAAGCTTTTGGCGGGAAAACATAGAATATTTTACAGTGTACT
>CM063499.1:32223200-32233200 GCA_032207245.1 Pardosa pseudoannulata | reverse complement strand
TAAATAAATAAATATATATATATATATATATATAATAAATAAATATATATATATATATATATATATATATGACAAGTATCACTAAATGTACACTTGATTCATGACATCATCTTCATTCTTTATTCAAATCTCATCACACACTACTTTCTTCAATGGCGTCTCACATTGGCATCCAACTTCTAACAAAGGCAGGCTTCGCTGCTTCGGGGAGCTACAGGTCTGACCGTGAAATGTGCATACTGCTCTCTGCCCAGATCACTGCGCGTGAGCCGTATTTATGTGGCTAACTCCTCATGCCGCGTCACTCTCAATAAAAGAATCCCTAATTAAAATCTCTTAAAATTAATCTACATTTTAAATCCTGACATATATATATATATATATATATATATATATATATATTTCGGTTTAAGATTCTCATTTCTCGGTAATTCTTTTCATGAAACCCTAGCGAATATTCGAGAATATTCGCTAGTAGAAATCCTTCCGGTTCCACATCTAAAAATATAGTTTTAACATGTGGATTACATCACACACGTGACCTCAAGTAATAGCTTATTGGTCGGCACAAATAGCTATTTAAGCAAAAGTCTAGAGTTTCATAACCGTTTTTCGATACAGTTCCGATGGAGTTTTGATATAGATAAGAGTTTCGTATAAGGTTTCTGATGATGCTTTGATATATCGTAGAATAAATGAAGTTAAATTGAATTTTCGAGCACTTTGTAATGAGGTAAAAAGCCTTATTTTACTCTTTCTCTCTCTGTCAAACCCCGATATGGTGCCACCTCGATACACTTGACTACATATTTCTGTCCAAGATTGTATAAACGGATTTTTAAGTTTGAATCCCAGCCTCTGGCTGTATCTTCATGGACTTATTTTACTTGAAAGTCTTCAAAAATTTAATATGACCTACATTCAATATGACCTCAAAAATTTAATGTAATCTACGATTGCAAAATTCTATTCGAGCGAACCCCAGCGAATCAAATAGGAATATTTCTGTATTATATATATAATCTTTAAAATCATGGATAACATATGTATATATTTATACCTTAAAAATATATATATAATGTATAAGGTTTTCCAATAAATGTAAAAGTAACTTACAATACGTCAAGCTCTCATTAATTAGTGAAAGAAATCTCATTACTTACCTAAAAGAGAAAAAAAATATTAATGAATATTCAAAATTAGTATATTTTAAATAAAGCAACACTGCATAAAATCATAAAAAACTAGATTGTTCGAAATAAAATACGATAATATTAACATCTATAATAAATATTAAACAAATAGTTCCTACTGATGACTACTATAAGAACTAGTCTCATTTATTTCCTCAAAATTGCAAGCTTAGCCATATATGCACTCATGTGAGAAAAATCGAACTTTCTAGATACTTTTTACAACGTGAAAAAAAATACCATTGATTTTTCTCACGAAAGACTCGTAGAATTACAATAAACACTCGTTTATTATAACTATATATTAAGACCTTTAATATACCTTGTTTAAATACTGCATATAGTGCACGATTTTAAAAAAAAAGTTATACCTATATATTTTTCGTATTAAAAAAGAGTAAAGGCAGCCATTAAAAAATTAATATGCTTAAAATTTACGGACCTAACATAAAAATTAAAGATTCGAAGGAGCACCTAAAATTAAAACTGGTTAGAGTTCCAATAATAATTTTGCGTTGGAGCGTCACGGTTTGTTCGCCCCACCCTCATTAATTCCAGCATCAAGAGGTCTGCTAAGCATCCGGTAGTCTTCCAAATTCTCTTCCCACCAGTGCTCGACTTCTGCATTCGCTCGTGGATTGCGCCTGCGATGCGACGCGCGCGGGTACTTCCACGGGTTAAGTGCATGGTTGAGTGACCTAGTACTTGCAATCTATTATTATCATTTATTCCGACGTCAAGAGGTCCACTAAGTATCCAGTAGTCTTCCAAATTCTCTTCCCACCAGTGCTCGTCTTCTGCATTCGCACGTGGATTGCGACTGCGGCGCGACGACCGCGGGTACTTCGACGGGTTAAGTGCATGGTTGAGTGACCTAGTACTTGCAATCTACCCACCGCCGCCGGGGTAAGCCAGGAGATCCTCACAGCGCATGATTGCTATACGACGACTAATGTAACCGGGACCTGCTGATGACAGCCGATTCCAAACGGCTACATGCATCTATGTCAGCAGTGGGATTCGAACCCATGGGTGATTTCTAAGTAAGAAAAAAATTTTCTGAACATCCTACAAAAGTTTTTGAAAAGGTGTACGCTACCAATTTAAAATAAAAACTATATTAACTTCTGAATGTCAAAACTAGAGGTGGATGATATCTGAATTTTAATATTGTGATTTATCGTTTACCAAATATCAATATGTTAATATGTTATATATCTTATTACAGAGTTGAAAATATAAGTGCGTTCTGTATAAAATAATACAAGCAAACACTATATCAATGTGTGTGTTGGTTATCTAGAAAACAAAAAAATTCAGTTTCTTAATCTGAATACATAAATTTAAATTTTAACATATTGATGATCTTAAGGAAAAAAAAAATGAGGAAATATATAAAACTTTCTGATTATCTTCAAAATTCATTTATACATTTTTTTATTAGAAGCGGAAGATAGTTTAAAAAAAAACTTATTTTTAATTTTCAAAAAGTGATTTTTTCGAAAATTCTTTTCAAATTTTTTTGCGGAATAAAATTTGTTTTTTATAATTTTCGGAACAGACTCGCACAAATTTTCGTATTAGGATCCCCTCCTGTTCGAAATCCAGTACGGAAACGCCCGATCCTTTCGGGCATAATTCGGTCTTAAAAATTAAATGAGTTAAGAATTTTTAAGGAGTGTACGAACTATGAAAAAAACTTTGTCCCAAAAAATTGCATCCTATTTTTTTTTTTTTTTCAAAAACACTCCTGAAAAAATTCTTAAAACAGAAACTTTCAATTAGTTTTCTGACATTAATTACGAGAAGGGAAAAAAATTCTTTTTCAATCCTCTTAACGGCAACCGAAGTATTCCTAAAAGCCTTATAGAGGATTAACGCCTTATTTGACATTTATCGTTCCCCAAACAATGGGTTCTACCGCGAGATGCTCTATCGATAGCTCTTCAACCGAACGCTAAAACGATCTTCATATCATGCAGGAGAGCTCCGATCGATCGGATCGACCTAGAGGGGAGACGACGGTGCTGGCCTTCGAAAATCCAGCGGGAGTGAGGAGACAAGCTGAAGTTACTACTTTGTTCTGTTTTACGAACTTTTTACCGATCCATTCCCGAGGAACGGTTCGTGTTTGTCTGGAGCAGCGTTTTCTAACCTTTTTATTATTATTATTATTATTATTTTTTAAACTCATGTACCACTTGGTTGCATATCATACAGGCTTGCAACTGCTGAGGTACTTTCAAAAAGGTGAGAAAAGTGACAAATAATACAGAATAAGTGACTAAAAAGTGACTACACATTGAAAAAAAAAAAGCGACTTTTTTTTCTCCTCTTGATTACAGATACTATTATTAAGATTTTTCTATTTATTTTAACTCTAAATCAAATTATTCACACAAGACATGATTTTAGCGTCAAATACAAAAAAGGTTAAAAATTTTGTTTAACACAACTCATTGATTTTCATTCGAGAAAATCTATAAATTAGATTTGAATACATACAATACATTAATTTTATAATCACAATTTTCTGCATATATTAATGATGTTTTGAAATATGTACATAGCTAGATTAGAGTATCTAAACAAAAATTGTGAAGAAAAAGAGAAATGTGTGCTTTTGATGTAAATTACTTTAATGTATTAAAATGTACATTTCAGTACAAATGTAGATTTCAGGAACTTCTTTACGACTTTTTAAAATCACTCAATTCTGGAAACCGGATGACTAATTACATCTTAATAAGAAAAATAAGATTAGAGCAGCACATTTTTGGTCTTTTATTAAAATATTTTGTTATTAATTCAGATTTTCTTTTTTCAACAACAAACTTTTGCTGTGAGACACCATGAAAAAAGTGACTAAAAGTGACTGTTTACTGAAAAAAGTGACTAAAAGTGATCAATTGTTAAAAAAGTGACTAAAGGTGAGAAAAGTGACGGAATTGCAAGCCTGATCATACTAAATTGCACCAACTGCTTAATAAAAATTATAGTATTTCAATAAATTAGTTATTACGAGTATCATTTGCATTTATGCTATTTATAGGGATTTGCATTATCTATTTGCATCTATTCGCAAATAGATATCTATTTGCTTGCATTATGCACTTTATAGGGTGGCCATTTATCCTAATAACATAATGGTTTGGTTTGGTTTTGGAGTGCTACGGTCTACTTTTTGCATTACGAGGGCTAATGAGACCGGGATCTACAGCTTAAAGCCAATTCCGAACGGCTACGAACATGCATGCCACAGTGGGATTCGAACCCACGAACTCCGGTTCCGAATGCCAGCACCTTAACCAATCGACCATGGTTTGGCTAATCACATAATGAGATAAATGACATTGAAACAAGTCTAAAAGTCATACCGGATTATAAACTTACTGAAATTATAAACTCGCAGTAACATATGTATGTGATTGGTCAAAGTTTCATATTTATCTAATATTTTGTCATAGTTCGTTCACTAATAAATAGTTTTGATAAAAACTTAATTTATTTTCTTATGATAAAATATTAAGTAAAAAAATGAGATCCTTGTGCTTCTTTCGAAGAACATAATTTTTGAAATTTCGTTCAAAAGATGCGAGGTTGCCGGACGATTGCCGGATCTTCAATCATCGACTGTACATATTAATAACTTTACTGTATGTTATTAATTAAAATAGCTTTTAAGAATTATAGAAAAAACGTTTCTATATTTCATTTAATTTTTTATGTCCGCCATTATTGACTAATTTTTCTGTACCACTAATGGTACGTGTACCACAGGTAGTGAAATACTGGTCTATATGTGCTTCTCAACATTTTTTCGGCCTTGCCCCACCGAATCGCTTTTAAATATCTGATACCCTCACATGGTGAACATATTCAATACCTGGAGTTTTCAAGAATTAAAACCAGAGATGCTACACTTATACTGATTTGCCTTGAATAAATCAGTATAAATGTGGCCTCTCTGGATTTAATTCCTGGAAACTCCAGCTACGCTATGCTATAGGCTCTGTTAATATAAACTAAAGATAAATAATAAATAAAAATTATGTAGACTTTTAATATGATAAACATGTAAAGTAAAATTCTGAGGTTCTTAACCCTTTAGCGAACAGTGGTTCCGCAGTGAAACCACGAGTAAAACTTTTTTTTCTCTATTTCTTTTTAAAAAAATGTGAATGTTTTTTCGGTTTTTTATGTTTTTGATACTTAAAACTTACAATAATTAATAGTACTACATTTAATTAATTTTTTCTTTCGAAATATATGTAGTTAAACTTGATGTACCTGGAAAATTAATAATTCAATTTTTTTCACTTATGACCCCAAACAAAAATATCTATTCAAATAATACTTATAAATTTTAAACTATATATTTATTATACTTTTTAAGAACATTTATTTATTGTTCTTCCAATACAGTTAAAATTTTAAAAAAGTATTATTTTCATGCTCTACAAGGGGATGGGTTTGTCAGGTAACCCCTCCCCCCCCTCTTACGTTATCCTGTAATGCAAAACCCTCTAAGGATTGCAAAAAAAATTTAATACATTTTGCATTTATAAGGTTCATAGGTAATATTTATAAACTAATTTTATTAAATATCAAAGAGTTTATGTAAATTACCTTTAAAGGGTTCAATGAAAAACAGTTTTATTTTATTCAAGTAAAATAAACGGAAGGTAGATGTCAAATGCAGGCTACGGAAATGAATCTTAAAAGAATAATAATAATAATGATGATTCACCTAAAAAATTTGAGAGATCCTTATGTTCGATGCCTGCTACAAAGAGTTTTTATAATAAAAACAAGTTTAGTTAGCTTCAGGGTCAAATCCCCTCATTTGGAGGTATCCAGTAAACTTCGTTTCTTAATTCATTAGATATCGCCAAAATTTAATTGCCCTTTGAAAAACGAAATTCCCCAACTGTGGGGAGTACGCTCCACAGTGAGAAGCACAGGTCTAAAGCAGCAGTCGCCAAATAGTGGTACATAGACCATCCAGTAGTCAGCGAAAATATTTGACAGTCCAAAGAAAAAACGGATGTTTGGTTATTGTAAGCTTCAATACAACTAACAGAAAGTTTCATTAGCATTCATATTGTCGAGTAGATGAGATGAACGTGGATGAATTGAATGATAAACGCACAAGACCAATTCAAGATTTTATTCGCCGCAACTGAAGGAAATCCAGCTTATATACACTTTTGGAACCTTCCAGACTTGGAAGGCCCGCAGAAAATTAGCAACTATAATTAACATAAATTTGCATAATCAAATTAAATTAACATAAAGTATTTCCCAATTAAAATCAATTTTTAAAGGCAACTTGCCCAACACCTCCTAAAGGATCTTGCTCTTTTAGGAGGTGTTGACTTGCCTCGCTTGTTTCCGAACCACGGAACCTCCCTTTCACGAGTCCGCCGTTTTACCGACTGCGCCACGGCGTCCTTGATTAAAGGAACAATTTTCGCTACAATATTATAAACTGAAAAATAACAGAACTTATGATGAATTATGCTTGTGACTGTTTACCTTAGGTACTATTTATTAGCAAAATACATAGTACTTAAGATTAGATTCCAAACTACCTCATCAATCTAGCTTGCGATTTAAGTCTCAAAGCAATATTTCGATATTCTGACTGATGTACCCTGTTTTGGACGTCGCCCAGGAGAGCCCGACTTGCCCATTATGGTGCTCAAATGAGAACACGAATTTAGGGTCCCCAAATCAAAACCCTACTATCCATGTTGTGCATTAAAAAGGAAACCAAACACCTCGACTAAGATGCATTCATCTACTTATTCGTGAACGCTAAATATCGGAAAGTAATGCTTTTCATTATATGAATCCCTTATATAATAATAGCCTAAGTTATCTGTCCGTCTGTCCTCGAATTTATGAAGCGGTTGGACCTGGAATGGATAGAGGCATCCATATTGGATTCTGGGTGAGTTAAGGTTAGCAACGTTCGAAATCCACCCCTTTCCTAGCATTTAATGCCATTATTTCAAGCCCTGTTTTTCCCGGTTAAGAGCAGGCGACTAAATTTATCAATTTATCACATTATAAATAGGTAAAAATAACTTTTTCTAGCATTATGACTTCATTCCTTTAATCATCTCATTTAATCATTTCTTATTTTAAATTATTTAAATATCGTCTGCATTATTTTCATACTATTTATCACATTATTAACTTAAATACTACATATTACTACATATCACATGAACTTAGATATTAAATAATTCTCTTTTATATTTGGCTTAAATAATAAATTAGGTACATATGTGATAATTTTAAATTTAATCTTTGATTATTTTTTGTTGCAATGAAAATTTTATCACCGGTATTATCAACAAATTTTATCTATGTCCAGGGTGTTGTAGAAATGATAGTTTCATTAATTTACTTCCATTAATTACCGTGGCAAAAAAAAATAACGATATAAAAAAAGAATTTAACGATAATTTCGACGTAGCTAAAAAAAACTTTGAATTATCTTTCTAAATGAATTCAACGTGATTGTAACCTGCATTCACAGTATCGGAAGACTTTAGAGGAGTATGAAGATAAATAAATTATTGAGTGTGTACCAGATAATTCTCAGCTAAAAAAGCAAACCCTTTTTTTACCTGCTTCATAGGGTACTTTACAATTCTGGAAAATTAAAAATTTTACTGATCTCGTGATATGACGGGCTATATCCTAGTTTTTATATAATGCACTAATATAAACAGGATATCTGCCAAAATAAAATTTTTCAAATCCATGACTTTTCATGACTTTCCCTGATTTAGCAGATCATTTTCAATGACTTTTAAAAGCTTTCGTTAAAGTATATATGAATAAAACTTCTGATGTACATACAAATAAAATATATGCTTTTAGAGAAATTACAGGAATTTTTTCGTATAAAAAAACTATAAACTTACTTTATAAGTGTTAATAAACTCACATACATAAAAACAAATTGTTACCTAAGTTTAATCATATAGCGATTTTTCAACAAAATGTTTCCAATTTGAATTCAGGGTACTTTGGTATTATTCAGGTGACCATGAATAATAGCCAAATATAATAATGTTTATATACAATATCTCTAAGATAAACATTTTGTGCAAAAATTTTTTTATTAAAAAATAATTATTAATATTAATAAAATTTATCTACAATATATAAAAAAAACATATTAGACTTAGCATTTCCAATGTTCTTGCTTGAGTTTTTTGAACAAATTTTTACTTGCTATGGTCAATAAGATAAACATTTACCAAACTCAGTAACTCAAAATGACTAAAAACAGAGATTGTCTAAAAAACAATTCAGTTTTTTTTTATTTAGCGGATCCCTGATTACTCATTTTCTTGCTGGAATAAAAATTCAAGACTTTCCATGACAAAATTAACCATTGTCTAAATATGATTTTATGCGCGGAAACATGTATAAATTAGTTAGTTTTTTTTTGTTATTATTTGAATGTATGCTACAGACAGTCGCCAAATGGTGGTCCACGGACCACCAGTGATCCGTGAAAATATGTTGATAGTCCGCATAAAAACGAATGATTATTTATTATAAGCCCAACACATCTAACAAAAGGTTTCCATTAATATTCAGATAACAAATCAAAACTAACATCTTTGTCAAGAACTCATTTTTGGCTTTCTATAAAAAATGAATACCACAAGTTCCAACTCCAAATAGAAAATCTGTAGTTTATCGCAGTAAAACATTTTTACAAAAATATAAATTATAAAAATGAAAAAATGAAAATGCCAAGTTTTGTTCAGTCTATGAATGATATATTGATTAGTATTATTCACAAATGCTTTAAAAGTAAAATTCTGTTTATTGAAATAACATTAGTGTACATATAAATCTTAATTAAAAAGGTCAAAAATTGTAGTACTGTTTATTCAATATATAAAACAAACATCAGACTTTAGTATTTCCAAATGTTGTTCTACAAGATTTTGCTATTTTCAAAAATTGATTGTCAAACTCATTTTCAAAACATTTTAAACTTTTACTGCTTTTTACAATTAATAACAGTTCTAATGCTTTATTAGACGAAAATTGTCTAAAGTCAGTTCTGATTTTATTTTATTTGACTGAATTTCGCATTTTCTTCTTGCTGGAATACAGAATTTAGAGCGAAGAACAAAGCGAGAACGGGAGTTTTGGGGATTTAGAGAAATGCTGAAAATCAGAAAAATTAGCTTCCCGATCCTTTTTTGTTTGTTTGTTGTTTGTTTGGAGCACAACGGTCTACTTTTTGTTACACGAGAGCTAATGAGACCGGGACCTACTGCTTAAAGCGGATTGATCAGCTATGAACATCATGCCACAATGGGATTGGAACCACGAACTGGTTCCGAAGGCCAGCACTCTAACCATTCATCGTTCGGTAGTTTCCGATCGGAATATCGGAAATACACTGAAAAATCGGAAACTTCCGAGTATATCGAAGTACTGGTACCCATAGAATACCCATAACTGAGTAAGAAAACTGAAAATTAAATTCAGTTCACCAGCATATCGTGCGGAAAACATTTTCATCTGTTACAGCAATTAAAACATATCACACTAAAAATGTAATAAGTGTAGTTTTTTTTTAAAATTACGATATAACTTCATTCCTTTTAATATGTGCATTTTGTATTAATAAAACAAAATTTTCTGATTATTATTTTATAAATATATTTATTATCTCTTTTATATTAAATACATATAATTGGTGGTCCTTAAAGTTCTAAAGTTTGCCGACACTAGTCTGGAGTTTTAACGGACGAGCCGCT
>CM063499.1:32182245-32218100 GCA_032207245.1 Pardosa pseudoannulata | reverse complement strand
GTGACTAAACATTGAAAAAAAAAAAGCGATTTTTTTCCCACTTGATTACAGATGCTATTATTGAGTTTCTTCTATTTATTTTAACTCTAAATCAAATTATTCATGCAAGACATGATTTTAGCGTCAAATACAAAAAAGGTTAAAAATTTTGTTTAACACAACTCAACATTACTTTTTATTCAAGATAATCTACAAATTAAATTTGAATACATACAATACATTAATTTTATAATCACAATTTTCTGCACATATTAATGATGATTTGAAATATGTACATAGCTAGATTATAGTATCTAAACAAAAATTGTGGGAAAAAAAATGTGTACTTTGGTGTAAATTACTTTAATGTATTAAATGTAAATTTCAGTACAAATTTAGATTTAAGTAACTTCTTTACGACTTTTTAAAATCACTAAATTCTGGAAACCATATGATTAATTACATTTTAATAAGAAAAATATGATTAGAGCATCACATTTTTGGTCTTTTATTAAAATATTTTGTTAGTAATTCAGATTTTATATTTTCAACAACAGACTTTTGCTGTGATACACCATGAAAAAAGTGACTGTTTACTTAAAAAAAAGTGACTAGAAGTGATCAATTGTAAAAAAAAAAGTGACTAAAGGTGAGAAAAGTGACGGAATTGCAAGCCTGTGGAATGCGTTAATTTAGTTCAATTTAGTGCATTAAGAGTTGCCAATAAGAAAGCAAATCTTCATCTCGTTTTAAAAGAACAGCCAAAAGATGACTACCAACTTATTTATTGCTGTTTTAGTTTTTACAAAAATGAAATTGGTTTATAATTACTTTACTTTATATTAAACCTTTAGTGATCCCAAACGTTGCCCAGGCACCTCCAAATTTATTTTTATTTATCATGTACCCCTGAGCAGTAACACAGACACTTTGGGGTTCGTATGAACAGCTATGGGAACCACTATCTACCAAAGAATGGTTAGGTTTGATTTGATTTGATTTGAAGCATTATGGTTTACTGCCTTGCTCAACAGGGTTAATGAGACTGGGCCCTACTGCTTACAGCCGATTCAGAACATTCATGGCAGTTACGGGATTCAAACCCGCGAACTCCGATAACAAAGAGCAGCACTCTACCAATCAACTATCGTTCGGCCTATCAATATATGAGGTTTACAGAGGTCATATATATGAGAACACTATATATGGGAGTGACCAATATATATACTTTTAAAAATTTAATACACCCAAAATTTATTTCGATAATAATTATGTACACCTGATAAAATTGTAAATGAAATTTTTATACGATAACTTAGTACCTTCAATAATACGAGTAAATTTCTAAGCGTTCCGGTCTACTTTTCTGCAATACGAGAGCTAATGATACCAGAACCTACTGCTTAAAGCCGATTACGAACGGCTACGAACATCCATGCAAGTAGCGGGATTCGAATCCGTGAACTTAAGCACCGAAGATTAGCACCTTAACCATTCGAAAATCGTTCGGCAATAAAGTGTGTTAATTGTAGCATTGCAAGATATGAAGAATCAACAAAACGATATTTTAAACCTTTCTATGTAGAGATGATATCAATATAGATTAACACAAACGGCTAAAACCACTGTATTCCTCTAATCCTTTAATCCAAAATCTATTTACAGATACTGAAAGATTTAAATTTGGAAAAAAATTTTAGTCTTGCCATTGCAAGAAGTATATTTTTAAAAAATAATGTAGGAAATACTCACCAACTGAAAATAAAATTCACTTACAAAAATAACTGTTGAAATTGTACAGCAGAAACTCAATTTTTTTATATCCAAAAGAAGTAATTCTGCAAACGTAAAATTTTAAAAGGTATCTGGCATTTTAAAATTTGAGACACTAAAAAATGTTAAGTTGAAAATTGTTTAAAAACGTTGGTTTTATCATACTGTAAAATAACAATATATTGCTCGTATTAATATAATTAAGATTCACAGAATATGAAGGATAATAAGCTTCTATGCGATATAAAAGTTTCTAATTTACAAATGTCAAAAACTATTTTGCGGGTAAGTAAATTTTTAATTTTCTACATGGTGTACTCAAAGTTTTTTCATATAATTGAATAATTTTTTATGAAATTAGAATCTCATTACTGCGTTAGGAAAAAAAATATTCTAAACAGGGCAGTATTTTTTAAAAAATTTTACTGAATCAAATACATGTCATTTTATAATGACCACGTTTCAGTTTGAAGGTTACAATGCCTCATATATAATCAAACTAAACGAACGACATACAGCAATTTTATCATTACTCAGACACACAGACGATAAATTTAGCAGAGTTATACCGACTAAAATGCAAATAACTGTACTTCCCTATTCCAGCTTATATAATTTTAATTTATTTCCCAAGACCCAGCTGTTTTTCTAACAAAAGCAAAACAGAAGGACCTCAATAGTTCAATTTTCCCCCTCCTCTAGATTTATAGAGTGATTTTACATCCTCCCAATTTGAAGAATATTACGAGTGTTCATGCAATACGTTTTTGATTCCAATTAACGCCCCAACTGCTATCTATTCCAGGCATGGGCAATGCGTGCGATACCGACGAGCTACACCGTATTTATATATGTATGATCATGCATAACGTTTTAACCCCTCTAGCCAATTATAATTGTATTCTAAATGAAATTTCTGGCGATTCTATCCATAAAATGGCAACCTTTGGAGTTGTGCCTTTGTGTCTTTTCTAACTGTCGTAATCTTTGGATACTTCGAAGACACCAAAATTAGTTTTTGCTTAACTCAACTATTCTTATATAACTTCTTTACGAAATTTAGTTTCCTTTCTAGCGTGTTTATTCTACGTGACAAACTGTTTACACTCTTTGCTGGCTTACTTGCATCCTCAAGGCACTATAAATGCGAATGTAAAAAGTTTTGGCGAGAGAGTGCCTAAGATGGATTGTCTGAATAAACTCAACAGTTTATTTTCAAATTTTTATTTTTTATTTTACAATGGAACAGTATCCAGAATAGATATTTTAAATTTGCAGTAGGTCCAAAAATCCCATTGTATATATATATATATGTATATTACAGTTTTTTTACCTAGATATTTACATAAATTCTTACTCCGAGGCTTACTTAAATTTTTTATGTTAGCTGATCTCAGTTTTCCCGTCCCTATAATGAAGGGGGAACCCTCCAATGCTCTGATATTAAAGGTCCTTCGTTAATAAGATAGTGTCTTGTTCTAGGAATGATTGCAACCGCCCATACTAGACTCCGTTTTTATTACATATACTAGCATATAGCCCGTCACATGACGGGATCAGTAAAATTTTTAATTTTCCAGAATTGTAAACTACCCTATGAGGCAGGTAAAAAAAAAGGGTTTTTTTTTTGGCTGAGAATTATCTTGCAGCAAAAAATAATCGTTGATTGAATTTTAAATTATCACATACGTACCTAATCTATTATTTAAGAGAAATATAAAAGAAAATTAATTACGTAATATATAAGTTCAGTGATAAAACGTGTGAAAATAATGCAGACGATATTTAAATAATTTAAAATAAGAAATGATTAAATGAGATGGTTAAAGGAATGACGTCATAATGATAGAAAAATGTTTTTTTCATCTATTTATTCTATAATAAATTGATAAATCTAATCGCCTGCTCTTAATCGGGGGAAAATGGGGCTTGAAATAATCGCATTAAACTCTCGAAAAGGGGGGAAGGAGTGAATTTCAATATTTTTGCTGTGATATGAAGCTTATTTATACCAATTTATTTTAGAATCAGATCGATAGTTAAGGAGAAAATAAACTTTACTCGCTTTAAATTTTGCTAACCCTAACTCATTAAGAATTCAATATGGAGCCTATTTCCATTCCAGGCCCAACCGCTTCACAAAAATTCGTGGACAGATGGACAGATAACTTAGGCTATTATTATATAGGGGACTAGACTTGTGAACTGTTACTATTATGTTATTGTTATTGTTGTGTAGTTAGTTGTAAGTTAAATTTTAAGATAAAAGTTAACTTAGGTGGGAGAATGTCAAATCGTCTGTTAAAATTGATGTTCTACCCACATATTATCTTTTTTATTTTATTTTTTCTCTGTAAGTTGCGAGTGGCAACGAACGATTTTGTTTAGTGAAAACATGGCTGTTCTTTCGTATGCGAGAAAAATGGCTCTTGAGTTGCTTTTGTGCTTTAATATGTTAATATTATTTACGCCATAAATTCTTCTATGTGACATTTTCTGTGCATTTAAAGATCTCGCATACGTAAATATAATAAAAAGTGTTTTATATTAAAAAGGCGTCTGTTTTGAGCAATTAATTAAAGCCATTGAGAACATTCTTCAGTATCACACTTCTGATTTCGAAACCCAAACGGGACAGTGATTACTTGGTGGTATATATGAATGGCATCGAAAATGATAAATTTAATCGCCTGCTTTTAACGGGGGGAGAATAAGGCTTGAAATAATAGTATTAAACGCTAAAAAAGGGGGGATGGCTTAGATTTTGAACTCGCTTTGAATTTTGCTAACCCTAACTCATAAAAAATTCAATATGGATGCCTGTATCCGTTCCAGGTACAACCGCTTCAAAAATTTGCCGTCAGACACCTTAGGCTATTATTATATAAGGGATACATATCTTTATACATAAAATTATTGTCCGTGTGTTTGTAATAGAACTCCCAAACGGTTAGACTGATTTTGATGTAATTATTGTGTATGTAATTAAGTTAATTCGATAATGGTTTAGATTCGCAATTGGATCCGATAGAACATGTTTTTTTTAATAAAAATCCAGAATTGCGAGCTAATTGAGATTATAATAATGCCGTTCGAAACCCTTCACTGCCAAGGTATCTGTGGCGCAGTGGTCGGCGCAGCAAGCTTCGGTACGAGAAGTCCCAGGATCGAATCCCCATACAGGCGATGTGGGGATTTTAATCTAATTAGTTTTTCATATCTGTACGCGTGGTGGCGTCAAGTATTTTTAAAATAAATTTTTTTACTTACTTTCTTTTCCATCAAAACGGTTTAATTTATAATTTATTTGAAAACAGTTTAATATTTTTGGATTTACAGCGTTAAAACAGGACAACGTCTGTCGGGTCGTCTAGTATGTATAAATGTATATGTGAATATATATATATATATATATATATATAATAAGTGACCCTGTTTGTGTGTGTTTACACACACTGGCCTTGTTAGCCGCCTGCATGAATGGACGCACTGCTCACCTAATAGCCTTGTATATTTATATATATTTGTAATGAAAATTGATTGGGTTGGGTTTGGAGAGCTACGGTCTACTGTTTTGCACACGAGGGCTAATGAGACCGGGACCTACAGTGTAAAGCCGATTCCGAACGGCTACAAACATCCTTGTCCGTAGCGGGATTCGAACCCGCGAACTCCGGTTCCGAAGAGCACCGCTCTACCATTCTGCCATCGTTCGGCTGTAATGAAAATTTAAAACATACTACTATTAAGATTTTCTGTTATTATTCATAAATGAACAATAAAGCAGTTAACATTTATAAATGTGCATAAATATTTAAAATATTATATTTACTATAATAAATGCAATATTTCTCTTAATTACAAATTTCTTGAGTTCCGAAACGGAGGCAAAATTTTACTGTCATGCCATTATTGGTCACCCGTGATATATAAGATAGAAAGGAACAGTCTTTGGTAAAATTAAAATAATTTTCATAAAACGATTTTCAGGGATATTTTGGTTTGGTTTGGTTTGAAGAGCTATGGGCTACTGTTTTACTACAAGACGATGGATGATGAAGAGAGTGGGACCTACGATAGAGAATGAGAATGGAACCTACTGATTAAAGGCGAACCCGAACGGTTACAAACATTCATGCTGACAGGGGGATTCGAATCCACAAACACCGGTACTTAACCCTTAATTTGGCTAAGTCTGGGCGCTACACCGGACATGTATATTTATAAATACTATATAACATAACTGTCAGTGTTCGAAACTGCGGACATTAATTACCTCAAAAATGGAATATATATATATATATATTTTGTTTATTTTACAGAGATCCTAATGTCTATACAGACATGGGAAAATAACAGGAATTAAAAAAAAATTGAAAAATATCTTGTCAAATTAAGGGTTAAGAGCAGCGCTCTAGCATAAGGCCATAGTTACTTTTGAGAGATGTTTTAAAAAGTTCGAAGCCCGGTGGCGTTCGGGTAGCGCTCCCACGACACAGATCCGAGGTTCGATCCCCGTCTGGGTAAGGTTGGCTCAGCCTTTCATCCCTTCAGTGGGCAGAAAAACTGAGGATCAAGCATTGAGAACTAAATACTGGGAGGTCCGCGTAAGGTTGACCACCTAACCGGAACATATGCTTTGCACCCAGAGCCCTTGGTCTCGGAAACGGAGATTGGCACCGTAGGCCCTGGCACCCAAGGAGCTGTTGCGCCGAGGAGTTCAATTTAGTTTTTAAAAAGTTCAGGGATCTGTTTTTCTCTGCAGCACATCAGACGTGTTAGCATATAACATTTTCAATTCTTTGAAAACAGAGCTGGAAAATGCACTACTACTACGGCTTGCCACACTCTTGCGAAACTGTGAATGTATTGCATTTCGACTATCTTCCTACATACACTTGCAATTCATGATTTTTGTCTTGCACGTGTACACGCAAAGAATAAATTGAGCGAAAAATGCAATTCAACAAATCATTTAACAAACACCTTAACGCAGGCATATCATTAAATACAGCTCGATTAGACTGTCGGAAGCGATAGAGACAGACAATCTACCAAAATTAAAACAGTTCGTAAGTCGTCTCTTATTTATTCAGGTAAAGGCGTTCAAAAATATAACAGTAGAACCTCGAATATCCGAAGTATTACGGACCAAAACTTATTACGGACAATGTTAGAAAAAAAATCACAATTAAAAAAAAAAAAAATTCTGATTTAAATCAGATTTATTTGATTTTTTTTTCTGAATTCTAATTTTAATTATTGTTGTGTTTCTATATTTTTTTCAATATACATGGAATAGTTTGTTATAATAAGTAACATCTTATCTATCTAGTATATTCTACTCTGATTACCTATAATTGAACATATAAATTTTAATCTAAATACATTCTATTACTTGGTAATTGGATAGTGCAAACTAAATAAGAAGTAAATTTAAAGAACAAACTAAATATTCATTTAATGCAAACTATTTAAAAAAAAAATCACATTTCAATATTTTTTTAAGCAACGAATTGCGGATTTAACTGTTTCAATAAAAACACTAGTTTCGATGCTTTATCACTCCTAATTTGTTTTGGAGCGGTATGGTCTATTGTTTTGCACACGAGGGCAAATGAGACCGGAACCTACTGCTTAAAAGCCGATTCCGAACGGCTACGAACATTCATGCCACAGTGGGATTCGAACCCACGAAATCAGGTACCGACGATCAGCGCCCTAACCAATCTGCCAGCGTTCGGCCCTAATTTGTTACGAAGGCTAGAATGAATAATAACAAAATACGAAAACTGTCTTTCTATTCTGCCAGATGGCCGATTGGTTAGGGTGCTGGTCTTCGGTACCGGAGTTCGTGGGTTCGAATCCCACAGTGGCATGGACGTTCGTAGCCGTTCGGAATCGGCTTTAAGCCGTAGGTCCCGGTCTCATTAGCACTCGTGTTGCAAAAAGTAGACCGTAGCACTCCAAAGCAAACCAAACTATTCTGGCAGATGAAGGCACGACTGTTGTTATTTGGAGGACAAACTGGATTTCAAGTTCTGTAATACTTTCTTTATCTCCCATTACATAAAATGAATGAGTTCCACTAGTCATAATTAGCCATTGTACCTACCTCTACTACATACTTTCTGATAACAACCCCTAAATTCTTGGAAAACACATGCTATCTATTTACACTTATTTACTTATTGGTATTTCTGCGCTGACCTATTCCCAATTCTCCTGTCTTTGGATAATAGATTTTAAAATAAGTGGAAAAAATTATTTAAATCTATGATTTTTAAAAAAATCAATTGATTTAAATCATGCCAATACTGACTACGGATAATCGATAATTCATCAATAATCAACTAGTTTAATATGTAGTATCGTCATTGGTCCAAGAACATTCGATTGTTCTCAGACTCGGCAGTTTGACCAAATTTCGAAATGGGGGGGGGGGGTTAGAACAGGGACATTTGAAAGTGGTGAAGAGTACACTCAAATCGAGAATTATGCTTGCGAGAAGAAATTCTAATAAAGGGAATTTCAAAATATTGATCTGCACTCGCAATTTGGAAAGGATGGCTGGTTGGATGAAATTTAGTGGCGCTAATTCCTATTGGGACAAACTACGCCAAACAAGACAAAAAACCCAATAGAACAACACAATTTTGAAAAGGATGGCTTTGGATTTTGATTTTTGAAAGGATGGCTTGCATAAAAAAGGAATGTTGGGAAAAAAACTTTAAGAATACATATTTGTAAAAACAAAATTTTGGATGATTGTAGAAAGTGAAAAAAAAAAGTGAAGTAGAAACATACTTCTGTTAACGGAGAGTTTCTGTTAATCGAGGTTCTACTGTATTTTTAAATTGAAAAATTGCTGTTCACATTTATTTAACTGAGTTAAAATTACTAGGCCGGCAATAAATTGATATAATTCAAATATTAATTTCGACCAGTCTACAGGGAATGAGGAAGAAGTTTAAAAATGCATGCTTTAAAGAGGAACTTTAAAATGGAGCGCGAAGGGCTAATTGGTTGAAAACATTTTCACTATCACATGCGAAATCTGCGCATTCTAATTGGAGAAAAGGAATCGTAAACTAAATCTGTTACGTGTAAATCTCGACAGTCTTTATAAAATAGAAACGCAATTCTTGACAGAAATCTGTAAGTCTGTATTTCTAACAATTTCTGTTTTTAATAATTCACTATGTGAGGACGAATATCTTTGGCATTCCCCTACTAGAAATAATCTGAAGATTTTCTTAAGAAAATCTTCAAAAAATATTAAGATTTTTTTGAGATTCAATTTTTTCCTAAGATAATCTTCAAATTTTTTGAGATATTTCGAATTTGTTAAGGTGAATGAAATGTATCTGAAGACATTCTTTAAAAAAATGTTAAGACAATTTGCAGAGTAACTTCATCTTTAAAATAACTGAAGACGTTTCTCAGAGATACAAATATTTTTTTTGAGATATTCCTCAGAAAATTATCAGTCAGAACTTAATAAGTGGTTTTAAGGTGTTAAAAGATAGAACTTAAAATGTTTTTTGCAAAATATTGTGATATCATCAGCAATTATGCAAATTACAGTATTTATTTTTTGTTAATTGAAACACAAACTTTGACTGTAATAAGATATTTTAAAATGATAGTAATTAAAACTTTTTAGTATTTTTTCCCAGGAAATATAATAAAATAATCCGAGATTGAAAAATAAATATATAAAATGTTTTATTTTGCTTAAAATTATTTCACATAAATCATTGTGATATCATGTGTTTTAAAATACATGTTTATTTTATTATCAAATTTTTCATTACTGATTTAAAATTATAAGTATGTAACAAATAAATCTAGACTGTGCCGTAGGTTACAGCGCCCTCTATAGGGAAAAACAAGAAAGAACTGAGTTCGAGGCTTGCTGTCGACCGGAATGGTCGTATACTGTTGAATTCCCGTCCCATTATCTTTTTATTTCTGTTTTGTGTGTAAATGTTGATGTTTCGTGCAAGTAAAATTTTGTTAAATTAACCCTGGGCATCTTTATTTATCACAAGCATTATTAATGAAAATTCCTCTCAAATCCCCTATATAATAATAGCCTAAGTTGTCTATCCGTCTGTCCGCGAATTTATGAAGCGGTTGTACCTGGAATGGATACAGACATCCATATTGGATTTTTTATTAATTAGGGTTAGCAAAATTCAAAGCGAGTTCGAAATCCACCTCATCCCTTCCTCTTTTCAAGCGTTTAATGCTATTATTTCAAGCCTTATTTTCCGTCTTATTCAATATTAAATTCATTATTGATAGGAAGGCGAGGGCGAAGCGCAATATTTAAATTTTTGGACTGTTTTTACTTAACCGTTATATATTCTAACATGCCCTTCACCACGTGTTTGGTTTGGTTTGGAGTGCTACGGTCTACTTTTTGCTACACGAGGGCTAATGAGACCGGGACTTACTGCTTAAAGCCGCTTCCGAACGGCTACGAACATCCATGCCACTGTGGGATTTGAACCCACAAACTCCGGTACCGAAGGCCAGCAGCCTGACCAATCGGCCATCGTTCGGCCCCTTCACCACGTGTAAGCTGGCACATGGGGTAGAGTGTCTGTCCCTTTGATCGTCGTACTTCTCAGGTTGATGATTCTGCCCCCGACATAGCCGAATTTTTCTAAATGTCTAATTTAATAATTTCTGCTTTTTCTTTTGAATTCTTATTCCTAAAGTTGTTTTATTATTTTTAAAATAAATTTTTACCATTTTTCCAATTATTTTTATTTTATTAAATTCACGTATTACCATTCTTATAACAAGCCCCATTTTAAGAGCAAGCGATTAAATGTATCAATTTATCACAAATTAAATAGGTAAAAATAACAATTTTTTTCTAGCATTATGACGTCATTCCTTTAACCATCTCATTTAATCATACCCTATATAATAATAGCCTAAGTTATCTGTCCGTCTGTCCTCCAATTTATGAAGCGGTTGGACCTCGAATGGATAGAGGCATCCATTCAAAGAGAATAAAGTTTATCTTCTCCTAAACTATCGATCTGATTCTAAAATAAATTTGTATAAATATGCTTCATATCACAGCAAAAAATACTGTCGTCTTTAAAACGTTCGAAATCCAACCCTTCCCCCCTTTTCGAGAGTTTAATGCCATTATTTCAAGCCCTATTTTTCCCGGTTAAGAGCAGGCGATTAAATTTATCCATTTATCACTTAATAAATATGTAAAAATAACAATTTTTCTAGCATTGTGACGTCATTCCTTTAAACATCTCATTTAATCATTTCATATTTTAAACTATTTAAATATCGTCTACACTATTTTAGTATCTTTTATCACTGAACTTAGATATTACGTAAATGATTTTCTTTTATATTTGGCTTAAATAATAGATTAGGCACATATGTGATAATTTTAAATTTAATCATCGATTATTTTTTGTTGCAATGAAAATTTTATCACCGGTATTAACAATAAATTATTTTCATATAAGTCTAGGAGTCTATTTCACGGACTAATAAATATCTAACTTTTAATTTATATATTTGGAAATTAAGAAGTTTATTCGTTTGTGTTTTTTTTTTTATTATTATTATTATTATACATAACCACACGGTTTCACTAAATGAATTCAATGTGATTCTAAACTGCATTACAGGACGGGAGACTCTAGAGGAATACCACGATAAATAAATTATTGAGAGTGAACCAGATAATTCTCAGTCAAAAAACAAACCATTTTTTACATGTCTCATTGGGTACTTAACAGTTCTGGAATATTAAAAATTTTACTAATCCCGTCTTATGATGGGCTATATGCTAGTTTTTAATAAACATACAGTTGAGATCGGGTCTCGAGCGGAACCACGATATGGCACTCAGGTGGGGATGCAACTCTGATGGATTCACGCACGCTGAACTTAACGTAATTCCTAAGATGAACAAAATGGCGACGTTTTTCATTATAGCGCCATCGGTTATGCTTCGTTAGGGTTTATTTATCATTTCGGAGGGGGTTTCCGTATTTCAGGGTGGAATGATTTTCTAGAATGCGCTCGCTTTTATCGGAGGGAAGAAGCACTTTCAAAAGGAATTCACGTAGATACATTTTTTATCGACCGAGCGACGTGGAATGGAGATCACAGTCCAGAACACGACAGTCACGATTCCGATATTAAGGGCATGACTAAAATATTTACAGCGGAACGCAACAGAATGCGTCGACGACCATTCTGTTTACACAGACGGAGGTAGAGAAAAAATAAAAAGCGTTTCACGAACACTGGCAGGTTATGCTAACGTATCTTTTTCAGTCTCCGATACTAGCCAGTCATCAGTGATATTACCGTCTCCATATTTTGAAAGCGATTTTTGTCAACGTGACGGACCTTCAGATTTATGTCGGAACAAACAAAATATGACAGTATATCCTCCCTAAACTCTACAATGATGGGATTTACTAACTGAACAGGCATTCTTGACCTGTGGGTCTACGTTCCCCAGGAGGTCTAAAATTCTTTCTTCCCAGCGAGTAATGGATTCATTGTAAGCCTTTCTCTTTTTTTATTCTCTCGTTATCTTTGGGAAAATCCAGTCATTTGAGAACCTTTCAGATTTATAAAATACAATATGTTACAAACTCTATTTTAAAATTTTTATTCAGGTATTAACTAAAGCACCCGGTGTTACCCTAGCTATTTATAACTGCTATATCAAGCAGATTAATTTTATTACTAGAATATAATCCATTGAAACCCTACTTTGTAAGGAATAATGTACCTCATTTTGTGCACATCACATTCAGGAGTATTGAGGTATGTCTACATTCCAACGTGGGAGAAAGGGGAGGAGTGAGGAATTCTTGTTGTGTACGACTATAGCAAGTAGCATTCCTCCACATTCCCCGAAAGTCAAAGCTATTCTAGAGATTACTGCAACAAAATCCCTCTTCAATAACCAAGCCGACCCTCCCCCGCTTAACGATATTATAATTGTGACCCACAATCCTGGGTAACATTGGAGGGGTGCTTAACTTACGCAAGTTAGGACAGAGGAGACAAACCTTTTGCATACCAATGCAAGCATTTCCCCCCCTCTCTCTGTCACACACACACACTGGTCCGATAATCTGTCAGAGCCTATTTCTTCATCACTATCTTTGTCACAACGGCTCATTTTATCCATTTTGTATTCAACAATAAGAAACCAAGCTTCAAATTAACAAAACACGACTTGTAAGTTGTGGAGCAAGGAATTCGACTGAAGACGAAATAACACAACAAAAGACCGAGTAACTCGACAATCATAACTTGTGGAAAGAAAAAATGCAAAGCGTTGCATAGCAACGCAAACACGCATATGTCACACATACATATAATTATACGTATTTAGTAGATTTGTGGTGGTTAGCGGGAATCCACCACAAATCTACTACATACGTATTTTTACGTGACCCGCGCTCCAGTGACAGACTGCAAAAAACGTAAAAATACGTTGCCCGCATGCGAAGTGTTAAAAATATTATAGAACCATAGATTTTGCCATGGCATCTACTACACAAGCACAATGTAGGCGTAAGGATGCAATGCGCCACTTCTTTGAGCACAATGAAGTAAAACGGTGTTTACATCAGATTTTTTAAAGATATATATGTATTTATCAACGATGGTCGAATGGATAGGATACTGCCCATCCTGGAATTCACGGGTTCGAATCTCACGGCTGGAGTGGATGTTCGTAGCTGTTAGGGAATCAGCTTTTAGCAGTAGATTTTGGTCTCATCAATCCTCGTGTGGTAGAAAAGTAGACCGTAGCGCTCGACACCAACGATTTACTGCATCCCCCCTCCACAATCTGTTCAAGCCACAACTGAGGTTCGTTAAATTTTACTTTATATAATCTTAATTTTAAAGAAAAAAATCTACACAAACTAGAATTCCATTTGAAGCATAACAATTCACAAAAGGTAATTTCTCTTTGATTTTCATATAGGTGAATAGATAGATAAATAATAACACTCACTCCCACGGCCAACCAAAAAGGATTACAACCGTCGAAGCCACGGTGGGAGGGGAGTTGCATATCCACAATCAACATTAAAATATTTTACAAACAATATTTCGTAAGTTAAAAGGCTATACGCAAACAATATTTTACAAATTACAAATTTTAAAAGTACAACAATTTTACTTGTTGTAAGTTAATTGAGCTTCAGACGTAAATTTAAGTTTTCCCTCAATTATTAAAGAAAACAATTAACCTAGCAGTTATTTACAGTTTATCTTTACTATAAATTAATTCATTAAAATAGTTTTAAAATATTAACCGTGTAAAAATAAATAAATGTACACTGTTTAAATGACTATATTACTTTCAAAATCTTCAAATATCTTTTGCTACTTTCTATGCATTTAAAGTACTGGTTCAATAATTCAATTTCACTTTTCTTAATATATTGGGGAGAAAATGTACAAGATTCATTCGCATAATGTAATGGTATGTCAAGAGAGCCCCACAGTCGCAGATAGGTATCCAATTTACCAATACTATTTAAATAGTACGGTAAAGAATAAAGGTGATATTAAGGATGCAACTGATGTAAATTTGATCGGACAACAGATACCGGATATCTGCCCGGATATCATTATGCTTCGTACTTTTACTTTTTAAATTTATTTTAAATAAATCAGCTGTATGTACTTTATTTTTGGAACCGAATTGTAGTGTTTTTCTCACATTTTATATTTTTCAATTAGTCAACTATTTGTACTATAATTTATTTTAATTTTTCTTTAAGTTTCAGTACTCAATATTTAATTAGAAAAATCAAATCTGAATAAAAGCATTTTTAATAGTTCTTTACTTACTTTCTTTAAGGATTCTTATGTTTGTGCATGAAAAATTTCAAGAACATATTCTCAGTTTTTTTTTTTTTTTTTTTTTTTTTTTTTTAGTAAATTGTCTTTATTCTTCTATCCTCCAAAAAAGTTTTGTCTGTCGTGTTCTCAGATGCAAGAACACAATTTTGCAGTTGAGACTGAAAAAAGAATGATTTATGATTTTTGTAATGAAATGTATAAATAAACCTAATTTTTTTCCCATAAAGCTTCCATTTTTTCTTTACATAATGCTCCAAAATACTTATACGCATTGTTTCATATAGTATATTGTTTAACATTTTGCATTTTTTGGTTAATTTTATCTTATTTTTCGGTGTATCATTTTTGGATGAATGTGTAATTGTAATTATCGACTACTGCCAATTATCTGGCATAGTCACGGGATATGCCGGTTGCAGTATGTTGGCCTGATAACCGTTGCATCTCTATGTGATATAAGCACATCGTCAATATAAACATATAAGTGAACATTAGGATTGTACCAAAGTACTTTCCCACGGTGGTCTGCACGTGCATGTACAGCCGTGGGAGTGTTTTCCTGGAGGAATTTAGGACTCCAATTGTGCACGTCTAGTTTAGGGACCCCCCGCAGAGAAGGTATAGATCACGGAATGGCAGCGTAACGGTCAAGCTCGCACGGAGATGTAACCGTGAGTTATGGGAGCAGGGGTTAAAAAAGTAATGTCAGCTTGCACAAAAGGGGCTACTTTAATGAGCCCACTTGCACTCTCGAAGGAGATGCAGATGTGGGAAAATTTCCCGAAAACAAGCGATGGAAAGGAAGAAAAAGGGGCATTAAAACCGAGGTGAGAAGTTTGGAAACGAAGTAAAGGAGAAGAGTCGAAGTCGGGATTCGAGAGAAGTGGGACAAGAATCCACCAGCACCGACTCGTCCCGTGCGCCCGAACAGACTCACCGTATGAGGAAAGCCTCTACCTGAACCTTTGCACCAACTGAAACCGACGCATCGCGTGACAAAAGCCCCTGCCTGCTCCCCTGTGCCTTTAATACAGGTAAAGATAAAATAATATTTACAGTCACTTAACTTAGGCCTCTGCAGGGCTTCGAACCGGAACTGAACCGAAAACCGAAAACCGAAAAAAACCGTTATTTTGGTCGGAACGAAAACCGGAACTGAACCGAAAAAAATATCGGTTTATTTCGGTTCGATATATCTTTCATTTTGTTACTGTTACCAACTTATCAATATTTTCTAATTTAAAGTCAACTTTATAATTACATATCCGCACTTGTATAAGATTGCAATGGTGGTTTTGGCAGCTCCATCTACACATGTGAGTGGTGAAAGAGCGTTTTCAGGTTTGAAATTTATTCTCCGAGACAACAGAAGTAATCTCAGTGAAACCACGTTAGAAGATATATTAATAATTAGAGGCAATTTTCATATGTTAAATAAATAATATATTTTTTACATAATTATTGCAAGGCCAAGTGCACGATGTGAGAGTCAAACGACGAATGTGGGTAATCATGAACCTAGTTGTCAAATGCGATTTTGATAATGGATAACAATGCCAATGCTCGCCGCTCTTATCGTACCTGCTGTTTGTATCAATTCACATAGTATACCAATTAAAAAAAGAATAAAATCTTCTAAATTTTGATAGAATTACATTTTTTGTTTATGATAGAATTATATTTTTAGTACAAATAAGAATATACATAAAATGAAATTATTCATTTGGAACTGAACCGAAAACCGTTATTTTTGGCGGAGCGAAAACCGGAACTGAACCGATATTAATTTTTTAGTTGAACCGGAACGAAAATCGGAACAAAAAAAAATTACGGTTCGAAGCCCTGGGCCTCTGTTAAAAATCTAACCTTGTGATTGAATAATAGTTCTTTATAAAGAGAATTGTAATAATTATAGTGTAAATAGAAGACATAAATAATTGATGATTAAGATATATGATAACCAAGGATCAACTTGTAAATGAATGTACAGAATAAACGTCTGAATCTCAATATAAAGTATTATATTCTTTCTGTGTTTTCCCCTTGTAACCGAACACTGGTGTATAGGTTGTCAGTACATTACAACAAGGATTATACGCGTTTTCTGTCGTCAACTACTCTAGGAATGTAGAAATACTCTGTAATGAAGAAAAAAAATAGCGAAATTTTAAAACTCATCTGCCCTAAATTTACGTTCACTTTTTCGGCACATTTTTACTCTTCTTTTTCACGGGCAGCAATTTTGTTCCAAATTCGACGATTTAGCGGTCTCTTTTTCTTTTCTCTATGCGTGTGCTCTGCATGGATACACTTGAGAGACGGCAGCTTTCCTTTTATTGCGTGCCGGCGACAGGAAATTCCTCAGGCGTTAAAACCATCAGTGACCAGCAGTTACACGGCTGATGATCCCATTTTATTACACCGGGATAACAAATATTTCTCAAATTTATACAATTTACCAAAGGAGGTCTCTTTATTTTTAGATTTAAAATAACTCCTCTTCTTTTAAATTCATGCTCATAAATTCACTCTCGAATTTCGACTATTAAAATGCTATTTAGGGAGGTTCTTTAAAAAGACTTAAGACATACTTGGTTGTGCATAGAATATAATTTAGGAGCGGGTCCTATTTATATGTGGAAAATATTTTCTAGAATACAATTTTTTTTAATCAAATAAATACGATTATTAACCTTTTAACAGGGTTCCCACTCTTTTTCCAGAACAAAAATTAAGGACTTTTTAATGACTTTCTAAGAACCGAAGTAACTATTTATAAGGACCTACTTCAAATGCAAAGCATAACGACATAAACCCTATTTTCTAAGGATCATATTTTAATAATTATGAACCAGACATGGCATGTTCAATAAATGCCCTGCAATATAAATTAATATAAGATAAATCTATTTGGTAAAAACTAATTTTGAAAAATGTACATCTAAAGTTTTTTTAGTGATCAAATTAAAAGAAAATTGTGAATAAAATACATTATTATAAATAGTACTTTCTGAGGATTTAAGAATGACTCATATATATGTAATGAGACAGACTTCTCGATGGGTGGTTGCAGTCATGGCCATAAAAATGATACCGTTTTAGCTAAAGACATTTATTAAGATAACGTTGGAAGACTGGTTCCCACTTCATCATACGGACAGGACAACTGAAGGGTCAGCTAGCATGAAGTTCTATGTACAACACCCGTAACATCTGGACCAACATCTGTGGGAAAATATCTCTAGAAAAATTTGTCTCCGACAGCGTGTATCTTCTTTTTATTTGGAAATTTCCTAAATGGTCCGCTAGGGCCGTGTAGGATTATAATTGGCCAGGCCCCTTCTCTGAGGACGTAAACTATAGCCCCAGTGGTCAATTTAGGTTAGGGGTTAAAAAGAGGAATGCAAAAGGACGCGGGAAATTTAGCCCTTGATTTAAGTTTTGAATAAGGTTTAATAGTAAATAACACTGGCATCCTACAAAGCAATCATTACAATCGATGAAATATGTCAGTCAGTTTCATTTGCTTTAATAATTATAAATTTCTGATTTTTTTTTAGTCATACACCTAAACTGATCCGCAAATACTTTTTATCGAAGTTCTTCTATCAAAGTTTTATTATTTTTTTTAAAAACATTTTTATCAGTGACGGATAGCTTTATGAGAACCTTTAATATATTGTATAATAAGCAATTTTCATTATGTTCGTACATAATCAAGCAGTTATGTAAAAGCGCCATCTCGCGACGAGTTTTTATGTGTATTGCTTTTGTAAAAAAGGAACTACTCCAGTTTTGTATGAGCGTGTGTCAAGGAATAAATTGTGCGAGATTGAGTTGGGTTGAATTGTCGCATTTCTTTTTTATTAGTTAAAATTAAGTGATTACAGTCCGCTGCTTAAAATGTGATATAAATTCCATAATAACACACTAAAAACCATCTAAATTAAACTTGCCACCGTATTATTTCTTTAACTTTTATTATTTACTTAATAACTTAATTGAAAAAAAAATTTAAGATCATTTAAACCCTTTATGACAGTTTTGAACTATTAACCCCTCAACACAGTTTTTTTTGTAAAGGATGGCCGAAAAAAATCATTTTTTAAATGAAAAAAAAACACAGTTTGGAACAATAAATAAATATATATATATATAAAATATATATTTTATACTTGAATAAATAAGTGTTATAGCTTACAATCCCATGTAAATGATAAATATGAATAAAACGATTTTTTTTCACATTGTTATTTTCAATTCTCGATTGCATCCGAGTGTGAAAAATTATAGCAACATAAAGTACAACGCCGCTCGAATTATCTCGAGTATGCACAGTTTGGCCAGTTTAGAGCGCTCGAGTTAACTCGAGCATGCACGGGAACCCCTTCCGGTAAAATGACGAGTCTAGCTCGTCATTAGTTTTTCATTCCATACCGCACAATGACGAGCTACACTCGTCATGCGATTAAAGTTACTGTTAAATATAATTAATTTAGTTTAAAATTTCTAGTGTACTGAATTTGGCAACACCTTTATCACTTGTGAAAATCACAAGTCACTATTGCATATTGTTTACTTGGTACAAGTCATTGCCAAATTAATGAGTCAGAATAAAAGAAAACCTACTAAGAAATGCCGTGTGTGTTACAAGAATCAAATTAAAAGTGAGACTACTTGGCGGTGTAAACAATTAAGAATTCCTTTGCACTTTGCTTTGAAAAGTACCACTAGCTTGAAGACTATTATCTGTATACCTTATTAATGTTTTGCTTTGATATTTTCTTAATTATACTGTTTCTGATATTATTTAACACTATGTAAAAAGTGGATTTTAATTCAGAATATGTAAGAATTGTAAAATGAAACAAGTTTTTTAAATAAAACTTAAATGGTTATTTCATGCACAGTTTTTCATTATTAAATCATACCGGAAGGGGTTAGGGAGTTAAAACCACTTTTAAACAGTGTTCAGGTCAAAATCAGTTTAGACGTTAAAATTACAATCCTCATCACTAGTAATAAATTAGTCTATATGCTAAACCTGGGGGGGGGGAGCGGAGAAGATTGTGTAAAATAGCACATGAGCGACATTTCCCCCTATATTTTACATCAATCCTGGTTTCAAATCGATACAAGTTCTGGATAATAGGTCAACAGGACATCTCAAGATGGATACGCTATCACAAATAAGAATTTCATCACTTGACAATCCATAACTGACACAAGACGGAAAACAAACACACCAATACTTATTAGCAAACTATGATTTAGAAACTTTTTGTGAGCAATATTTGTTTGTTGGACTGAAATATAAACACCGCATTTTACGTTACCCTGGTGATAGCTATCGGAAGAAAGATAAGGCGTAACTCAGGATAAGATAGCTGTGATACGCGTGGCTGTCAATAGAAATCTATTAATAAGCAGTTAATAAGCATTGCTTTCATTTGACAGATATTAGCTTATTTCAAAATGTTTTTAAATTTAAAATTGGGGAGAGCGAAAAATAGATTCACTAAACATAGAGTTTCTTCACATGAAATTTTTTTACACTTGGTATGCGGGTATACTTCACCGCCAACTTACGCGTGCAGCGGGCGTTTTTTTTCGTGAATCGCATAAAAGTTTAGTTATTCAGAAAAATCGCAGTAAATCGAAAACTACTTTGTTTTTATGAATGAAACTTTTTTATTTTACACTTTAATATATACTGTTTAATTATTTAAGAACAAAAAAAATTAACAAAATCACAAAAGTAAACGATTTTTAAAAATAAAGTCCGATAATCTGTCAGCTCATATTGTCGACGCGGACCAATAACACAAACACAAAACGTAGACAATAACATTTGTCTTTAAACTTATTTTAATAATCATAATGCCAACAGCAACGTGCGGCCATCACTCGCAAATAGTTCTACTTTTTAAAACTAAAAAAAAAAAAAAAAAAAAAAAAAAAAAAAAAACAAAAAAGTGTTGCCACAAAAAATGCAACTAAATTATATTACAAAAACAAAACATAGCCCACTGAGCATAAAACATAACAGTACAAAATGTAAGCCATTGGTTTCGAGGATAAACAACAAAAAACAATATACAAAACATTAATAAATGATTCGAACACATATTTCTTCATCACTATCTTTGTCACAATGGCTCATTTTATCAATTTTGTATTCAACAATAAAAAACCAACCTTCAAATTAACAAAACACGACTTGTACGTTCTGGAGCTAGGAATTCGATGGAAGACGAAATAACGCAACAAAATACAGAGTAACTCGACAATCATAACTTGTGGAAAGAAAAAATGCAAAGCGTTGCATAGCAATGCAAACAACACGCATATAATGTCACACATACATATAATTATACGTATTTAGTATATTTGTGGTGGTTAGCGTATATCCACCACAAATCTACTAAATACGTATTTTTACGTGACCCACAATCCAGTGACAGACTGCAAAAAACGTAAAAACACGTTGCCTGCACGTGCAGTGTTAATTTTAACTAAAATCAAATTTTGTAGACATCATGAATAGGTTAATTTGGAATGCGATTCTTTTAGACAAGTCAGGGTTTCCATACAAGTTTAAAAGTGGTGGGGCACCGGACATATGGAATTTCTTTAGCTCCCAGTTAAACTTATGAAGAACACGACTTTACTCTCTGGGGGTTGACATTGAAAGATTTCTTTTAAAATATGTCACTATGGGAGAGAATGGGTAATTTTCCAGGGTTACCTATTGCGTGACTAAAATGCGCGTGAAAAAATATTTAAGAAAAACGAGAAAAATACAATTTTTAAATTACTAGTGAAATATATTGATAGAATCTTTAAACGTAAAAACAATTTTAAAGATATCAATTTAAAAAAAAAAAAAAAGGTCACCTAATACTCTGGTGACATATGGAAGTTGGCCCTGCATTTGAAATTGTAATTTGTTTTAATTACCTTCATCTTTTGTTAACCCCAAAAAAACTGGCATTATTTCTGAAATTCCGTATTATCGGTTAACAAAACAATCATTGAACTTCGATCTTTTAGAAATGCTATTTTCTCGTGGAAAAACAAAGTTACTTATCTAAGAAAGTTTTATTAGGCCAGTTCTAATGTATGGTTCGGGAACTTGGTCTCTAAGAATGGAGATTACAAAATCGCAGTTTTCGAAAGGAAGATCTTTCTAAAAAAACAAGTATCTTTAGTGGTGTGAAGTTTGGTATGGTTTGGAATGCTACAGTCTACTATTTTTTTTCAACACGAGGGCTATTTAGACCAGGACCTACTGCTTAAAGCTGATTCCAAACGGCTACGAACATCCATGCCACAGTCGGATTCGAACCCACGAACTCAGGTGCCGAAGGTCAGCGCCCTAAACATTCGGCCATCGGTCGGCTCCTTGGTGTGACGCCTTCATTGTTCTTCAGTCAAGAGGTAGCGTGAAGAAGGATCATAGACATAACAGAATTAGAAATCACTTTTATTTGTGGAGTAAATACTGGCTGTATACAAAGGGATTCTAATATCCCGAAATATTTTGAAGCGTAAAGAATTGCTGCTTGGATAACATATCCACCATGATCACAGTCGTAAAAAAGAATTAAATATTCTCACGCGATGGGGAGACGTTTTCCAGGGTGCAACGCGAACCCAATCTATCCCCGTTCGGTGTCCGAGACCCTGCAGTTTCTTATATGAGCGGATCTTACGAGTCTCTAGAACGTAATAGCTAAAAAGCCAAAAGTCGCAGAAGCCTTCACGAGGTCAAAACACCTATGTAAAAGATGTCGAAAAGCCACGAGTCGCAAAATTCTAGACTTTTTATACCTGGGGGTCAGTTACGGTCGCAGTTACCTGAGAATTCCAGTTAAGATTACAGACCTAGACTGCTACCATATTACAGTCGACATATGCCACTGGTGAATTTTACGTCATAATGACGTCAGAAATCGCCAGAGATGGGAATAGGTACCATAAATTTCCCTCTCTGACATCATTATGACGCAGAAGTCACCAGTGACATATGTCGACTGTAATATGGTAGCACCCCTAGTTCAGCTGATTTCGGTCGTTAGTGTTCGGAACAAAGAGGGTCTTCACAGTGGTGTAAAAAAAACAGCATTTGTCGACGCACACAAAATAAATTTATAGCAAACAGCTTTTAAAAAAATCCAATAAACAGAAACGCAATGGATAGTTATAAAAACTTAAAAGACATACATTATATATCATAAAACTCTCGTAAAGAGAGAAGCCATAGTGAGGAATATAGAAAGTCATCTAAAAATAGGAATTATTCCAAAGTTTGACCTAAATACATTTTTGTATTTTGACCTTTTCCCCCGACTTTGAGAAAATATTTATAAATTTTCTTGACTTTTGATAAATATTCTATATCTTCTTTGATCTTTCCCTGGCCATTTTGCAATTCCCTGATTTTCCAGATCGATGGAAATCGGGAAATAGAAATACTCTTTTTTAGTAATATTTTAGGTTTTAAAGGCAAGTTAGTGCTGAATGAAAGATAGTTTAGTAAAAAGAGGGGAAAATTCATTCTTTTATTTTAAAAACTGCTTTTGGGTTTTAAAAAAAAAAAGGGGGGGGGAACAATATATATATTGGGATAAAGCAAGTAGAGATGTAATCAAAATGATATTTCATAGTCATAGAATTCGAAATCTAATTCTACTTGCTACAAGTTCTGTTCAATAATATTTACGTGGGGGAACAAATCCACGTTTGCACCTGTCAAAGAAAGCTATGTAATGAATCATCCTCAATAAATTTCTGTACGAAACTGCTTGTTAATTTCGTACATTTTTGGAGCAATTAAACTTTAAAATAAAATTTTCATTTTTCATTAATTTCGAATACGAGTAAATGTCTGTAATTATAGTTATTTATTTACATATAATTTATTTTAAACTTGATAAACCATAATTTCTAGTTAAATTCTACTTTTTCTTTAGAATCCAGTGAAGAAGGAATACCTCGATTTAAGGGACAAAATTTCTTGCCCGGTGAGTGTCCCTTATTGCAAGATCAAGCAAGATCATTGATATATGATCAAGCTGTCTATATTGAAGATATAAAGAACTACCGCTTCTATTATTACTATCGTTTGGTTTTAGAGCTACGGTCTACTGTTTTGCAACAGGATAGCTAATGAGACTGGGCTTGGTTTGGTTTGGAGAGCTACGGTCTACTGTTTTGCAACACGATGGCTAATGTGACAGGGCTTGGCTTGGTTTGGAGAGCTACGGTCTACTTTTTTGCAACACGATGGCTAATGAGACCGGAACCTACTGATTAAAGGCAATTCCGAACGGTTACGAACATCTCTGCTAGCAGTGGGATTCGAACCAGTGAACTCTGGTATCGAAGATCAGCGCCTTAATCATTCGGCCTACAGCTCTCGTCGAATGGGTTTTTTAAGTGATGTGTTGCGTAACTGACGCTAGTTGTCACTAGTACAAAGAGATGGCGCCAGGTGTTCCAAAAAAAAAAAAAAAAAAAAAAAAAAAGGGAGGAACAGATGTTTCCAAGAATGTTTTATTTATTTTGGTTTGTTATGTAAGTTCTGTTTTTGTGTTGTATATGTGAGTGCTTTTGTCTAACGGGGAAATGTTCTAAGTCCCCTGTAAATATGTCGTGCTGTGTCGAATCTATATATATATATATATATATATATATATATATATATATATATATATATATATATATATATATAAATGAATATTTGTCTGTCTATCTGTACTCAATAGACTCAAAAACCATGCATCCAATCGCTGTGGAAATTTGGGAAATGTTGAGGTATATCCCTGGGAAGGTTTTTGTAAATTTTTAACGTTCGAAATCCATTCCTTCCCCCTTTTTCGAGCATTTCATGTCACTATTCCAAGCATTATTTTCCCCGGTTAAAAGCAAACGATTAAATTTTTAATTTATCGCATGATAACTAAGTGAAAGAAGCAATATTTCTAGCAATGTGACGTCATCCCAAGTAATTGTTTTAAACGCAGTTTTCCTCGGTTAAAAGCAGAAGATTAAAATTTTTAATTTACTACGTAATACATAGGTGAAAATTATATTTTTCTATCATTATGACGTCATTCCTTTAAATATTTCATTTATTCATTTCTTATTTTATGTTATTTAAACATCGTCTGCGTAGTATCCATTCGATTGAACCTGGAAATTGAGATATAAAGTGATTCACTTTCACTTCTATGTGACGCAAATTATAGCATTTTTATATGAGAACTAATTTTAAATTTAAATCTTGGTTAATTTTTAAGTTGCAATGAAATGTTTATCAACAATATTCTAACAACAAAAAGTACAAATTTCAGTGACTCTCGTGTCCAAATAAAAACCTATCATTTTATAGAGTTATCTTTATATTCATATGGTTGTCAATATGAATGTGTGTTTCTGTTTCATACTAAACTATGTGGTTTGTCATAAATTGTCTTAATTTTAGAAAACATTTATTACAACGAACAAAATTAGCACTGTTGCTGTCAAAACATCTGCTCCCTATTCTATCACGTAATTTGGCAAAGTATATTAACGTTACTAATCAACGTACAGTAGTAATACAGTTTAGGGTTATATATTACCATACAGTTTTGAGCAAATTTAATATAAAATACAAATTCGATGCAGATTTAATCGTTAGCATGTAAACATATATTTTGTTATTTTTATTTATTGATATTAAGAACAGTTTTCGTTTTTATGTTTTTTATACAAATCTAGCCGATAAGTTATAGAGTAACTAACTTTGGACAAAAATCTTTGATATCGCCAAGTGAACATATTCCATATTAATGCGTCTTGAATTCCGAGATTAAAATCCCAGAATTCCCAGACCGAAGGCTGGGTGCGAAGCAGCTAGTAAAGTATAAAAAGTCCTAGTTTGCGCTATAATTATAGGTTTATAGGCGTAATTTATAGGTACCATGACTGTCATTTTAAAGTGAATCACCTATTCCAGGATTACTACCCAGGTAAGGCACGCCTACGCTTTTGTTCATTTTTCTGGTACTCATCTGTTTCATGTGAGCGAAATGAGAAGCTTATATATTATGAGATGTTTTGTGTTATTGTAGATATTTTAGAAATCAACCTGTATGTAATGTCCAGTAGACATTCCTTAGTTATTTCCTTAGTGTTGGAACTTTGTTTTTCCATTAGAGATTTTTATTGTAAAAGAGTTTTGTTCCAACATTAAGTGTTGTGTTCGAAAGTGAGTTGCTACCTTCGATGATGGATCGATGTGATTTTATTCAAGTTCTGATTCATTAAAGTGTTCTAAAATTTTATTTGTGTGGAGTTTTATGTTTGACTGATGAATGTTATGCAGGGAAACGCATCTACAGTGAATATGAAAAACAGATCATTCACAAAAAAGATAAGAGTATTTACAAACTTGGCTTTTACATATTATAACCCTTCATCAGAGAATTATTTATATGGGGTACCGGAGGTTTGGACCCTCCCCGAAATATTTTCATCGCATGCATTAGAAGATTTTTCAAACTCATCGAAATTTGTGTACATATCTATTTCTAATGCAAATGTTTGAAAGATCGTTTTGAACCATGAAAAAAGTAAAACCCTTTTTTCGCAGTGGTCACAAAAAGTTGACAAATTAATATTTTCGGTATATATAAACAAAATTACAAATACAGAGAAAGTTTTTTTTTTAAGAAATACAAAGAAATATTTTCATATATTTCATATTTATAAGGCTCATACACAACATTTATAAACTAATTTCTTTAAATTTCAAAGAATTTATGTTATTGACCTTTAGAGGGTTAAATTAAATATGCCCCATTATATGAATAGTAAATTTAAACCTGGTAAAAACTTAACGTAAATTAAAAGTCATAATGCGGTTGAAAATATAATTTTTCCAAGGTACAACTAAATTACGTACAGCGTTGCTGATCCTTTTTGACATTTTGCCGAACGATGGCCGAATGGTTAGGGTGCTGACCTTCGGAACCGGAGTTCGTGGGTTCGAATCCCACTATGGCATGGATGTTCGTAGCCGTTCGGAATCGGCTTTAAGCAGTAGGTCCCGGTCTCATTAGCCCTCGTGTTGCAAAATGTAAACCGTAGCGCTCCAAAAACCAAACCAAACCAAACCAAACCTTTTTGACATTTATGTATGCATGCAAAACTATGGATGTATAAGACTTAGGCATGCAATGCATGACTCATTTATGTACTTTGTATATATATGTGTAATGATTTTTTTTAAATGAGGCTAAAAGTTCACTGTACTTTACATTGAGACTTAAAGACTCTCCCCAAAAAAACAAATCTTGCTACGTCATTGCCCTTCGTGGATGATAACGCCACTAGATGGCGTTGTCTGTAGTCAGAATGACTAATCAGTAAAATTCATGTTTGGAAATGGGATATTAGAGAAATATGAATCCTGAATTTACCTCCTTCACCCTCCTCAACGAAGCATGTGCAACTCGGCTGCAGATGTTTCCGGTGTTCAGAAACAAGTGTTCATTACGAATTCCTGTAGAAGTTCGATATGCCGACTATTTGTTTTAGCGTCCCTGTCGGCTGCTACCTTTCTGAGTAAAAACTGAATAAAAACTTAAAGAAGGAAAATTCCTCAGTTTTGGAGAAAACAAAAATCCTTTAATGAGATACCGCGAAAATGCAAATAAATCCATCATGGCGTTTGAGGATTGCTAAGCTTGTTAAAGTCGTCACTCCCAGAAATAGAAAGGAAATAAAAGCAAATAAATTCAAGTCTATAAAAGAACAATGTTAATGTGTTACGAAAGCTCTAAGGCACATTACTCATCTAATCTGATTTCAATGTCACCCAAAATCACGCATGTGCAGTGGAGCAAGACTCCTTACGTTTTCCACCGTCTCGCACGGCGTACGAAAATGATGACAGGAACAAAATTAAGTATACACTTAGACGCGGACAAGCACACTAAAGAAAACGTGCTGCAGAAAGACCAGATTCTACCGAGGAGGTATCGTTACCCTTATGACTTTCAAAAATTCTCTTAAAAGGGACAATTTAATGATAGCTTTATCTAGTAAAAATATGATTAAATTCCAACAGAACACACTAAGGTAAAGTTCGATTAGATTAATCGATGATTATTCATCGCAGATTTGAAAGCACGTTTTCCATGTTTAAATGTTTATAGGAAGATCTCCACCAATGCCTGTGCCGTACGATAACCAAATGGGTATGCTTCTCGTCTTCAGTATCAGAGTTCGTGGGTTTCATTTCCACTGCTGACATGGATGTTCTCAGCTGTTCGGTTTGGTTTGGAGTGCTACGGTCTACTTTATGCAACACGAGGGCTAATGAGATCGGGACCTACAGCTTAAAGCCGATTCCGAACGGCTACGAACATCCATGCCACAGTGGGATCTCAGCTGTTCGGAATCGGATTTAAGCAGTAGGTCCCAATCTTATTAGCCTGCGTGAAGCACAAACGTAGGTCAAAGATCAACAATATAACCAGCTAACAAACCCGCAATTTCTACTACAATACAGAGCAAGAGGACCTTTAAAATCTATTAGTCGACTTTTGTAATTTGCTCTATATGCAACTATCTTTAACATCCTTATATGTGACATAAAGGTACTCCTTTACGAGTTCTGTCTTGGAAAGATGACATTTAAAATCTATCAGTAGACTTTTGTAATTCGTCCAGACAACTGTCGTTGAGCGAGGATCTTGCGCCTAAAACATACAAGTACTAGAAAATTATATATATATATATATATATATATATATATATATATATATATATATATATATATACATACACAAGAAACTTATTTCAAGCAGAGAGCGATATCGAGTTTTGATTGCTGTGGCAGACGAAAATGTCTTTTCGCACAAATACGGTGTTGAAATTTAAATTTTCAGTCCTTCGTCACAAAGTAATGGGCGCGGTTTTTTTTTTTTTTAAATAGAAAGCCGAAAGTGGGATTTTGACCAAAATAACTGAAATATAACTTTAACCCTCTGACTGCTCAATTTGTACACCAATATCGATTAAAAAAATGTGCATGTTTTTTGTAATTTTTAAATCTATAAATATTGAAAAAATGGAATATGCACTTTTTCCTTCTAGAAAAGAATTTTTATATAGATTTTTATCGTAAGAAATTAAACTGTCAAAAAGAAAAAAATAAAAAAAAATGTTTTAGATGTTATCACAAGAAAAAAAATTTTAATAAATTTCAATTGAATTACAGATAATTTCTATTTATTACATAATATAATTATAATCTAATATAATTATAGTTCTACTCATATAATTCTATTTATTACATAATTAACACTAGATTGCCCGAGATTTCTTCTATACCTATATTGCCCAAAAACAGTTAAAATGACTGCATTGTGAAAAAATAACAAACATGTAAAGAAATTTGTTTAGAATTAATTTTTAATATTATATAATAAAGGAGGGCGGAAGTAACTACAATTATTCATAAACCCATTTATATGTTATAGAAAAAGTCACCAAATTCTAAGAAATTGTGTCATTATATTTCATAATTGTTTTTCTAATTGAAATTAAAAAAACAGTCAAAATGACTGCCTTCGGCAATCTAGTGTTAAACGTCTAATAATGTATATAATATATTTCACTGGTTAAACCTTGAAAAAGTGGGATGCGCATCTCAAAAAAGGAAGAAAAGCGAATGCCCGTGGTTTGGTTTGGTTTGGTTTTGGAGCACTACGGTCTACTTTTTGCAACACGAGAGCTAATGAGACCGGGACCTACTACTTAAAGCCGATTCCGAACGGCTACGAACATCCATGCCATAGTGGGATTCGAACCCACGAACTCCGGTTCCGAAAGCCAGCACCCTAACCATTCGGCCATCGTTCGGCACGAATGCTCGTGGAAATCGCGGGATAAGCAGCCAGAGGGTTAAGACTTAAATCGCAAGATAGATCGACGAGGTAGTTTGGAATCCAATCTTAGGTACTATTAATTTCGCTAATAAATAATACGTAAGATTAAAAAAATAATAAATAGAATAATTCATCATGAGTTCTGTTAGTTTTCATTTTTTAATATGAATGTTAATGAAACCTTTTTGTTAGTTGTTCTGCAGGTTATAGCAAATAATATTCTGTTCCCCATTTACCGAAGTAGTTGGTAAATGAGGAACAGATTATTATAACTTGCAGAACTAGCAAAAAGATTTCATTAATGTTCTGTAACATTTATGTATATAAAATTTCCAATGTGGCCATCGAGCCCAAATAACCGGGAAACCCCTGCTATAAGAATAGTTGTAACTGAATACTTGATTACTAGCATATAGCCCGTCATATGACGGGACCAGTAAAATTTTTTAATTTTGAGCAATTGTAAAGTACCTTATGAGGCAGGTAAAAAAAGGGTTTGTTTTTTGGCTAAGTATTATCTCGCACACGCTCAATAATTTGTTTATATTCATACTCCTCTAAAGTCTCCCGATACTGTGAATGTAGTTTAGAATCACGTTGGTTTGGTTTGGTTTGGTTTGGAGCGCTCGGTCTACTTTATGCAACACGAGGGCTAATGAGACCGGGACCTACTGCTTAAAGCCGATTCCGAACGGCTACGAACATCCATGCCACAGTGGGATTCGAACCGACGAACCTCGGCTCCGAAGGCCAGCACCCTAACCATTCGGCCATTTAGAATAACGTTGAAATCATTTAGAAAGTTAATTCAAAGTTTTCTTAGCTTCGTCGAAATTATCCTTAAGTTCTTCCCAATTTTTTTGCCACAGTAATTATAGAAAATAAAGGAATGAAAATATTATTTCCACTACACTCAGGAGATAGATAGAATTTGTTGTTAATACCGGTAGTAAAATTTCATTGTAACAAAAAATAATCGATGATTAAATTTAAAATTATCACATACATACCTAATCTATTATTTAAGCCCAATATGAAAGAAAATGTTTTACGTAATATTGAAGTTCAGTGATAAAACGTATGAAAATAATGCAGACGATATTTAAATAATTTAAATAACTTAAAGTTATTAAATGAGATGCCTAAAGGAATGACGTTATAATGCTTCAAAAAATATTATTTTTACCTATTTATTACGTGATAAATTCATAAATTTAATCGCCTGCTCTTAACCCCTGCCGGTAAAATGACGAGTCTAGCTCGTCAATAGTTTTTCATTCCATACCGCACAATGACGAGCTACACTCGTCATGCAATTAAAGTTACTGTTAAATATGATAATTTAGTTTAAAATTTCTAGTGTACTGAATTTGGCAACACCTTTATCATTTGTGAAAATCACAAGTCACTATTGCATATTGTTTACTTAGAATTTCTTGGTACAAGTCATTGCCAAATTAATGAGTCAGAATAAAAGAAAACCTACTAAGAAATGCCGTGTGTGTTACAAGAATCAAATTAAAAGTGAGACTACTTGGCGGTGTAAACAATTAAGAATTCCTTTGCACTTTGTTTTGAAAAGTACCACTAGCTTGAAGACTTATCTGTATACCTTATTAATGTTTTGCTTTGATATTTTCTTAATTTTACTGTTTCTGATATTATTTAACACTATGTAAAAAGTGGATTTTAATTAAGAATATGTAAGAATTGTAAAATGAAACAAGTTTTTTAAATAAAAATTAAATGGTTATTTCATGCACAGTTTTTCATTATTAAATCATACCGGAAGTGGTTAACCAGGGAACATAGGGCTTGTGGCACAGAAAGCTCGAAAAGGGGGAAGGGGGATTTCGAACGTTTTAAAGACGACTGTATTTTTCGCTGTGATATGAAGCATAATTATACCAATTTATTTTAAAATCGGATTATCAATTTATTTTAAAATCGGGTCGATAGTTTAGGAGAAGATAAAACTTACTCGCTTTGAATTTTGCTAACCCAAGCTCATCAAAAATCCAATATGGATACATCTATCCATTCCAGGTCCAACCGCTTCATAAATTCGAGGACAGACAGACAGAACTGAGGCTATTATTATATAGGGGATTTTTCCAGGGTTGGCAAAAACCCGGGTTTTTTCAGATAAAACCCAACCCAGTGGGGTTTTTTAGGGTTTTTGAGGTTTTTGGGCTTTTTTCGGGTTTTATCAGGGTTTTTTCTATACTTTAAAGGATTTTAGATGCTTTTTTGGGGATTTGAAAACTATTCAGGTTTTTTGTTATGTAAGAGGACAGGATATATAATTAATTGTATGATTAAAATAAATCTAAAATGTTAATAACTTTTTTAAAATTAAAAAATTTAAAAATCAATTTTAAATTACGCAGAAGAAATTTTTGTCTAAATGAAAGGAAATTTTGAAATCTTAAAATAAATTTTTTTCATATTATAAAATTTTTCTAACATCAAAAAACTAGTTTTTAATAGCGATTATTTTATACTAAAAGTTGGCTTTGAAATAGTTGCATTTGAAGTTTTTTCTTTTCAATAAAATGTATTAAATTATTGCTCTATATTTATTAGCAGTATTGTATTCAGAAGATATTTTTTTAGTTAATTTGTAAGTTATATATGATAAGTAGCAAAATTAATTATATTATCCCCATGTTTATTATTTGCAGTTGTTATACATATTTTTTACCCAATTTTTCTTGTCCATTTTTCGATTAATTTTATCACATGTAATACTTCAATATTCTTATTTTTTTCATCATACATTCTTATTAACTTTGTTTAATTTAGATTTTATTGTATTTGTTATACAGATAATTTTTTTTTCATGAAAAATTTTAAGTTTTTGTTTTTTCTAGCCGTTTAGACTCCCTCAAATTAAAAAAAAATTCTAGGATCATTGTCAAAGATGAAATATGTAATATATATTATAGATTTAATTCAATATATTTATTATTAGTTAAATATGTGGAATTTTAAATAAAGATTTTGAGAACCCAATTTTGAAAAAAAAAAAAAAACCTTGGGTTTTTTCAAGTGGGTTTTTTTTTTGAAAAAAACACGCCCGGGTTTTTCGGGTTGGGCAAATGAAGCCAACCCTGGATTTTTCACGAAACAATCTTGCACAGGCACAGAATACATTTTAAGTGTTTCATCTGCTTTTGAATAGATAGTGCGTTTTCTAAGAAGTCATTTTTTAGTAGTCTGTACAGTTTTTCTAAATACAACTCATACAGCAATTACTAAGACCGATATCTAAACTTCGATCACGTATACTAAAAAGATAGTCACATGGTCGCGTAATTCTCCAGACGTTTACCATGCACTTAAGCCACGGGTCTGTGAAATGGTATATTTACAGCCCAACTCCTGTTCCGCAGCTTCCGATAGGCACATTATAATGTGCGGCAATTTGCCACCCAAAAACAGCCACCGCGACGAAACGTGCCAAGGAATGTTTTAATGCAAACCCCGAGGGGTGATACCGAAATTTGCGACGGCACACACTGAAAGGCAATCTCATGCAAGTCACGCAAGATCTTAATCAATCAAGCATACGGATCACGCGAAATATGATAAAAGGTGTTTCGGTTTTTATTACTGCACCAGAAAAATATCGAGTCGCTCACTACTCGCGCCATTTACATACTGCGGAAATCCGACGAATGCAGTCGGAAGATTTACACCAGGCTCTGGAACGCGTAAGGAGAGAAGCAGAATTTAATCACTTTCGGGCTAATGACCTCTCCTCAAACACATTCCAGAGCATATGCTGTATTACAAGTGGTTTCGCCTGTCGCTGTTTACAGTTTTAAATATGGCTATTCTGTTCAGAATTATAATTATTTCGTTTTCGGAATACTTTGCGACAAAAAGAGGAGGCCTTCAAGCAAGTGACAGAGTTCGACGAGAATTTTCAAAAGCAGGCATGCAAGTGGTCAGAGGCATATTAACGTGCAAGCTCGAGTTAACTCGAGCGCGCTAAACTGGCCAAACTGTGCACACTCGAGATAATTCGAGCATGGTTGTACTTTGTGTTGCTATAATTTTTCACACTCGAATGCAATCGAGATTTGAAAATAATGTAAAAAAGTCTATGTGCGCGTAATATTACTATGTTCGACTATTTTCTGCAATGTTATCAAAATCCAAAATTGCAATAAAAATTTTGATTATTTTTTTTTATTTTTGTTATTTTTTTTGGCAAAGACAACGTTCTAAATTGTGTTTTTTACATAAAAAAATTGATTTTTTTTGGCCGGCGTTTTTTTTTAAAAAAAAAACTGTGCATTAAGGAGTTAAAAAGGAGAAAAGTGAATTAAAATTGACAAACGAAGTGAAGAAATGTGACTAACAAATGAAATATATACGTGTGTGTGTAAGACTACATCAGATAACAAAGTAAACTAATATTGGGATTTTGTATAAAATCCCGAAGACGGCCCCTTAACCCTGTAAGCTGCCAATTTTTATTTTACCAGAAATACTTCCAAAAAAGGCATATTTTTATTGCATATAATTAAGAACCATACTTAATACAATAAGCATAAGAATTTTTTCTTTTTTTTTTCACATGCAGAAGTCACACCATCCGTTGAAAAATATTAATACTATATAGTCTCTTTAAATAATGAAAGATAGGGAAAACTAGAAAAGAAGAGAAGAAAATATCGATGCCCGTACGCCATACGGGCAAACCAGTTGGGGCCAATTTTGGGTAGCACGTACACTGTACGGGCAAACCCGCTTAAGGGGTTAAGGAATATACTGTTGGCGCATGCGCCCCAACGTCATATTTCATGTGGAATACCGCCATTTTGACAGACGATAGTTCGCTGTAAGTGACGTGAGCAAATACTGATGTTAAAACCCGAGGCTCACAATTTTTCTTATGTTTTTTATTAAATTTAATGGCTGCAGATAACTGTATAAATTTATGTTGTGTGTAAAAATAAGAAAAAGAAGCAGCTGGTCAGTCGATTTCTTTAACAAAAAGTGATACAACATATACTGTCATGAACTTCCCGTAATCTGAGTTCAAACATATCGAGGTAAATTTATAGCCAAAAGCCCTCATCAAGGCACCAGAAAATTTAGTGGTTTTCAAATCTACAGTCAAGGTCAAAATCCCCACGTCTCCTAGCTTTTCCCTTTTTAAATCATAATTTAAAGTGATCAATGAGGTTTACAGTTCATGTCCTAGGCGAAGGGAGTAACCAATTAAAACTTTATAGTGCCCTATCGGCCGATTTAGGTCATTTCCGAAGAAAAAGAAAATGCAAGCTATCAGAGACATTTTTAGACAGTTTTCTACAAAGGTTTTTTACCCAGATGTTTACATCGTACACAGACGCTACTTAAATTTTTCCTGTTAGCTGATCTCTCAGTTTGTCCGGTTGCTATAATGAAGTGGGAACCCTCCAATGCTCTGATAATAAAGGTATTAAGATGGTGTCTTGATCTGGGCATGATTACAACCGCCCGTTGTAGATTCCGTCTTATTACATGTATACATATCTTTATATATTAAATTCTTCTGTCCGTGTGCTTGTAATAGAATTCCTCCTAAACGGCTGGGCTGATTTTGATGAAATTTTGTATGTAATTAAGTTGATTCGAGAATGGTTTAGTTTCACAATTTGATCCGATTGAAAATTGTTTTTTTATTAAAAATCCAGAATTGCGAGCTTATTATGGATACTATAATGCCTCTCGAAATCCTTTAATGCCAACGTATCTTTGGCGGAGTGGTCAGCGCAACGGGCTTCGGTACGAGAAATCCCAAGATCGAATCCCCGTACAGGCGACGTGTGAATTAAAATTTATTCTGATTACGTTTGTGACGACTGTACACGTGGAGGCGCCAAGTATTTTTAAAATATTTTTTCCTTACTTTTCCATTTATAATTGATTTATAATTTATTTAAAAACATTTTACAATCAGTTTACAGAGTTAAAACAGGACAATGCCTGTCGGGTCGTCTATTATTTGTGTGTGTGTATTACATTTTTAAATATGAAAAATTATGTAATTATTTTAGGTTTGGAGCACTCTGGTCTACTTTTTAGCGAAGAGAGAGATACTAAAGAGGAACCTACTGCTTAAAGCCGATTTTAAACAGCTGCGAACATCCGTGATAGAAGTGGGATTGGAATTCTAGACTCTGGTCCCGAAATGCAGCGCCGTACCCATTCAGTCATAGTTCCTAGTCTTATGCAAGTTCCATAGCAAAACTATTGCATGTT
>CM063499.1:32034745-32172245 GCA_032207245.1 Pardosa pseudoannulata | reverse complement strand
TATTTCGACAGAGGCAGTTGTACGTCTCTACTCAGGCCTACGTGTATCGAATCACATACCTGTGGTCTGAAATTGTTTTTTTTTTTTTCGTGTATATAGAAATTATGTATATAGCAGAGGTGTAAATAAATCAATTATTCAAGAAACACCTCATTCTTCATTGTGTCATTAAAACAGGGACCGGATACATCACAATGGAACTAAAGGACGAGCCCCCTTTTAGTGTCTAATATGCTATAGCATAATGCCAAACCTGGGTGAGACATTCTCATAAGGGAGGACAAAAGAAAGTTTTGGGGAGAGCAGTCGACTTGTTTTAATCTTCTAAATGGAGTCACACCAGGATAATGGAAGCGTTAGATTCAAACAAAACAGCTCTTTATCCCATGCTCTGGGCTCAACAAAAAGACCTCATGACACGCCATCTAAACGTAATAGGCTGTGGTCTCTTTGACAACTGAGGCACGGGGCCGGAGAAGGCTGACTTCTAAATAATTTAGCCAGGTAATAATAAGCGCAGGAATTCAGCGAATGCATCGCGTTTGATCGATGGCTGACCTATATATATCCGCATCGATTTTGGTAGAAACTGCGATCTATTTTCGGTGTCATACACAAAACGAGGCACGCGCTCAAATTCTCATCTTTTACCGCGGAAAAATACATAAAACACTTATTTTTCAAATTTCTCAGACGAATAGAAGCTACTGTGAAGTACTGTTCCTGTTTGAAATTTTACAAAAAGCACCGCGTTCTGCCCTTTTCGAATAAATTTACTTTACGCTGTGTGTTTTTAAAAAAGTATTTATTTATTTCTAGGGGAGGTGGAATACAACTGGGTTCTGTACACCAAAGTTCTTGTTGATTCACTTGCCCTGATGTCCAGCTGATGAACCAAATTGTGAAACTGCTTTCAAACATTGGAAGAGTAAAAAGCAGTACTGCACATTATTTCAGAAATTTAGTGTAAAATATCAATTAAACTGTCGTTATGGATCTTTTCTGTATTTTATTTATTAAATTATACTACAAGCATACAATTTATGTTTCTCTATATCCAGAATAATTAATTCTCTTTTCCTTTAGAAGTAAAAATAAATCAGTAAGCATGCTCAAATAAAACATACAGTAGTGGTTGGTATTTTGTGTAGAATATAATTTGTCATAAAAATTTGTCAAAAAATTAATATATATATCACATTTAATTTGAATTTTTTTAGTGCTTTATCTGTTCTGTAATTCAATACACAACGCGCGTGACAGTAAAATAATTGTTTTTTAATTTTAGTAAGGATATTAATTAAGGGGTTTTTTAAAGGCTTTAAAGGTGGTGTGGCAACTGTGCCGAGCCCGTCAATCCAGAGGTTTCTGTCAGTAAGCACAAAAATGACAAAGAGCGAAAAATAAACACATAAAAGAGCAAAAAGACAGAAGAGTGGATTCGTGAGTTCATTGCACAACAAATTAAGATGTTTCCTCAATCAAATTATTTTAAATGAAACAAAACTATCAGCGCCATAACAAATCGGCCAGCGTTCCGCCCCTGGTCTAATAGACTCCGTCACAATGTGCGATTAATAGTCGTATCTCGTGTAACCCTGACTAGACCGACAAGCTTTCCTACACAAGGAAAATGAGCTACAACAACATTAAGAGTTGCTAAATTTTTTAAACTGCTTACATTGTTAATGAAACAATCTAAAAGCTAATTTGAATTTTGAAATAAATACAACCATTTAGGGAACAGAACCGAATGATGTGTACAAAGCGGCTAGTAAAGTACAACAATTTACATTGTAACAATTCATATTGTTAGTGAAACACAGTCTAAAAACTAATTTGAAGTTTGAAATAAATACAATCATCATTTAGGGAGCCAGACCGAATGTTGTGTATGAAGCGGCTAGATATTAAGTACAACAATTCATATTGTTAGTGAAACACAGTCTAAAAACTAATTTGAAGTTTGAAATAAATACAATCATCATTTAGGGAGCCAGACCGAATGTTGTGTATGAAGCGGCTAGATATTAAGTACAACAATTCATATTGTTAGTGAAACACAGTCTAAAAACTAATTTGAATTTTGAAATAAATACAAGCTTCATTTGGGGAACAGGACCGAATGATGTGTACGAAGCGGCTAGTAAAGTACAACAATTTACATTGTTAGTGAAACACAGTCTAAAACCTAATTTGAATTTTGAAATAAATGCAATCTTCATTTAAGGAGCCAGACCGAATGTTGTGTACGAAGCGGCTAGTTAAATACAACAATTCACATTGTTAGTGAAACAATCTAAAAACTAATTTGAATTTTGAAATAAATGCAATCTTCATTTAAGGAGCCAGACGAATGTTGTGTACGTAGCGGCTAGTTAAATACAACAATTCACATTGTTAGTGAAACAATCTAAAAACTAATTTGAATTTTGAAATAAATACAACCTTCATTTAAGGAATAGGATCGAATGATGTGTACGAAGCGGCTAGTAAAGTACAACAATTCATATTGCTAGTGAAATACAATCTAAAAACTAATTTGAATTTTGAAATAAATGCAATCTTTATTTAAGGAGCCAGACCAAATGTTGTGTACGAAGCGGCTCGTTTAAGTACAACAATTCACATTGTTAATGAAACACAATCTATAAACGAATTTGAATTTTGAAATAAATGCAATCCTCATTTAGGGAGCCAGACCGAATGTTGTGCACGAATCGCCTAGTTAAGTACAACAAGGATGTTTAGAATGAAGGATCTTCCTCTTACAGCTCTATCATTCCATTTTCGTCTAGCTTGTATAGTTTATTTCGTATACTACACAACCTTTGTTAACAGAAAAACACAACTCTCAAATAAATAACGCGACGCAGTGCAGTCAAAACAATTCCTCATAATTTTTCGGTCCGACATCAAAATATCAAAGGTTGAAGGGAAGAAAAATATAAATACCCGGCCAGATAAAGAATAGGCGTGAAAGCTGCATGCCTCAAGGGCAATTTGTCGGAAATAAAGATACATATCACAAGCCAACGGTTTCCGAAAAGTAAAAACAGTGATTCATAAAATTTCAACATAAAAACTTTCGCGATCGGGAGAAAACATAAAAATGCAAGGAAGGTTGTAATATCATATTTATTCGAATATAACATGTACGCTGCTTTTTTATAAGAAAATATGTCGAAAAATTATAAGTTATGTATAACGCACACCTAAAATTTGACGCCCAGATAGAAAACCAATCAGGAATTTTCACGTTTTCTAATTATAATTTTAAACAATAGAAGACAAAAAAGTAAGCAGGACAGTACCTATTTTTCTTTCATTTAGGGGCCTAATTAGTGATTTCTAAAGGGTTTTATAACGGACTCTAACGTCTCTCAAAAACGACACTTTTCCTCAGCCGAGTTTGTGACTTTGTGACCGAGTTTGTGTAAAATCTGAACAAATGCGATGAAAAGGGATGAGAAAATCCCCAAATTATCATATAAATCGTCTCTATGGGTTTGTGAAGACCATTTATCGATAAGTAAATGTTTTCTTTTGTTTAAATATTACTAGTTTAGAAAAATTAAAGCATATAAAAATGCATATATACCCTTAAAAGGCCTGTTGATTAACCGGTGCTATTTAACTTTTAAAACTGCTAATTTTCGAGTATTATCACAGAGTTCAAGTACAATAAATGTTCGATAAAGCATATAAATATCGTAAAACAAATATCTAAAGCATATAATTATCTAATAAATAACTCGGGGGAGGGGAAGGTTATGTATTTTCAAGGTATTATAAATATTTTCTTTAGAGATGCATACTTTCTTAAGTGTATTAATTCACAGTGATATTTTTCCATTCTTAATGAATTCATGATTGATTGTTAACTAATTACTGCGCGAATCCAGGGTATCAAAATCTAATGAGCTTGGCGCGAGTCTTCTGATAAAACTAAAATTAATTTAATTAATGATTTGGTTTGGAGTGCTACGGTCTACTTTTTGCAACACGAGGGTTAATGAGACCGGGACCTACAGCTTAAAGCCGATTCCGAACGGCTACGAACATCCGTGCCACTGTGGGATTCGAACCCACGAACTCCGGTACCGAAGGCCAGCACACTAACCAATTGGCCATCGTTCGGCAATTTAATTAATGAATTAATGTTTGAAAAACATATTAACATCAAATGTCATCCACTACAAGTTTTAAAAATATGTATTTGAACAAAAAAAAAAAAAAAAAAAAAAAAAAAACTACGTACATTTTTAGTACGTTGAAACTTCTGAAAGAATCCTCTATTAAGTTTCATGGCTAGTGTTTAACTTCTATAACAAACCGTATACCAAATGACGGCAATGAATAAAACTGCAGCAGTCTCCTGAAGTAATACGAATAGATCTCGTACTAAAAAGAGGAAAACTAACATATTGTGTGTGGGTACATTTTGAACCGGAATTGTACCGGGAGCGGGCGTTTTGCGCGTAAATTTAGTTATTCAGTTAAATCTCAATAGATCGAAAATTATTTAACTTTTAAACCAACTTTTTGTATTTCATATTTAAATATATAAACAAATATATAAATAGAAATATATAAATAACCATAAGATTTTTGTAAACAAAAAATATATTTTTTAGTGAATAAATTTATAATAGTATCGTAAATATGAAAAATCAAATAGAAATAGTAGTATATAGTTTTAATTTTTTCCTGTTCTGTGGTTCCGCATCGACTCATGTAAAAACTAGTTTTTATTTGCCTCAATTTTCCCAGAATCTATGTAGTAGACAAGAACATTCGGCTTCGTTTTCCTGTTTATACCATTATTTTTGTACCCACAAACAAACCATGTTGTTACACTAACCCGTACTAGTACGTGTCACGTGCTCAAGTATCAATCGTCAGAAAACGTAATAGTACGTACTAGTAAGATGTGTTAAAAGGATGAAGAGGATCTGAGAAGTGGCGCCGAATTTTGGAGAACTCTTACGCTCGCACCGCTAATTTCATTTTCCCGTAGCTTTTAAACACAAGTTGAAAAAATAAAAGTGGCTGTTAACAAATGTAAATGAACTAGGTTAATAAGCCCGCATATAATTGAATGACGTTTCACGTTCTCCTTTCCAATCGCTTTCAAGCAATAGAAAAAGTATGTAACTTTAATAGAATGCCTTCTGTGTAAATTTATAAAATAAGGTTCTATGTCTGGTATAATATAAAATAATTTGGTAGTTTTATAAAAAGCAAAAAGAGTTCACCAGCTTATATGCTTTATTCATAATGCGATGTTACACGCTGCGAAATTTCTAAATAGTCCCCATAAATTAGGTATATTTCTACAAAATATAAAGTTTTACCCAGAGCTTTAAACAAAAGAATTAATCGCTGAAAGCGAAAGCAAATAGAAACCAACTTGGAATTAAAAAAGCAAAGCGAGGAGCTTTTGTTTTGTTAAAACAGTAAAATAGAAAAGTTAAAAGCTGTATAACGCATTACGTAAACAATTAAAAACGAATCCAAAACATAGTTTGGTATGGTTTGGAGTGCTACGGTCTAGTTTTTGCAACACGAGGGCTAATGAGACCGGGACCTACAGCTCAAAGCCGATTCCGAACGGCTATGAACATCCAAGCCCTAGTGGGATTCGAACCCATGAACTCCGGTACCGAAGGCTAGCCCCCTAATCATTCGACCATCGTTCGGCTCCAAAACATAGAAACAGCTAAAATGAACTAGATAATGCAATGGCATTCATTTCTATAACTTAATAAATGAAAACAAAATTTACAATGATATATCTTCAGTATTTAAATTTAAACCATAAAAATGAAAACTATTGCCTTGCATGCTTTCGGTTAAATACAGAGTTTCGCAATTTCTATTTAAAAAAAAAGTTGGAGGCATTTTACTATTTCGAGATTGATATTTGTCAACTTTGAATTATATTTAAATGTTCCTAAAGCGGACCTGTGTTGCCGAAAAGGCTACGAGGGCCGCATAAGAACTACATCATATGCCGGCAAATCACATAGTATACTTTTATGGGTTTTTTTGGAGCGCTACGGTCTACTTTTTGCGACACGAGGGCTAATGAGACCGGGACCTACTGCTTAAAGCCGATTCCGAACGGCTACGAACATCCATGCTATAGTGGGATTCGAACCCACGAACTCCGGTTCCGAAGGCCAGCACCCTAACCTTTCGGCCATCGTTCGGCATACTTTTATGTATATGTGTGCGTGTGTATTTCAGGTGAAAATTGTTATTATAAATAATTATTCATAAATTAATAAAACATTAAGAATTTATATACCGTATATTTCCACGTATAAGGTGAACTTCAGATAAGACGAGGTATACATTTTCAGCCATTTTTTTCAATTTTAGCATATAGCCGCCATATAAGGCGACCCCAAAATTCTCAATAATGTTGTAATGCGTAGATATACAGAACAAATTTTATTTTTTAGCACCTTGCAACACCACATTGGAATTGTTGCATTGATTAATACTGCATACTTTGTTTATGAAATTATGCTCTATTCGTAGTTATTCGACTTGCCAATTACGAAACAAGTGAAAGTGGAAACAGTGATAAAATCGTTTAAAAAGTGTGGGATTTCTAATGCTATGGATGGCAGTGACGACGATATGCAGGGTTGGAAAAAAAAATCAAAAAATCAGATTTGATTTAAATCAGATTTTTTTTTATTTAAATCGTTTTTATTATTTTTTTCTCAATACTAATTTTAACTGTTTTTATGATTTTTGCAATATCCCCCTATATAATAATAGCATAAGTTATCTGTCCGTCTGTCCACCAATTTATGAAGCGGTTGGACCTCGAATGGATTTCCCGGCTAAGTGCAGGCGATTCAATTTATCAATTTATCCACATAATAGGTAAAAATTACAATTTTTCTAGCATTATGACGTCATTCCTTTAACCATCTCATTGAATCATTTTGTATTTTAAATTATTTAAATATCGCGTGCATTATTTTCATACGTTTTATCACTGACCTTACATATAAAACAAATAATTTTCTTTTATATTTGTACTAAATAATAGATTAAGTATATAAGTGATAATTTTAAATTTAATCATCGATTATTTTTTATTGCAATGAAAATTTTATCACCGGTATTAACAACAAATCCTTTTTATGAAAGTTTAAGAGTCTATTTCACGGACTCATAAATATCTAGCGTTTAAGTTATATATATTTGAAAATTAAGAATTTTGTTTGTTTGTGTGTTTGTTTTTTATACATAACCACGCGGTTTGACTAAATGAATTCAGCATGATTCTAAACTGCATTCACGCAGTAGGGCAAATTCTCAAATTATGACAATTCTGGCTTTAGTTTCAAACGGAAGGGTAGTTTGTTGTTTGTCTATTGGCTGTTGTAAACATGAAAATCAATGGGAAGGGCATTGTAGTAGTTCGTCACGTTGCGACAAATTGCCTTATGTAGGGAGACTTAAGAGGAGTATGAAGATAAACACATTATTGAGCGTGTACCAGATAATTCTCAGCCAAAACACAAACCATTTTATTACCTGCTTCATAGGGTACTTTACAGTGCTGGAAAATTAAAAATTTTATTGATTCCGTCATATGACGGGCTATATGCTAGTACATAGAATAGTTTGTTATAAGAAGTAACATCTTATCTATCTAGTACATTCTACACACTGATTACCTAAAATTAAATATATAAGTTTTAATCTAAATACATTCCATTATTTTGTAATTGGATAGTGCAAACTAAATAAGATATAAATTTAAAGAACACATTAAATATTCTTTTAACACAAACTATTTATTTAAAAAAACAAATCCCAATTATTTCAATATTTTTAAGCACCGATTTATGGATTTAATTGTTTCAATAAAAACACTAGCTTTGATGCTTTATCCACTCCTAATTGGTTATGAAGGCTAGAATGGACAATACCAAAAGAAGAAAACTGATCTTTCCATTCCAGCAGATGAAGCCACGGCTGTTATTTGGTAGACAAACTGGATTTCAAGTTCAGTAATACTCAATTCCACCAGTCATAATCAATCATTGTTCTACCCCCACTACATACTTCCCGATAACAACCCCTAAATTCTTGGAAAGCACACGCTATCTATTTACACTTATTTACTTATTGGTATTACTGTGCTGACTAATTCCCAATTCTCCTGTCTTTGGAATATAGGTTTTAAAAGTGAAAAAAAAGGGTTTAAATCAATGATTAAAAAAAAAAAAAAAACTGATTTAAATCATGCCAACCTTGACGATCCTGATGACGACGCAGAATTCGACTCATGAGGTACAGAATGGGACCCATACGATAAACTCAACAATGAAAATGAGGATGTACTTGAGCCCTCAGATGATGAATGTGAAAATTTTGCAGGATTTTAAAAACATTGGAGAGTGACTTGATTTCATTTTATAATGATGTTTTGCCATCAACATTTTTTTTGTACCTGTCGTATAAGATGACCTCGGACTTTTGGGTGTCATTTTTAGGTTTTAACCCTCCAAGTGGAACACATTGAGGAAAAAAAGTCTCCAAAATATACGATAACGGTTAACTGTGTCAGTGGCCAAAACCTTCTATGATTTTTCCTTCACCCTTTGTCGACTAGAATGGAATACGGGAAACCCACCCTCGTCATTGTCCCTTTACTTCCGGTTATAAATAGATATATAAATAGATATTATAGATTGCTAATTTTTAATACACAAAGCTCGTCGAGTCTCATCCCATAAGAAATAATGGATTCTACTAAAAGTAAAAATATTCTTTGAAAGACTTGTCTATATTTTTTACGAAAGTCATCCAAGATATTTAAGTGGTGCAATTAGAGATACATTTGTTACCGCGAACGAAATACTTCGAAATAGAGATTTACAGAGCCATGAAAAACTATCAGTGTCTTTATGCCTCAGGAGGTAGGGGTGCATCCCTCAATAAATGTCAGTCAAACAGGGGTGCAGTTCCTAAACAATCGACCTGACCCTCCTACCGCAAAACTCCATGGGGGAAAGAACTAAAGCAAAAATGTTCATTACATATATTTTTGGAGCGTTTTTAGAGGTCGAAAATTGTACGTTAAGACTTCATCGGTTTGGCGGAATTGTACGTGTGAACCACTTAGAGGGTTAAGTATCGTCTTATACGCGGAAATATACGGTATGTAAAAACCTTCATAGCAATTGTGATCCCTAAATCAAATATATTACTATAATTGAATACCGTGTGGCTCACGACAAGACGTAAATAAATGTAATATTTGTTTCAATTATAAATTTCGTGAATTACGCCGAGGGCCCCAAAATTATACTGGCGAGTCACCCATTCCTACAATAACATCATCTAGTACCTCACTAATGGTACTTAAAAAAAGATATGCCACAATCTAAGGTACGGAATAACTATAAATTAGGTCACTAATTGATGCTAACTTTCTAAGGCTCATTAGACGTAGAATGCACCGATGTTAATCTATAAATATCACATTAAACAATAACTTATTTTGCATCTGATCTCAATACTCAATTAACGGCCATACAGAGGTTGCGTATATTAAATGAGACGTGGTCTAGCAACAAAGTCGATTAGTATTTTATTTTTGATAAACTATTCAAACTATAAAGAGCAATTTCCTTATTCTCTTAAGGGGATCGTGAACATATGAAGTATTTTTACAAATTATTAACTCTTTAAAAAATGTGTACATATAAATTAAAGTATAAGTATATGAACCGCATATTTTCTTAAAATCAATAACCATTTTTATATAATTCAATTGATAAATTTTTATTAATTTTTAAAATGTTCCCAGACTTCAATTTTCATAGATTCCCACAGCATGTTTACCAAACATTCCTAATATATATATTAAAACAAATAGGAGTTTCCGTTTTAAATTTCATTACACACATTTGTTTATATATAAGGATATTTTAACTATAACTATCTTTATTATATTCTAAAATAAAATTCTGGCAATTATATCCCTAAAATTACAATTTTTGGCGAAATGTACTTGATTCTCTTTTAGCTGTGGAAACCTTCGGCGAATTCGAGAATACCAAATTAATTTCAGCTTAGCTCAACTATTCTTACACACGTAACGAAAAACGGTAGATGTGATGAAAAGTACAGCAAAACAAATGATTATAATTTGAGATTTATTCAAGTGATAGAGCTCCGCAAAGTGAAAAACTTAATGTCGCGTTTGTCCACCTCTATGATTTTTTTCAAAAAAATCAACTTATTTAAATCATGCCAACCATGCTTTAAATTACGCGATTTTTACAAAGGGGGGAGTTGAACCCATTTCTGATCCGTTAAGAGGCGGCAAGGTTGGGAATCACTGATTTAGAGAAATTAATTTTATGTCTGAACATCGAATACTAATGAAAATTTTCAACTACTCTATATTTAAACACAGTTAACTATTTAAATGTGAAATCGAAAACATGCATACCTATTAAAAACGTCAATATGCCTTAAAATTTAGAGACAACACTTTCGCTATTTATGCCTCCTGCACGAAAAAATGTAAAATAAAAACAAAAACCCAAGTGAGAAAAACATCTCAAATCTGAACGGATCGTTAGCTATATCAAAAATACTGTTCTAAATACAAGATAATAGAAATTGATGCTTCCTCTGGTCTAACGATAATTGGAGCATGTGACGGGTTAAATAATTATCCGGATTCATCCGTAATGTACGAAATAGTTAGGCGAATCCCGTAAGAAGAAAATAGTTAATGATGCGGAGAATGGGGGTAGCGAAAGATCGTGTCGAACAAGGACAAAATCGCGGAGGGAAGAAGAAACAAAAATGACAAACTTAATGGGGACATATATCCCTTATCATCGTCGCGAACAGCTTTTAATGGAGGACGGTCCGTTGACGAGCGGCATTAAAAGATTGAAAGTTTGCCCCGTGAAGAAACGCACAGTGTGGGTGGAAACGGGATTATTTGGACGCGGTAATGACGCAGATTTTAATTTCACAAATTTCTAGCTTTTCATTTCTTGAAATTTACTAAGAAGCATAAAAGCAACAGTCATTCCGTAAATTAGCAATTTATCGACCTATATTAGTAGAGAGAATGAGAGTGTATGTCTGTAATCGGATTGGTCGAGAAAGTTACGACCCCCCCCCTTAATATGCGGAGAAAAAGGGAGGTCAAAACCATTGCTTACAGATGATTCCCAAGGTTAGGAATATCGACCCTCACTATGAGATGCAAACCCTCAATATTCGGTAGCAAAAGACACCATACCTTTAGCCATTCTCTCGAACAGGGGACATTGCATACATATTATATATATACATTGCATATACACACACATCTAGATATACATGTAAACACATATATATGTACATATGTATTATATAGGGTAACACAAAAAACGGAAATTTTTGACATGCGTAGTGACAGCCATGAGCAGGAGCCAACACTGTAAGACCTTGAGCAAGGAAAGACTGCCATTTTATTAACCCCTTAACAGTTTCATTTTTTTCACGAATTTTAACCAAAAAATGTCACATTTTTTTATTGCATTTTTTCGTGTATTTTACATTTGTAAGCTGGAAAATGTTATTAAAAGTAATATTTCTAATTATTTTAAGCATATATAACAACTTTTTTACAGGAAATAAAATCATGTTTTCCTTAGAAGTTGTCTTTTCTCTCTCATGTACTCTAGACAAGGAAGCTACGTATACCGTTGTGGCATATAAAAAATACAAATATTTTCGATTACAATTACTCCCAATTACTTTGAATTGCAAATACAACTCAATTTACTTAATCTGTTTTTTTCAAAGATCAGATTTAGTGCGATAAATCTGGAAAGAGGGCAAGAGGCATAGTCCAACGTCACAGTCCGGCCAAAAATACCTAGTTTCTTTTTTTCTAATTCTTTTTCACCGCTGTCAGTGAATACACATAGCACTGGTTTGAATGTCTTAGTTTTTGCCTGCCTGTAGGGGGAATTACCTCTAAAAAGTCTCGCTCGGTTATTCTTTCAAAAACTCAAAGATAAAAACTCGTGGAGTAATGTAAATCCTAACAGAAAACTCGCGCATTGAAACAAACAGAATACACTTCGGAAACTAACTGCTTGTGAACATCTATACAACTAATTTGACATAAAAAATTCTAAAGATACGGCCAAACAGTGAGAACGACAAAGAAGTCAGATTACCCATACGACGTACGGGCAAGTAATTGAAGACACGGTAACCGCTCCCGTACGGTGTATGTACAAAACAGCCAAGGGGATTAACCACGGATCAATGGAACAGGCTACAGCGTACATTCGCCATGAAAACGATATATAAAAGCAGTGACAGTTCGGAAGCTGCGCAGAGGGAAATCCGGCGTTTTTACAAGTTAGGACGGCATGGTGCCGATAAAAGTTGGATTAATAATCCTGAAGAGATCTGCCCTAAAGAAGAAACCAAAAGGACGACAAAGTGCTCGTACTCCACTAAATATTGAACTTGTACGCAATTCTGTTCTTTGGAGCCCATGGCGTTCAATTCGTAAGCCAGCATCTATTGTTGATGGTTTGGTTTGGAGCGCTACGGTCTACTTTTTGCAACACGAGGGCTAATGAGACCGGGACCTACTGCTTAAAGCCGATTCCGAACGGCTACGAACATCCATGCCAGTGTGGGATTCGAACCCACGAACTCCGGTTCCGAAGGCCAGCACCCTAACCATTCGGCCATCGTTCGGCGCATCTATTGTTGAAATATTCCGGATGAGTGACACCCTGGCCCTTAGATCGCCCGATTTGTGATTTTTTCTTATGGGGCTATCTCAAGAGTAAAGTATACACAACTCGACCAAGAACTTTCGGTAAGTTAAAACAGATAATTCAGGATGAAATTCACAGTATCCCACTTGAAATATTGCAGCGGCCAATTAAGAATCTCAACAACAGATTTCAAGAATGCATTTGTACAGATCGGCATCTAAAGGACAAAATTTTTAAAAAGTGATAAATTCCATTAATGCTTCTCAAGCTGCAAACTTTAAGATTTCTATTACTATAAATAAAATGTTTTATTTTCATCAGTTTTGGTTTTATTGAATTGTAAAAAGATCCCCTTTTTTGTGTCACCCAGTACATGTAGCCTGCTGAAATAAAATGCATGCCGAATGCGGCCTGAGAATATTAGGTTGGTCTGGTCCAGGCTCTCAATGTTAAATCGTAAATCCCCAACTATATCAACAGGCTACGTCGATTTTCGTGCACCACGTATTTCACAAAAGCTAACTTGCCTCAAAGATCACCCAATATCGCTGGATCTATCTGAATGATGGTCTTCCAAATAAGCAGATTTGTGATTAATATCACTACTTAAAGGTCACGGCACAGTCCATGTTGCCAATTTCCGGAAGACATTTCTGAGGAGAAAGATTTTTAGCGTAAAACATCAACCGTGACACTACCTTTGAAAAATAAAAAGGCCCAAGGTATTCTACAAAAATTCCTAAATCCCTTAACCCGTGTTCCGAGGAAACAGTGATGCTCTGTGAACTTCGAGAAACGCGCCCCCCAACATTTGAAAATCAGTAAAAAATTTAAAAGGTTATTTAAGGCACGAAGGAAAAATTGAAGAATTTTGGGATTTCCGCTCAAACCGAGTTTTAAACTACTTCTGGAAAAGCGATTCAAAGTTTACAAAAGTTTTCAACATCGTACGTGATTTTTTTTATCATCGTTCCATAACGCCGTTTTTGGTTTTGAATATTTTAGGGATAAAAACGTGAAAGACTGGCGAATATAAAAAATACATCAACGGAGCTATTTCTTGCATAATATTGAAAAGCATATGTGTGTGTTTATATATGTTTTGTGTGTGTGTGTTTAATATGTGTTTTGTGTGTGTGTATGTTTAATATGTGTTTTTTTTGTGTGTTTAATATGTGTTTTGTGTGTGTGTTTAATATGTGTTTTGTGTGTGTGTGTTTAATATGTGTTTTGTGTGTGTGTGTGTGTTTAATATGTGTTTTGTGTGTGTGTGTGTGTTTTATATGTGTTTTGTGTGTGTGTGTGTTTTATATGTGTTTTGTGTGTGTGTGTGTGTTTTATATGTGTTTTGTGTGTGTGTGTTTTATGTGTGTTTTGTGTGTGTGTTTTATATGTTTTGTGTGTGTGTTTTATATGTGTTTTGTGTGTGTGTTTTATATGTGTTTTGTGTGTGTGTTTTATATGTGTTTTGTGTGTGTGTGTGTGTTTTATATGTGTTTTGTGTGTGTGTGTTTTATATGTGTTTTGTGTGTGTGTGTTTTATATGTGTTTTGTGTGTGTGTTTTATATGTGTTTTGTGTGTGTTTTATATGTGTTTTGTGTGTGTGTTTTATATGTGTTTTGTGTGTGTGTTTTATATGTGTTTTTTGTGTGTGTGTTTTATATGTTTTGTGTGTGTGTGTGTTTTATATGTGTTTTGTGTGTGTGTGTTTTATATGTGTTTTGTGTGTGTGTGTTTTATATGAGTGTTGTGTGTGTGTGTGTTTTATATGAGTGTTGTGTGTGTGTGTTTTATGTGTGTTGTGTGTGTGTTAAGTGTTTTGTGTGTGTTTTATATGTGTTTTGTGTGTGTTTTATATGTGTTTTGTGTGTGTTTTATATGTGTTTTGTGTGTGTTTTATATGTGTTTTGTGTGTGTGTTTTATATGTGTTTTGTGTGTGTGTGTGTTTTATATGTGTTTTGTGTGTGTGTTTTATATGTGTTTTGTGTGTGTGTTTTATATGTGTTTTGTGTGTGTGTTTTATATGTGTTTTGTGTGTGTGTGTTTTATATGTGTGTTGTGTGTGTGTGTTTTATATGTGTGTTGTGTGTGTGTGTTTTATATGTGTGTTGTGTGTGTGTGTTTTATATGTGTGTTGTGTGTGTGTGTTTTATATGTGTTGTGTGTGTGTGTTTTATATGTGTGTTGTGTGTGTGTGTTTTATATGTGTTTTGTGTGTGTTTTATATGTGTTTTGTGTGTGTTTTATATGTGTTTTGTGTGTGTTTTATATGTGTTTTGTGTGTGTTTTATATGTGTTTTGTGTGTGCTTTATATGTGTTTTGTGTGTGTTTTATATGTGTTTTGTGTGTGTTTTATATGTGTTTTGTGTGTGTGTTTTATATGTGTTTTGTGTGTGTTTTATGTGTTTTGTGTGTGCTTTATATGTGTTTTGTGTGTGCTTTATATGTGTTTTGTGTGTGTTTTTTATATGTGTTTTGTGTGTGTTTTTTATATGTGTTTTGTGTGTGTGAATACATTTGTACATATGTGCATGTCGGACACGTGTATATATATATATTTATATGTATGTGGGTTCATAAGTGTGTGAGCGCACGTGTGTGTGTGTGTATATATATGTACGTGTGTGATTGAGTGTGTGCGTGTATAATTATTACCTCTAAAATTCTCGCAATTCTCGTTCTATTTTCTCTACCTTAATTTTCCCGGCCACTCAAATTAAATCTCCGACATGATTTTTTGAGATTAGTTTCCTTTCCCGATGCTGAAAACCAACGCCGGAATCAATAACTGCTATGGAGAGCCTTCCTTTAAACCAAATGACAATTCACCCAAGAAAAAATGGAGATCCTTGAGAATTTTACATTCTGGGATGTACAATTTTCCAGACCAAATGTTTTAACAAACCCGCAGTAGACACATCTGTCTTGAGCTCACTCCCGTGAGAAGATAAACCACGTGATTAGCCACGCCTCAGGCGTGTGCATTTTCACAGCAAGACAGATGCCCAGGAAGGTTTGAATATGTACGACATATTGTGTGAATCTAACTAAATCACAATGAAATCAAAGGGTTTTTACTAAATGTTTGTCTGGTGTTAGAGTTCTAATGGAATACCTTTTTCAGCAGGATTCAACTGAAGGTACATTGCGAAACAAGCCTGGCTGTTATACAATAAGGGCTATTTCTGGTGTGATCGGCGGACAATATTTACCAGCTTTTGTATGTGTGTACGTGTGTGCGCGCGCATGTTTCACCAATTACAAATGGAAAAGGTTCATATCCATACTGGATAAAGGTTTTGCTTGGTTTGGTTAAGAGTGCTACGGTCTACTTTTTGCAACACGGGGGCTAATGAGACCGGGACCTACTGCTTAAAGCAGATTCCGTACGGCTACGAACACCCATGCCACGGTGGGATTCGAACTCACGAACTCTGGTACCGAAGGGCAGCACACTAATCAATCGGCCATCGTTCGGCACACTGGATTCAGAGCAAGCGTTAATCTAGGAAAAAATACTGCAAATGTTGAAAACTAGCATATAACCCGTCATATGACGGGATCAGTAAATGTTTTAATTTTCCAGAATTGTAAAGTACCCTATGAGGCAGGTAAAAAAATGGTTTGTGTTTTTGGCTGAGAAATATCTTGCAACAAAAAATAATCGATGGTTAAATTTTAACCCTTTCGTGGGTCGTGGGAAGATAACTTCCCACCTACGCGATCTTACAAAACACACCTGTAGGAAGTGCAAACCCCATTCTAATATATTGGTCTTGCTATTGGAATGACGGGAAGACTAATTCCTGCTTCGGTTTTTTGCTGTCATCTATTGTTCGATCGATTGAATAAAATTAGCAGTTCTGTTTTGAAAGTTTAAAAACGTGGAGCGAGAAATAAACGTCCCACGAAAGGGTTAAATTATCACATACGTACCTAATCTATTATTTAAGCCAAATATAAAAGAAAATACTTTACTTAATATCTAAGTTCAATGATAAAACGTAGGAAAATAATGCAGACGATATTTAAATAATTTAAAATAAGAAATGATTAAATGAGACGGTTAAAGGAATGATGTCATAATGCTACAAAAAATATTATTTTTATCTATTTATTATGTGATATTGATGAATCGAATCGCCTGCTCTTAACCGGGGAAAATAGGGCTTGAAAGGATGACATTAAATGCTCGAAAAGGGGAAAAGGGGTGGATTTCGAACGTTTTAAAAACTATAGTATTTTTTGCTGCGATACAAAGAATATTTATACCAATTATTTTAGAATCGGATCGCTATTTTTTTGCACCTTTATATTTTGAAAGTGTATTATAAAAAAAAGCCTTTTATTTAAAAAAAATCTATATTATGATTTTGTATTTTTACGGGAGTGGAGAGGACGACTATATTTAGTTTACAGTCCTAAATTTCTAGCGAGTGGCAATATTTGAGGCCCTCCTCCTGACACATTTAAAATAAAATTCTTCAAATCATATAAATATAAGTATTATCCTTATTTTTGATTACCTGTTTTCTTTCAGAAGTTTTTTTTTTATTGTAAAGCAAGTTTTAGGAAAAAAATAGTATTTTTTTTCCTTAAACACTTTAGCGAAATGGAAAAAAATCTGATAAATTAGAACATTTATCTGATCATTAATCTAATTACCCCACAGGGATATTTTTAGCACATTGTTTCCTTGAAGTATTATTTACTATTTGTAACCTAAAGACAGGAATTTTGTTCTTCTAAAGAAGAGTACTTATTATTTGGCCCTTTTCAACGAGACAAAACCAATTAAAATTAAAAAAAAAAAATTTTTTTCACATTTTTCATGAAAAGGATGTAACATTTTTCTTTTACTAATGCGTTACTGAATTTAATGCGCTCTTGAATATTCAGTTAATTAATAAAAATATAATCAGTTTTAGCAATTTATTCTTTCCTGAAATAAGGTACTTCCCCTGCCTCTCCTCTTAAAAACAGACGCCAATAAAACCCAAAAAACTCAATAAAACCCACCCCGGTTGTTTTTTTTAAACCCGGTCTTTTTGCAACTCTGTGTGCACCTTACAATTTTTTAATGACTATGGATATTAATAAAAACTAAATTTATCATACGGATTGGCATACGACAATTTTCGCACTTATTCCAATTCTTTAATCCCACTGCTGGCATGGATGTCCATAGCCGTTCGGAATTGACTTTAAGCAGTAGATCCCGATCCCATTAGATCTCATGTAGCAATAAATGAATGGTTTGGACCACTAATGGAAATATGTTATCTTATAAAATGATCTTTGTGACGTAAAAAAACAAATTCCTACAAAATATTTAATATTCATTTTTAATATATAAAACTAAAACTAAACTCCGTAGCACAACAGCCCTTAGTGGCCAGGGCCTACGCTGCCAATCTCTATTTCCAAGACCAAGGGCCCTGGCATATGGGGGATTCTAAGTAAAAAAAAAATTTACTGTACATCCTACAAAATTTTCGGAAAAAGCATACATTACTGATTAAAAATTATATTACGGTTAACTTCTGGATATTAAAACTAGAGCTGAATGTTATCTGAATTTTAATATTGTTTGCCAAATATCAATATATTAATATGTTCTAATATATATCACCTTATTATAGGTTTTGGTTTGGTTTGGAGTGCTACGGTCTACTTTTTGCACCACGAGGTCTAATGCGATCGGGACCTACAGCTTAAAGCCGATTCCGAACGGCTACGAACATCCATGCGACAGTGGGATTCAAACCCACAAACTCCGGGACCGAAGGCCAGCACCTTAACCAATCGGCCATCGTTCGGCACACCTTATTATAGAGTTTCAAATATAAGTGTGTTCTGTATAAAGTAATACAAACATATATCAATGTGTGTGTTGGTTATCTAGAAAACAAAAATTTAGTTTCTTAATCTGAATACGTAAACTTAAATTTTAATAATGCTTTAACAAAGAAAATCACATAACATATTACTAGTGTTCTTCAGTGGAAAAAAAAAATTGTAGAAGCGACAAAAAAGGAAAAAGGATGAGAAAAGATAAAACTTTCTGATTACCATCAAAATTCATTCATATATATATATTTTTTTTATTTGAAGTGACAGATGGTTCTAAAAATTTTTTAAATTTTTAGGAACAGGTTTTTCTAAAATCTCTTCAAATTTTCAGGAGAAAAAAAAAATCTGATTTTCGGAACAGACTCGTACAAATTTTCGAAAATTCGGAAATTTTTTTTTTTTATCAGAACCACCCTTGAGTCCTATTGCGAAGCATACGTCCCGGTTAGGTGGTTAACCTTACGCGGAACCCCCAGTGTTTAGTTCCTAAGCATGCTTGGTCCTCAGTTTATCTACAGACTGAAAAGATGAAAGGCTGAGTCAATCTTGCCCAGGCCGGGGATCGAACCTCGGACCTGTGTCATGGGAACGCAAAGCGCTACTTCAACACCACTGGGTTCTTATTTCTTTTATATATATATATATATATATATATATATATTGAAATAAATCTGGGTATCCGTTTTAAAATTTTGACTTTTTAGGTTAATAAAACTGAATTTATGTTTGATTTGGAACTCCACGGTGTACTTTTTAGCTACACGAAGGCTTATGAGAACAGGACCTACTGCTTAAAGCCGATTCCGAAGGGCTACGAACATCCATGACACAGTGAGGTTCGAACCCACGAACTCCAGCATTGAAAATCAGCGCCCTAACCATTTACCCGTTTAATCGTGTAGCAAAACAACTAGACCAAACTAAATCCTTTAAAATGACTCCTGGCATATTCTGTTGGTTACGGTCCTGAACACAGTACTTCGCAAACTGGTGACTAGTTAGTATTCTATCGTTTTTATCAATCTAGTATCATTAAATGTCACAATTCGGTCTTCGCAACACCAACCTTAATTAACCTGTAGTATTATTCTTATCCTCCAATTAAAAAAAATAACAGTTCACGCTTCATTCTATAGGTTAGTATATCACTCGGCATATGTGGAATTTCGGATCCCGCTTTGTAAAACAATAGTTAATCATTATTCTATCTAAAAAAATAAATAAAAAGGCTCACGGATGCTCCTAACGGAACATGATGTTATATTCCTTTCAAGACACTTATCACTATCGCAGCACGCCACTCCGACAACAAGCGAGAAACTCTTGTACAGACTAACACATTTTCTCTGACACATCAAATCGTGTCGTCTTCATAAGAATACTAGTTACAACAATAAAGCAATTACTAGGCACGCTAGGAAAATGCTATCTTCCATTTCGTAGAGATAACGGTAGCAGAATAGCCGTAATCTTTCGGTGAATCTAAATCTAGATCAGCAGTCGCCAAATGGTGGTCCGTCAAAAATTGATAGTAAGAAAAAAAAAAAGATTATTGTATGCGTCAACTATAGGTGATTCTAAGTTTAAAAAATAAAATAAAATAAAATAAAATAAAAAATTCTGAACATCACACAAAATTTTCTGAAAAACTATACGCTACTTCTTCAAAACAAAAACTATATTAAGGTTAATTTCCGGATGTCAAAACTAGAGCTGGATGATATCTGAATTTTAATATTATGATTTATTGTTTACCAAATATCAATATAATAATATCCCCTATATAATAATAGCCTAAGATATCTGTCCGAAAATTTATGAAGCGGTTGGACCTGGAATGGATAGAGGCATCCATTCAAACAGAATAAAGTTTATCTTCTCCTAAACTATCGCTCTGATTCTAAAATAAATTTGTATAAATATGCTTCATATCACAGTAAAAAATACTGTCGTCTTTAAAACGTTCGAAATCCAACCCTTCCCCCCTTTTCGAGAGTTTAATGCTATTATTTCAAGCCCTATTTTCCCCGGTTAAAAGCAGGTGATTAAATTTATCCATTCATCCCCTATATAATAATAGCCTAAGTTATCTGTACGTCTGTCCTCCAATTTATGAAGCGGTTGGACCCGGAATGGATAGAGGCATCCATGCAAAGCGAATAAAGTTTATTTTCTCCTAAACTATCGATCCGATCCTAAAATAAATTTGTATAAATATGTTTCATATCACAACAAAAAATAATATCGTCTTTAAAACGTTCGAAATCCAACCCTTCCTTCCTTTTAGAGAATTTAATGTCATTATTTCAAGCCCTATTTTCCCCGGTTAAGAGCAGGCGATTAAATTTATCCATTTATCACTTAATAAATAGGTAAAAAAAAAAAAAATTTCTACCATTGTGACGTCATTAATTTAAACATGTCATTTAATCATTTCATATTTTAAACTATTTAAATATCGTCTACACTATTTTAGTATCTTTTATCACTGAACTTAGATATTACGTAAATGATTTTCTTTTACATTTGGCTTAAATAATAGATTAGGTACATGTGCGATAATTTTAAATTGAATCATCGATTATTTTTTGTTGCAATGAAAATTTTATCACCGGTATTAACAATAAATTCTTTTCATATAAATATAGGAGTCTATTTCACGGACTAATAAATATCTAACTTTTAATTTATATATTTGGAAATTAAGAAGTTTGTTCTTTTGTGTGTTTGTTTATTATAAATAACCACACGGTTTGACTAAATGAATTCACAATGTGATTCTAAACTGCATTCACAGGATCGGGAGACTCTAGAGGAGTATGACGATAAATAAATTATTGAGAGTGAACCAGATAATTCTCAGTCAAAAAACAAACAATTTTTTACATGTCTCATGGGGTACCTAACAGTTCTGGAATATTAAAAATTTTACTAATCCCGTCTTATGATGGGCTATATGCTAGTGTTCTAATATATATCACATTATTATAGAGTTGCACATATAAGCGTGTTCTGTAAAAATTAATAAAAACCCACATATATATCAATGTGTATGTTGGTTATCTAGAAAAAAATTCAGTTTCTTAATCTAAATACATAAATTTAAATTTTAACATTGTTTTAAAAAAGAAAATCACATAACATATTACAGTAGCACCTCTTTTTAAAAACCCCACGATACAACGACCTCTTCGTTAGAACGACCATTTTAAAAAGTCCCAATTATTTTACCATAGGAATAATGTTAATTATGAATCATTACAATGACCCCAAGCGTATTATTTTTCGTTAGAGCGACCGCCAATTTTAGACCGCAGAACTCATGAGCAAGTGGGCTGTTTTTAAATTATTGTACTGTGGTGCAACTTCAAGAAACCTGTACTCCTCTCTTTGTGTCTGCTTAAAGGACCCTTTCGTCACGTACGACATTGATGTCCTAGGTAGATGACACTCCAGACACTAATGGAATGACCCAGCTCCTCAGTGTCAAATTTCCAGTTTTTCAATTATCTTTCGATGAGTTAGTTGCGGTAGACGAAACTTTACAGTGCTGCGAAGATAATTTGAATGAGGACGATTTTATTCCCCGTATTACCAGAAATGAAGAAATCTGCGATACCGACGACGGAGAAGAAATCGTCCAAGCTTTTGAAGAAATGAATGAAAAAGAAGCCTTCAATGCAATCAATGCCTTGCGTCGTAATTTTGAAGGACAATTTAATTTTGAATATTCCCATCAAAATCTAACGGATATGGAATCAGTGATAATGAAAAAATCCCAAATGAACTTGAAACAGGCGTCAATCAAAGACTTTTTTTTTTTTCAAAAATTCAGTAATGGAAATACAAATATATAGACATGTTCTCTAGGTATGTACAGGGTATCTGCCAAAATAAAATTTTTCAAATCCATGACTTTTCATGACTTTTCCTGATTTAGCAGATCATTTTCCATGACTTCAAAAAGCTTTCGTTAAAGTATATATGAATAAAACTTCTGATGTACATACAAATAAAATATATGCTTTTAGAGAAATGACAGGAATTTTATCATAAAAAACTATAAACTTACTTTTTAGTGTTAATAAACTCGCATACATAAAAATAAATTGTTGTATCTACATACCTAAGTTTAATCATATAGCAATTTTTCAATCAAAATGTTTCCAATTTGAATTCAGGGTACTTTGGTATTATCCAGGTGACCATGAATAATAGCCAAATATAACCCTATAATGTTTATATATAGTATCCCTAGAGATAAACTTATATTTTGTGCAAAAATCTTAACTAATTTTTGTTAAAAAATAATGAATATTATATTGATAAAATTTCAATCTACAATTTAAGAAAAGACCAGAATAATATACATTTACCCACCCATTAAGCTTTCTTGCTTTGAGTTTCCTTGGTGAACAAATTTTACTTGGCAATAGGATAATACATAAATACCAAACTCAGTAATTTCAGCCAAATGACAAGTAAAAATAGAATTAAACAATTCAATGCATTATTTTTAATCGGTAGTTTAGCGGATCCATGACTTTTACTCATTTTACTTGAAAAATCACGAATTTCCATGACAAAATTAATCCATTGTCTAAATCCATGATTTTCCATGACTTTCCCTGACTTTCCAGGTGCGAACCATGTATGCACTGTTGCATCATTTCTTTGATCATTTTTTTTAATTATTTTTTTTCAATTCGTTACAACGACCATTTAATTAATGTTGGTCCCACAGGGGGTCGTTATACCGAAGTTCTACTGTTCTTCAGTAGAAAAAAAATCGTGGACGATGCAATAAAAGGAAAAAGTGTGAGAAAAGATAAAACTTTTTGATTATCTTCCAAATTCATTTTATATTTTTTATCTGAAGCAGTAGTAGGATTTGAAAAAACTTTCTTTTTAATTTTCAAAACCTGCTGCTTTCGGGACCTGCTGTTCACAGCCGAGTTCCAAACGGCTACAAACATTCATGTCAGCAGTGGGATTCGAACCCGTGGGTTATTCTAAGTAAGAAAAAATTTTCTGAACATCCTACAAAAGTTTTTTTGAAAAAGTATACGCTACTAATTTAAAATAAAAACTATATTAAGGTTAATTTCTGGATGTCAAAACTAGAGCTGAATTATATCTGAATTCTAATATTGTGATTTATTGTTCACCAAATATTAATACATAAATATGTTCTAATATATATATCACCTTATTATAGAATTGCAAATAGAAGTGTGTTTTGCATAAAATAATACAAACATACATATATAAAAGTAACATTATTATGCAGCGGGCCTAGCCTAAGACAGAACTGTAGTGGTGAGTAGACAAAAGTATTTAGCTTAGATATTAATGTGTTTAAAGCATACAGGTGCCTAAAAATAGTCATAAAATAATAGAAAAATGAAAAAGTATTTGAAGAAAGAATGAATTAATTGAGTAAAGAAGCCCTAGGTCTGCTTCTGAACTCCGGATCCGCGAAATCATAGTCCGGCAACTCAGTAACAATTTCACAAGGAATATTATTTAAAGTATTAAAAAATTTTGTGAGAGTTTAAGAAAATGCGCTTTAATGGTTGGTAAGTTAAGATCTCGCCGGATTATATCATTACGAAGGTAGCGAGGTGCCTTGGCAATACGTTGTAGAATTTTATTTTGAGCTACCTCGAGAATTTTGATGTTGACATCTACTAATGATAACATTGCTCTAATTTTATATGCCTTTAAATTTTAAATCAAGTATAGTAACCTTCGCACTGGCTTGTTAGTTTACTAAATTTAACAAATATCAATGTACCCATTAATAATACACTTCCCCTAAAAACACATCTTCAAAATTTGTATCACTGAATTATCTCTCGCGTATAATTCCCACTCATTTTTGATGGAAAAAAGTCGTACATTGTATAATTTCATTTATACATTGGTAATCAATTAATCCCCGCAATTTTCAAATTCACCATTAAAATCACACGAGGAAAAAGAAATTTCACATATGTAGCAAGCTTTGGTAGACACTTGTCTGTCACACATTATTTTGATTTGAAGGTCAGTTGCTGCCAGGAGGGTTTCGAAACAGAGGGCTACCATCTGGAAATCACGTGAAAAATCATCAGTGAGCGAATGAACGATAGAAAATGTTATGATTTTTTTCTCTCAGAAAACAGCAAGCATCATACTCCATGGTTTCAAACTACATAATATGGTATAATGTGATTTTTTTCTCGATTTATGATTAGCGATGTCTGCAATTTTGAGCATTTGTAGAACACAGATCATTAAAAAAAAAATAAAAAAATACTGGAGAGACAATTTATGTTTTCGATTTTTACATAGAATATATGTCAGCCAATATTTCACGTAAAAATCAGGGGAACAAAAGTTAAGAATATTTATTTCGTCGCAATTTTCAAAGCCTCAAACGAATAAAGAATAAATAAAAAGCTACAAATGCAGTTGCCATTCTGCAACGAACAAATAATAATCAATTCGTTACAAAAGGATTTGCAAAGGCAACGTTTCCTTTTAATACTCTGAAAAAACTAATTTGTATGTCCACTAAGATGTTTCGTCCTTATCGATGAGGTGATGTTACAATGTTTTTTTAAATCCCCTTCGTTTGATGTTCGCAGATATTTGGTCGTCAACGTGATAAAGAACACTTATCAGGTGTTTATTATACATTGGTGGTCAAGGCACTTTTCGGGTTCTTCGCGATAAAAGAGATTTAATCATTACATTATTAAAAACTAATTACAGTGCGTAATCTACAAAACGAATTTATTAAGGGAATGGACTGAAAGCCCAGCGAATTAATTCACAGTTGGCATATAATATAAACATACATGCCGCTCGACTTGGGTATGATTCTCGAGTAAGGCTTGCATGTATCTATGTTGTTTCATCAAAGGAAGTAATATCATGCAGTTGCAGTAAAGCAGGGATGGGCAAACTTTTTCTGTCGCGGGCCAAAAATCAAAAGAAAATAAATTTGGCGGAGCAAGAAAAATTTTTCTAAAATTTTAAAAACAATATACAAAATATACAAGTATTACGGTTTAGATACGTTAATGAGATGAATAAATTGCGATTTCATTTTTAAAAGTTCCTTATACTGAGTTTCGAAGTGAGATGCACTGATTTTAAGGAACAATGTTAAATGCTCATCTGTCAGTCTACTTCTGAAATTATTCTTCCTAAGGTTCAAAGTTGAAAACACTTATTCACATATATAAGAAGCAAACATAGCGCTGATCATCTGGGCGTGAGATAATAAATTTAGGATATAATATTTAAACAAATAGAAAAGGAGATGGATATATAATGTATATATATATATTTCTTTTAATTTGCCTTAGGCTGGCAACTTAAAATTCTATCCGCGGGCCGTAGTTTGCCCATCCCTGCATTAAAGGGTGTCTCAGAGCTTACTACCTATTCCCAAAGATTATAAAACTCTATGGCAACAGTAGGTTACAAACCATGAACTTAAAAATATTTGATTGAGAACGCTACAGTCCACTGTTTTGCTACACAATGGCTAATGAAATCGGGACCTACTTCTTAAAGCCGATTCCGAATGACTACGAACATCCATGCCATCAGCGGAATTCTAACCCGCGAACTCCTGCACCGAAGAACAGCGCCCTACACATTCGGCAATTTAGGCTTATGAATTCATAACTGGGGAAAAGTTTAATCTAGCTAAGCTAGGTTAAAAGTTAAAATATTCGCAAGTTAAAGAGAAAATTTACTACCCTAAGTTCTTAAAAACAAGAATAAATTCATTAACCGACATCCAGGGCAATTCCTTTGCATTATTCGATGTTTCCAAACTTTATGCTTTGGTTTGGATTGCTACGGTTTACTTTTTGCAACACGGGCTGTTAATGAGACCGGGACCTACTGCTTAAAGCCGATTCCGAACGGCTACGAACATCCATGCCGCAATGGGATTCGAACCCATGAACTCCGGTACCGAAAACCAGCACTCTAACCATTCGGCCATCGTTCTGCCCCAAATTTTATGGCAATAACAAAAGTCGTAGCACTTGCTTATTATCTTTTTTCTTAAATCATTTTAGCTTTCAAAACATTAATTTACAACTAATTTTCAAGTTTTTCTAAGCGAAATCTTCTTGAGTTTTGAATATAATGAGAATTCGTATTTTACAAGTATTCCTACTCAAGCAGAAATTTATAAAGCTTATTCATTTGTCTATATGAGTCTTAAATCATATTCAAAACGAACAGATTAGGCTACATTAAAAAAAAATATTCTGTTAAAAATTTATGCTTAGAAAGCTTAAAATGATAGAGGAACAAAAAAGGGATTTTCAAAGTAATCTTTTTAAACTAATTTTTTAAAATTCTTTATAGTAATGATTTCCATATAAGATCAAATTTATTTAGGTACACCAGGTTTAAGTTGATATTACAAACTTAACAAGTGCCTTTTTCTACTGTAAAATGCAGTTTTCAACTACATGTAAACAGAAAACAGCAAGCATCATACTCCATGGTTTCAAACTACATAATATGGTATAATGTGATTTTATTAAAGTCTTATACTATTAACATGCAAGTGGATAATTGATTTTTACTTATACATAAAAACAAACATATAGGAGTGTATACATATATGTGTATGTACTTTTAATTTTATAACAGGAAGGGACTAAGTTTTTTTTTTTCTTTGACTAAGTCAAACAAAAGCTTTCAAGATATGCAGATTTTAACATTCATACAGAACATTATCAGCGTATATCCAATTTATAAATTTAATAGAGATTAAATTTATAAGTGCTGCATTAAGAAACCTGTTAAGACTGATATAGTGTTATTTCTGCTGTTAAATAATTTAAAATTGGGATACCACTACTGTTAAATGATATAAATGCAAAATAAAATAAATATTTCATTACAAAAAATCTTCCTTGTGCAGATTATAGCAAGGTATATTAATGTTGTTAGATATTATATAATTTGTCTTTTAAAATATTTACCCCAAATACAAGTAACTATCTCCTAATCCCAGAAGATAAATACGTAATACGTAAATACGTATTTACTAATATTCCTAGTTTCTCTACTTAAAACATAAATCTGCCTAGTCCAAAATCTTCAAAACTCCCATACAGTTTAAAAATTTCATATAAATGCCATTAAAAGTAAGATGAATTCTCTCAATATGTAAAGAAGAGCAATATTAAATACAATAGCTCTCAAGTTAAAGACTGACTACTTTCTGCGTTCAAAATATTCAATTGTTATTAATAAACAAGTGTAAGTTAATAAACTTCTGGAGAAATAAGGAAAAATGAGTAAGAAGCAAAATAACATTAATTTATCAAAATGCTTTAATACGTGCAATTATATATAAAATTTATGCTAGTAAAACTAAGTTATTTTACTTAAAATTTTGCAATTAATAATACTTTAAAAACAATAAAAAATAGATCTGATTTAAAATTTTCTAATGTAATAAGGAAATATCTTGCTTTTGACAGGATGAAATTTCTGCTTATTTTGTAAATGACTTTTACACAATAAGGAAAAAATGAAATTGTACCATTAATACAACAAGATAAATTTTTAAAATTGACAGATTCCTTAAAGTTTAAAAGAAAACAAATGAGATATGAATATTACATTAATGTCATTAAGATAAATTAATCATTTGATAAATTCTATCTCAAGTTTAACATTTTTTAAACTAAAAGAGTAATACTATAAGAACAACTAAATATTTTAATAGATTAGAAAGAACTAGATAAGAAAAGGACTTCAGCTCATTTTATAACTTTAATAATAAACGTAAGCGACGTACGATGTTCTCAGTAAACAAATTAATAACATTGTGTAGATAATAGCAATACGTATATCATGTTTATAATTAGTTTAAGTTTTAAACTAAATAAACATTAGAAAAGTTAAATGAAATTTTGTAATCATAAGACCAAAATATAGAAGTTTGAACGAAGAAAAATAAAAAGACATCATAACAGATGTGATTTTCAACAAAATAACTTAATGTGAAATGCTTTCTTTCAATATAGAAAGCTGTCACAGATGATTTTGCCAGGAATGCCGTACCTTTAACTAAGGCATTTAACACATTCAAGAAGGAACCGGTTACATTTTGATTAATGCATATGCGATAATATATTAATTTCTTTATTTGAAACTGTTATTTTACGTGATACCATGGCATTAATAGCCCGCTAACAAACACCTAGAGCAATAAAAATAAGAAATAAGACTTACTTCTTTAAGCACTATCCATATAACGTATTCGTCCGAGCGAAATATGTATATTTGCACACAACAATCCAATTGCCAGCCCACATCTGAAAAGCGATATCGAATTTGTCAGAAAACGACTGCCATGACATCTGTTATAAATTTAAATGCTTATTTTAGTAAAGTGTCTTAAACATAACAAAATTAATTTTACAACATTTAATTGGCCATTAAATTGAATTATACCTACAATATTGTTTTATTTAAAACAGAAAACAACATTAAACATTTGAAATTAAAATTTCTAACTTAAAGTAAATATAAAATTTTTTTAGCTTAAAATAAATTTTTTATTAAATGTTAAAGTGTGAAAAACTATTTATTTTCGAATTTATTTTTGTTTTATTGAATATATTAGTAGATACTACTACTTCAGTTTCAATGTTGTCATTCGAAGACGTAGGTGGGAGTCGTAATTAAAATACAAATATTTGTTAATGCTAAAAATTTTAATTTTCTTTCTAAATTTTTTATGAAACACTAAAACAGATAAAACAGCCCTGCGATAATTTATACCTTTATTATTCTGTGAATTAAATAATGCATGACATTAATGATCCTTTAGTTGAAGTAGATTGACACGTATAAATTTAACCATCTGTGATACCTTACTTAGATTGATTGTCAATACATTGGAAAACATTATTTATTTTATTGTAATCAAGTTATTTATATCGGACATTTTGAACATTAAAATTAATCGCTAAGTAAATCGATTGTCGTGCAAGTGTCAAAGGTGAATCATGATATTACAAAATGTTTAGTCGGTTTACAAATGCATTGTATAATGCAGTAGATGCTTTGGCACCTCCTCATCCTCTGCAAGAGGATTTTGTGTGGCACTGGAAGGCAGTTACTCGATTCTACACAGGAAAAAATGCATCCAATAAAACTCCCATTGAAGTCACATCGATACCTGGGCATTTATTTGAAATGTTATCAATTTTGGAACAAGAAGAAAAAGAAATTGAAATCGGCAATGTTGGACCGTGTATGGAGTACATAATGCAACATAAATTACTAGATACTATGTGTGTTCTTGCATCGTCTGATGCACCTCCAGGCATGAAGCGTTATATGTTTATATTCATAACAAAAATGTTGAAAATCATTCAACTGTCTTTAATACCACATGTGAGTATATATGTCCCTACTCAGAATTTTATCGATTTATGTGGTGAAATAGTTGCTGGACCCACTGAAAGTGAAGAAATGGATTTCCTTCAGTGCATTTGTGATAAAATAAGTGATAATCCTCATTTAGTAAACTGTTTTTTAAGTGATGCTGAAATTAAATCTAATAATATGTCATCAGTATCAGTTGATTCAGATGTAAAAAAGAAAGATGCTTCCAGCGTTAATAAAAATTATTCTTTAATCGTATCGCTGCTGAAACTGTACAAAAGTCCAGACAATGATATTTCACTAAAAGCTCGAGAGTGCCTGAAAACACTTTGCTCATGTGCTAATGATACAGCCGCAATGACTATTGCACAGTTTACATCTCTTAGTCAAGTTTTGTGTACTTCTGTGGCATCCCTCTTTAAAAAAATTCCTAAAAATATAAAAATACATGATATAGAGAATCCAGGTGATGATGAAGAAAGCAGTGCTAAAATATCATCAGAAAAAAGGAAATATTTATGTTATTTACAACAGTTGCTCTTTATTGACTCGTTGTCTGAAACTGCTCATCCTGTTATAAGTGATCATTTATCCATCTGTTTCAAAACTGATTTCTTAGATGCCTGTGTATATCCATGTTTAGTTGAATATGAGAAAGATGATTTGATTTATGTAACAACTTTGCTTGCCTCTTCTCTAAGAAATGTTTCCTCTTCAAAATTAATAGATACTTTTGGTAAATTTTTGCTTGGGGATGAAGATGAGAATCCGGAGTATTCTGAAAATCCCACACCTACTCTTCAAGATATTTTAATTGAAAGGTGTCGTGATAGTAATAAGAGTGTTGCTTTATCGTTGTGTAATTTACAACTTTTTGAAGAACTTTTGCTAAGACCAACACAATTTATTTTATATAATTTGATTTTCAAATACCTAGAAGGAAGAGGTTATTATGATATTACTGCAGCAGATAGTTGGTTTCAGTTTTCTGATGATGATACATGTAGCAGGTACAGCGATGACTTTACTCCTAGTTCATCTCCTACTTCAAAAGAACCTGTTCCTGCATATATTAATAGAATATTAGAGTCATTTCTTGCCCTGCTGCCAGATGACATCAAATCATGTGAATCAGAAGATGAGTCTGGGTATGAAACATACATAAAAGAAGCTCATGGGCGATTTATGAAATGTCTTGTACTTTGTGAAGACTTCGATTGGCCACAGGATGTTACAGACAAAGAAGAATGCCAGTTTCCGACCGATGATGATTCAAGCTCTGAATCCCAACCGGAAGCTGATGCTGCCAGTTGGGCATTTTATGAAGGTCCCTTTTTAAGCATGGTTTTTGATAAGTTAGAATTAATGTTGGAACAGCCTTATGAAATAAATCTCCAGCTAACATCTATAATATCTCGATTAGCATTATTTGCTCATCCATTGTTACATGAGTATTTGTTAAATCCTTTAATACCTTATACACCCGATGCTAGATCATTGTTTTTAGTTTTATTCAAAGTATCTGAAGACATTCAGAGGGAAGTACCAAGCATTAGGCAATTCAAATCTAAACTACAACTTACTAGGAATGCTCTGTTAAGTGATGGAAATGAATATGCTACGTTTGAGGAGTCAAATATTTTAGAAGCCATAATTGTTCTTGAAGAGTTTTGTAAGGAGTTAGCTGCAATTGCATTTGTTAAGTTTCATGCAGTAACATAATATATTTTATGTATATCTTTTTCTATATAACAACCATAAATTCTTGCAAGTTATTTTAAAATGTGATAAGTATAATTTTTTAACTATTACTAGCATTAATTACTAATTCCTCCCCTTTAAAAATCTCATCACTCTTTTCTATGATTGTCTTGAACCCTCATGGTTCCTTGCTCAAAATGAAGCTGCATATTACCCTCTACCATGGACCAGTCGCATATTATGATGGGGTCCATTGTACCTAATGTAATGCTTTCTTATCAGGGTTGCAAAAAACCTGGGTTTTTCTGAGTAAAACCCAGTTTAAAAAACTCAATAAAACCCACTCTGAAGCGGGTTTTATTGGGTTTTCTAAAAATTGATGATATTTTTATTTATTTTCAGAAACTGTTATCTTAGTTGTTTACCCTCTTTCAGTTTTAAAGAATTATTCTGTGGAATTATATATACTGTCCATCAGAATTCAGAAAAATATTTGTAAATCTATGGTAAATCCAACATAACAATTTTAAAAAAATTCAATTCTTTTGTAACCAAGAAAGGGATAGTGTGAAAATCCCTCCTTTCTCATCTTTCATTGTGAAAAACAGGTTGTGTTGACTGTTGAGAAAGGACCTTACCTTGTTCCTGGGACTTTTTTGGCTACACACTGATTGCCTATTACCTTTGACAAAAATTTTATGCAAAAAAGTTTCAAAAATGTTTTTTTAAATGGAGAAAGAATAGAGATAAAAAGTAATCCTTTATTAAAATAACATTCAAATATGTGGTATATGTCAATATATAACATTTTGTGTGATCTCAGAGTAAACTTTTTTATAGTCTTTACACAGATTTATTTGTATTAATTAAATTATAATTTCTTGAATAATTAGTTAATTAATAAAAATATAATCAGTTTTAGCAATTTAATCTTTTTTGAAATAAGGTATTTCCCTTGCCCTCTCCTCTTAAAACCAGACCCCCAATAAAATCCAGAAACCTCTGATAAAACCCACCCGGGTTGGGGTTTTCTTAAAAATCCTGGGTTTTTTGCAACACTGTTTCCTATACCAGAGGAATGAGTTACAACAACACTACTATCTTTTTTTATTATTATTGTTATTATTCTATTTAAATTAACTTTACAAAAGAGTGTTCAAAATTACAGTTTTTAGTAAAGCGATAGATGATTGTTTGGTAACCTTTATAATCTTTTTTCATAATTATGAAAGGTAAAGTATGTTAACTTTATGGTTGTAGGGAAATAGTGTTACATTGTTGTAGATTCTGTGTTAATTTAAAATGGGGAAAAACAACTTGTCTCTTAGAAAATAATTTGCTAATTTTCCTTTAGTTAAGTCCCATTAGTCCCTTTAATGTAAATTTTACCTTCATAAGCTCTGCATTAAATCTTTCATACGAATGCATTTTTTTATGCAATTATTAAAGCTGTTTTATTACATTTCAGTGTAAAACACAAATTAAAAATAAGTAAAAATAAAAACTTAGAATGTATGTAAAAGCTACCATTTACCAATCAGCCAAGTTTATTTTATGCTTAAAAAATTATAAGATAAATTGTTATGGAGAAAATAAAGTAAATACTAATTTTAATGATTATCAATTCAATTCATATCTTGTTATTTATTAAAAATTAAATAAAATGTACCTCTTTTGTGATTTGCATACCTTATTTAAATTTTTATTCCGTTAAAGTGAAGCATTTGTATACATATATTTTTTTCTCTACCAAATTTTAAATGGAAAAACCATTTTTAAATGTATATATGACTGTATCAAATTAGTATGTTTTATTCTTTTATTTTCTTAGTTATAAATTAAGTCTAAAATAAATTTTTAATAAAGTTAAAAATAAGTCTCCGATTATTAACAATAAAAAAGAGGATTAAATTAAAAAAAAAAAACCACTGGTTTCAAAATATTTATTTCTATCAGTTAAAATTAAACTTCTTTTAATAGTTTTTTAACCATATATTTCTATTAAAATATGTATTTTAGAGCTTATTTAAAAAAATAATTTGCATTTAAAATTTAAAGTACTTTATTTTGTAGAGTTGTGTTATAATGTATTTATTGTTTTAAATTAGATTTCATTAATAGCTGAAAAACTGCATTTTATTTAAAATTTTATTCAGATATTTTCATTCTGGGTTCTACATGTGTAGTCTTGTAATTATTATACTAATAACCACTGTTATAAAGATAGTATGACAAATTATTTTTAGTAGATCTTATACAGTTTAATGCTTATCTATAATTGTATCTTTTCTTATTCATAATATCTTAATTTTTTCTTTGGGAAAGGCATAAACATGAAAATTGTGTGTTCTTCCTTTGTATAATTTTAATGAAATTATTTTAAACCTTTAGATTTGCATTTATTTGCTCATTTTATATAAATGAGACATAGTGAGTTCCTATCCCATCCCTCTCCTTCTTAAAAAAAAAAAAAAAAAAATTGGTGACTCCTCTGTTAACCCTTTGACTGCTCAATTTGTAAACTGAGATCTCTTTAAAAATTGCATTTTTTTTTTTGTTGCATAGTTTAAGTATATAAGCATACTATCTATAATTCTATTGACTAACATAACTATACAGTCAAACCTGTCTATCTCGAATCTCTTGGGAGTAAAAAAAAAAATTCGAGATAAACAGGTTTCGAGATACACAGGTTTTATGAAAATAGACAAAGAAAATTTCTTTACACAATACAAAATATTGAAAATTTGAAAATCTTTTAAGTTATATTTACATGCACGGCTCTTTTTCATTATTTTGTAGCCGTTTTCGAAGTTCTTTTGTACGATATCTTTGTTTTTCATGATTGTGGAAATATTACTGGGTGGAATTCCAAATTTAGTGGCAACTACGGTTTTCTTCATAGAAGGGTTTTCCTTCAAAAATGACAGAATTTCTATTTTTTTTTTCAATGGTTAAAACATTTAATTTTTTTAACACATGCCATTTTTAGCTCTAAAATTGAGGCAGCAAGATGCGAGATGATACATTAGTTATTAGGCTATGAACCGAGAACCAGTTCTATTTCCAAAAAGAAATTTCTCCCATCTCCTATTCCTCCCTCCTTAACCCCAATCCCTTATTTCAGAGCAGAGAACTCGATTTTAGTACAATTCTCACCCAGTCATTGACCAAACAACCCTCCGAGAGAGAAAACTAGAAATGTATTTCCTGGAAATGGAAACTTGTGCGATACTCAACCCAATAAGGTTCTAAACTGTAATGTTGTGTTTCTTATAAAAATTCGAAATAGACAGGTTTGGGAAAAAATAATTTGAGATAGGTTTGGAAAATACCTTAAATTTTTATTCAAAATGTAGGGAAATTTAAAAAATTCGACATAGACAGGTTTTCGAGATAAGCAGTTTCGAGATAGACAGGTTTGACTGTAGTTCTAGACATATAATTCTATTTATTACCTAATTAAATGTCTAATCTATTTATATATAAATGAATTTATGTCTGTGTGTACTCGATAGACTCAAAAACTATACATCCAATCGCTGTGAAAACTTGGAAAATTTTTAGGTATATCCCTAGGAAGGTTTTTTAAAATTTTTAATGTTCGAAATCCATTTCTTCCGACTTTTTCGTGCATTTCATGTGATTATTCCAAGCATTATTTTCCCCGGTTAAATGCAAACAATTAACTTTTTAATTTATCGAATCATAATTAAGTGAAAGAAACAATAATTTCTAACAATGTGACGTCATTCCGTTAACCCCATGTAATTGTTTTAAGCGCAGGTTTCGTCGGTTAAAAGCAGGAGATTAAAATTTTCAATTTATCACATAATAAATAGATGAAAATGATATTTTTTTATCATTATGATGTCATTCCTTTAAATATCTCATTTATTCATTTATTTTATACTATTTAAACACCGTCTGCATAGTATCAATTCAATTTGACCTGGAAATTTAGATATAAAATGATTAACTTTCATTTCTATGTGACGCAAATTATAGCATTTTTATATAAGAACTAATTTTAAATTTAATTCTTGGTTGATTTTTACGTTACAATGAAATGTTTATCAACAATATTCTAGAAAGGAAAAGTACAAATTTCAGTGACTCTCAGAGGCAAATAAAACCTATCATTTGCTATACACAAAAAAAAAAAAAAATCTTTGTTTAAAAGTAATATATTAAGTTCGCTGTAGCGAAGTACGGGCACACTTGCTAGTTCTGTATATAATTTATTCCAATGGTTAAATGGTGAAAAGGCAAAATTAGCTTCTTAAAAAAAATAAAAAAGAAAAACACATGCCTGCGAAAATCGTGGGATGAGCAAATTTTTCTATATTTGAATTGCCCATGGAAATATGGGATGAGCAGTCAGAGGGTTAATAATTTTACTTATAGGATTTTACTTCCCTGTGTTTCTTCTATTTATAACAAGTTGTGGACAAAATCAATGTTTTCAGCCGAGAAAAGGGCACTTATTGTATCAAAGTCGTAAAATTAGTCTACATCAGTAAAAATAATCATTTTTTTCATTGTCAATTTTAAAAAATTAATTATAAATCCAAAAGTTCTGTATATCAATGTATATAATATCACAATAACATAGTTCAAATTTTTATTGAATTTCAAAATCAGTACTCCATGTTACTTATACATTTTAAATTAAATAAAACCAAACCATATTATTAATTGTCAAATTAATAAAATTTAATTAATAAAAGAATTAAGAGACTCAGGGTGATTGCCCATGTTGCCCCCTTCTCATATGAAATACAGTCATCACTAAGTGTAGTGCTAGAAAATTAGTATTACATTTGTCAGATTGTAAATTTACAGCATTACAATATATTTTAAAAAGTTATAAAACTAAATTCTGATTTTTCTTTTTTCTCAATATTGCTATTAAAACAACAACAATAATAATGTTTCATCAGAAGAAATAATAAAAGCAAATTAAATCCGACATGAAGTAATTGTTTAATTAATATTTTAATTTTATTGTTATTTTCAGTTCTCGAAGCATTTGCTTTTTGGTATATTTATAATTATTAGTAAATATATCTTTTCTATTATGAAGAAAAAGTGTGTAGCTTTATATATTTTTTTTTATTTTGAAATTAACTTTTAAAATAATGGAATGATTGTATTTAATATTATTATTATTATTTTACAAATTATATCAAAAATAATCTCATAGAATTCACTTATTGGAATATAAAGATCTCTATTGAAATACTTAATATAAATTTGTAATAGCAATATAAATAGAAAAGTTTTAGTATCAATAGAAATTGTGTATAGTTGAACATGTAACTTTATTTTTTTCTAGTTTAATTTTAATATTTTCTTCTTTGAAGCATAATTGTTTTCAGTTTAAAAGTATTAAGTCAAGGATATTTAAAGTTCTACATTATTTGAGTTAGTATGTTTTGTGCAGATATAAATTTTCTGAATTAAATATCTATTCAATTTATATACATATGTTTATATCTCAAATCTATTTACATTTATTAATGCATTTATATTTAATATTACTGGGCTTACTTTTTCTTGTTTTGTTAGATTTAACTTAACTTCATTTATTAAAAACAAAATGTGTACTAAACAATTTTTGTAATACATTTGAACTGCTCAAACATATTATTAGAAAAGATTTCTGGTTGTTTAAATATTTATGTCTAGTATATACCAGTGGTTTGTCTTTTAGACAACAATATATTCTCAAAATGAAAATCTGAAATTGAGGTACCAAAAAGCAAAGGGGTGTAAGTGATAAAATAAAAACTAGGAGATAACTATAATAGAAATAGTAGAAGAAACACATATTTATTTTTTAAACTAACAAAAACACTTAAAAAACTCCATTATTAAATATTCAAAAATATCTATATAAAAAATTCTAAAATTTTCTATATTATCTAAGTTTTACAAAAATTTTGCTTTCACTTATATCCCATTGCTTCTAAATGCTTCAAATGGGTTTAACATTGTTTTACTTTTGCATTATATTATTTTGGGTGTACTTATTTATAAACTGTTGTCTTTTATTTCCAGTGATTTTCTTCATGTATTTGGTGCTATATTAACTCGTATGGTAAACGTAACATTTTATTGCTCTTCGAAGATGAGGAAACTTTATTAAAATTCTGGAGTGTTGTTATTAACTTAAGAGCACATACATTGTAGATATGATTTTAATGGTCCTTGCTTTCAAGTCATTGGGTTGTCCAGTTGAATATTTCCTATTACGTAAATTTTTTTTCTCTTTTTCAAGACTTGACTTGTTATTTTTTTCTTCAAAAGTATAATTAACCTTCATAATTTTTTAAAAATTATTATAAAGCTACAAAATAACTTTTTCCTTATTGTTAACTGGTGATTATGTGAAATGTGTTAGTTAATTGACTGTTAACAAATAAAATATTGCACTTTTTGTGTCTGCTCTTATGCATTTAAAAAGTTGTAACATGTTTACAAGCTTTATTTGACCGAGAAATAGTATATATCAAGCTTTTGTCTCTAATTTAAAATTATGTTTTAAAGATTTTTTCCATAAGAGATTTATAAAGAAAGCTTACAACTCTATGATTTAGTTAAGCAATGTCCAAAGTAGGTTGCTGCCCTTCAGTACTGTAATTTGGAAGTTTCAAACCTACTGCTACCACGAATGCTTGGAGTTGTTAAGAATTACAGCAGTAGGCTGTAGCCTATTGACTTTAATGCTCCAAATGACACTAGAACTCATGAAATACAGTCAAACCTGTCTATCTCGAATCTCTTGGGAGTAAAAAAAAAATTCGAGATACACAGGTTTTATGAAAATAGACTAAGAAAATTTCTTTACACAATACAAAAGATTGAAAATTTGAAGTTATTTTAGTTTTATTTACACACCTTACAGAAAGTAATCCCTTTGGAGTTTTTGATGCAAAACTTTTTTAGACTGGACAATTTTTTGTAGTTTTGACATAGTGGCGAAACAATTCTGATCAATATTTTCTTGAGATTCAAGAAAAATTCTTAATGTTTCAATGACTTTTTCTGCTTTTTTTTTTTTTTTTTTTTTTTGGCATAACAACTCTTTCTACATCAATGTTGTCTTTTTTGTATCCTCTTAATCATCTTAAGTTCCTCAAACGTTTTTTAAAATTTCGGAATCAGATATTAATGTTCCGCTCGTTACCACTGATTCATCTACTTCTATAAAATCTTTAAATGAAATGTCAGTATTCAGTTTCTCTCTGATAATCATCCATTCCTTCGTGTTTTCATCAGTTTCCTCGGCCGGTTTCTCTTTGGTTTCTTTTAGATGTTGTTCTCCGACTGTGCATTTTTAGTACAGTTCTCACCCAGTGCTTGACCAAATAACCCCCCGAGAGAGAAAACTAGAAGTATATTTCCTGGAAATGAAAACTTGTGAGGTTCTCAAAGCAATAAGACTCTATGAAATGGTGTGTTTCTTACAAAAATTTGATATAGACAGGTTTGGAAAAAAAATAATTTGAGATAGGTTTGTAAAATACGTTAAATTTTTATTGAAAATGTAGGGAAATTGAAAAAGTTCGACATAGACAGGTTTGACTGTATATCTATGCATTTTAATATAAATGGGTTTTTTTAAAACTGATATTTTTTGTTGATCTAAATTTAAAAAATATTAATAATTCTTTTAAGTAAGATTACTGGACCTTTTATTGCATTTTTAGACTTCAAACTGGGTTTATAAATCAGTAGTTATCAAATTAGGGACAAGGTATATATTTTAGTGTGTGTATCTTTAATTTTTTTACTGTAATCTTTAACTAGTCACAATGCAACAGTTGCACTTTCTTCTTTGAAAGAAAAATGAAGAGAACTAATATAATGAAATTGTATTTGAAAATGGTACATATCATTTTGAATAGCCTGTAATAACATATTTTTCTAATTTATGTTTTCTCTGAACTTAAATGTGCTGAAGTAATGAATAATCTAATTGACAAATTTGTATGTCTTGTATTTGTTGTTTTATTTTGAAAAAAGTACTTTAAAAATTGCATGGGAATATTAAAAAAATATTTTCTAATGTTTAAATCAAACTTTCTACTTAGTATTCAGTATTGATTTTATCTTACTTTCAGACTATATAAAATGTGTACTATGGGCATTTCCTAAACTTTTCTTTTGGTAAAAATATTTGTACTGTACAGAATTATTTTATAACTGTTGATTAATATCATTGAATTATGGTTAGGACCTAAAATTCTAGTCTCACATAAGTCAGTAAATTGTATTTGTGTGCCATTCAAATCCTGTAACATGTTGATATTTGTATAAATTATTCAGATGTATTTTTAATATTATACAGGTAATAAATGTTTATGACATACATGCTGCATTGTATTGTACAATATTTTATTTACACATAAACTTTATATTACATGTTATATCTCTAAAATAAGTCAGAAGTTATCAATAATTCAAAAATTAATTAAATCTGGTGTAAAATAACAAAAATTCTCCCTTTTCAATTGAATATTTCCCTAAAAAGCTATAAGTAATAGTATATACCATGTTAATACAAGCAATAGTATAATCTAAGATAAATTACATTCAAAGATTTTGTATATTTTATTAGTGTATATGAAATGATTATAAAAATGTATTAATTTGTTATAGGGTTGGTATGTTTTTGCCAAAGGGGGAAAAAAGCGGTAAAAACCGTCCTGGCAAAAATACATTTTTGCCACTTTTTGCCAAGTGGCAAAAATGGATATATTTTATTTATGGAGATGTAACTATTTTAACTTTTACTAATTTTAACTCTAATCTTTTTTTTTTTTTTTTTTTTTTTTTAACATAGAATATTCAATGTGTTATTGAAACAGTAATCTAAATCTAAAGTTATACTACTTAGAGAGACAAAATAAAGATAAAATGAAGATTGATTTTGCAAGTTCGATGAAAATTTTTTGCAATGTTGTTTTTAATGTAATTATTAGCTTAATTCCCCTACAAACTGTAGGTTTAAATGTTTTTAGTACTTGTATAATATATATATATCTTATGTATATATACACATTACAATTAAAGACAACATTACTATATTAAATTGATAAATAAAGGAAACATTTTTAATCCCATGCCTCCATCATATAATTTTTTTTATTTTCCAAAAAAAGCATTTTTTTAATTGCTGAAAATTAATACTAATGTTTAATTAATATTTTGAAATCTCAATTTATTATGTACAAAATTATTAATTTTTTTTTTATTATTTTGTAATTTTAAAATCCAGCCACTGTCCTGGCAAAAATACCATTTTGCCGGCAAAATGACCAACCATTTTATCCTATAGTAAAATGTGTATACAAAAACATATTTTAACTCAATCTATGTTTAAGAAATATACTAAAATTAATATAAATCTTGTAAAAAATGATTTTTAATATTTTATAATTAAATGATTTAATCTCTTAGTAAATAATTTTCAAGAGCTTGAAAATTTTATTCATTATTTTTTTGATTTTGTAATAAAACTGTGGTTATGAATATAAAAATTTGAATAAATTTACAAAAAACTTGTTCGTAAAATTCTTAATTAAAATCCACTTTTTACATTTTGTTAATAACAGAAATAGTAAAATTAAGAAATATCAGCAAAAAATAATAGGTATCATATAATTTTTTTCAAGCTAGTGGTACTTTTCAGAACACAATGAAAATTATTTTAAATTGTTTAAATTGGCAAATTAATACTATTGAAATGCCTAATTAATATTCTGATTTAAATCTCAATTGTATTATGTACAAAATTATTAATTATTTTATTTATTATTAATTATTTTGTAATTTTTATAATCCAGCCAATTTTGCCACTGTCCTGGCAAAAATACCATTTTGCCGGCAAAATGACCAACCCTAATTTGTTATATCCTATAGTAAGAATGTGTATACAAAATACTAACATAATAACTCAGGTCTATGATCTGCTAACAATGCCAGGTCATCTCATCTAAAAATTAATCCAATAATATCTTGTAATAAAAATTGATTTTATTTTAATTTATATGAATGATTTACTGCTTAGTAAATAATTTTCAACAGCTTGAAAATTTTGATTCTTGTTAACCCCTTCCGGTATGATTTAGTAATGAAAAACTGTGCATGAAATAACCATTTAATTTTTATTTAAAAAACTTGTTTCGTTTTACAATTCTTACATATTCTTAATTAAAATCCACTTTTTACATAGTGTTAAATAATATCAGAAACAGTAAAATTAAGAAAATATCAAAGCAAAACATTAATAAGGTATACAGATAGTCTTCAAGCTAGTGGTACTTTTCAGAACAAAGTAAAAGAAATTTCAATTGTTTCACTGCCAAGTAGTCTCATTATTTGATTCTTGTAAAAACAGCATTTCAGTTTCTGTTGACTCATTAATTTGGCAATGACTTGTACCAAGTAAACAATATGCAATAGTGACTTGTGATTTTCACAAGTGATAAAAGTGTTGCCAAATTCAGTACACTAGAAATTTTAAACTAAATTATCATATTTAACAGTAACTTTAATCACATGACGAGTGTAGCTCGTCATTGTGTGGTATGGAATGAAAAACTAATGACGAGCTAGACTCGTCATTTTACTGGAAGGGGTTAATATTAAGGGTTAGACTATGTTTAACTTGAATCTTGAAGTTAAAAATGAATTGGTAAATGCAAGAAATGTTTCAAGCTTCTTCACTTGGTCCAATTACATAAATTGATTTTATGAATTTAATTTTGTGAAACATGTTACTATAACACAAAAAACAAAACTTATAAAATAATATGGAAAAGTAATATCCCAGATGAAATCATGGAGGTTCTTGAGTTAAATAATAGAAATAATTTTTTCCTGTGGATGAAAAGTAAAAAGAAATTTCAAGAGTGTTCAATATGCCCTCCATTATTGTAGCTGAAAACTTACCATTTACAGCTGTTGAACTCAAGCAATACAAGTTTGATAAACTTTTTATACTATCATGGTAAATGTGTTTGTCAAAGTTGTTTTATACATTTGTCTAAAATTTATTAAAGATGCTATCCTATCAAACTATTGAGGGAAATCTGAATTTACTGAGCTGTTGTGATCTAAATTTAAAAAGAAAATGTGCTAGTTGAATCAACTGTGATATATGCTTTATTCAATCTGATTTACCTTAAGCATTTATTTAACAATAGAAATGTGCATAAATCAAATTACTTGAACTCAAGTAGATGTATCTAAAATATTTTTAACTGTAAAATATAAGTACAGTGTCAAGCTTTTTATGTTCTATAAATCTAAGAATATTAAATTAAATTGTTGCCAGAAAAATATTTTTATTATAAAAGAAAGCATTACTAAAAAATTCCTAATGTTATACTCTAGGATTTATTGCTGAATAATGTGGTTCGTAACTGATATTAAGTTATTAAAACTGAAATTTCTGAGGATAAAAACTTTTTATAAATGTCTTGTAACAAAATAAATGCTGAATTTAATAAATTACAAAAGTAAGTAAATGTATGTGTAATACACTTTTTAGCACTATATAATAGAAGGGCTATGCTTATTAACCCTTTCGCAACGGGAAGCGCAAAAGCGCACTTTTTTCCGGCAGTAAACTTTTGCAAGTGAGTATCCTGGGCTGAAGGGTTTTTTTGCTATTAAGCCTAATTCATGAAATTAACAAAGTAGCAGCGCGTTATTTAATAATGCTGCTTAAAGTATTTAAACGGAATGGGATTCATATATGTTTATAGATACTTTATTTACTTAAGCTATTTCTTATTTAAATATATATTTTACACTTTACTTTTTTTTTCATTTTTTACTTAGTATTTAATGACTTTTAGCGTTACAAAACCGAATACAATGTTATGAAAAATTTTAAAAACGAATATACACACAATCCTACGGTACAGTCCTTGCACTCTTAGTAACTCATTTGCCGTTTTCGAGGATTTTTCCAGGAATGTGAAAAAATGAAGTATCATTATCATCTTTGTCAGAAATGTCCTGCTCATCATTAGAATCACTAGATCCAATACAAACAGAAAGAACAATCCAAATTTATTATAGTGTTACTATTACTACTATCCTAATCTGTTTCAGAATCAAAATCTGAAATATTTTGAGTCATTTCAGCTATTTAAAGCTCAGTTGAACACTTTCGACACTTCGAAAATCTAACAATAAAAGAGAAAAAAAATCAAGTCTTTCAGATCTAATTCTGTACTAAAAACTGGACTGCAAACCAAAATACACAACTTACATAAACAAACACCACGTGGGAATTAAAGAGCCGTCATAAAACATGTCAATCGAAAACATTCCTTTTCCCTCATGTTTATATAATGAAAAATCAGTTGTATGTGTATCATACTACTCTCCTATTCAGTACAAGGTCAAATCTACATGTATCTAAATTCATGTCGGTCGGGAAGTGAGTGTGTTTCTTGCTGGCACGTATTTGTGACAGTAGGCTCAAAAGGGTTAATACATTTGGTTGAATCATAGAAAGATTCAACCAAATGTATTAACCTTTTAAAAATTTCTCAAGGATGATTTACTCAAAAGTTAAGACAAAACTTACTGTTTAAAACATTAACTAAATCAAACTTATGTGTTCTCTTTAAAGTTTATTAGATTCTAGTATTCAAGTCCTCACATTTGAAAAAAAAAAAAGTTTATTACTTTATGTATATAAATTATAATACATTTATAGTATTTCTAGAACATATTTGCAATTTGGATTATAAACTGCAGGTGAGTTTGTTTCTGACAAGTTTATTCAAGTGAGTATTATGATAGTTACAAAGTTTAATACTAAAGAAAGCAACCCTTAATCCTCCATAACTCTAGTCATTATGTGATATTTATTTTTCAGAGCTGCTAGATCTAGAAATCCTGTTTGACCTAAATGTTTGTAAATAAAGAGTTTTTTCATTCAGTGTTCAATATGCTGAAAAATAACCTGAAAATTTAAAGCCCGTTGAATAAATTTGTATGCCTCAGATGTTTGGAAAACCACTGAGCTATATGCTATAAATGCTAGCCTTTGATTTATATAGCAGGTAATAAGAAACCAAGTTCATATTTCTCCTTGTGTAACTCTTATACAAAGTTGAGATAAAAACACACAACTAAAACTATGTATATAATTTAATGTACAAGACACAATTGTGGAACAATCACAGAACATATACAATGTAGTAATCTATAAATGGAATACCAAGCACATCATGAGATACATGTTATGACAAAGGTTACATTTTAATGTCTACAAAACTATTTTTTTTTCCAGTTTCAAGAATTATTAAACCTATGAAGCTTATGAGAATTTGATATGCAACTAATAATTTCATATGCACTTTGCTTGGTTACAAAATACAAGCAAATTCAAAATTGAGTGAAAAAATATATTTTTATAGCAAATAATGAACATGAAATGTAAAAGGCTTTTATAAACATTTATAAGTAGGCCTACATACTAGATTTGAATACTACATTTTAAAATGTAGCTGCATATGCTAATCATGTGATTGAGCAGTACTTTGCAGCAAAATTCTATAATGATAAATGTTACTAATGTGGATGATGTAAAAATTTATTTTTAAAACTTTAAAAGAAAAGCATGTTTGATTAATTCATTAGTGGAAATTATGGGAGGTAATTTTATAATTGAGAAGGAACCAATACAAAGGTAACTACATGCCAAATACTCAACATTAATGAACATGCACAATATTATAGATTTCAATTATAATTAAAAATGGAATTAAAGAGTTCTAAAAATCTATGAAAATTGTGATTTCTTTAAAATTGATCAGATTTTTTTTTTTTTAATATGTACCAACAGACAATTACAAAGTCTAACATACATTCCACAATTTATTGATTGACATTACTTCTTATAGAATATATATAGGAACAATAAAATCCATAAGCTGGTTAGTTTGCATGGAAAACAAAATATCTGTGTTAAACATTTCACTATGGACATGAACTGTTACCTATGAAACAGAAAATAAATTACTGGAAATATTTAAATTTCTTTATGACCTAATGGCATGGACGAAGTTCTCTTTTTTCTCTAACTTTGAGCAAAAAGATACAAAAGAGTTTGCCAAATTTTTTAAAAACAAATAATTAGTCAAAAGTAAATCCAAGCTGCCACAACTAGGTACACAAATTTTGTACAGTCATATTAAACAATTCATTTTTATAATAAATGTCTCATCATTAGACAATTTTCACATTTTTTATTTAATAATTATACAAGCATGCATGGTATTAAGTTATCTGAATAAATAAGCTTGATGATAAGCTTGTTTCACATTAGAGAGCTTGATGTCTGAAATATTCATAGGTTAAAATCTGCATGTAATATAATATTGATCACCTTTACCCATTTAGATAAATAACCTATTATGCAAAATTTATGTGAGAGAGAGTAGTCTTGGTTGATTTTAAGAATAAAAAATATTCTGGGAAAGTATAAGGATATAAATTGGAATGTTGATTTTAATATAACTGTATTTTGAAATTTCATTATGGACATAAAAGCAACATCTTCACAACCACAAAATGTTTCTGAATTTTCATAAAACTATCTAAAATCAAGTTTAATAATGGATCTGATAATTCTTCTAGTTAATAAAATAACATTAAAGCTCTAATTGTTACATTTCATTGCACAATATGAAGCCAAATAAAATTCATAAAATGATTTACAATATTGTAAATAAGAAAAACTAACTATACAAAATGACTGTATTAGAAACATTAAAATCTGTTTTTGAATACAAACACCATTATAATTACTTAAAATTCTCAAAATAGTACAAAAGCATTCTGACATCTCTATAATTATAATAAAATTAAACTATTCAAATTGGAAAAAAAAATCTTTTTTCTTTATGCTTATTTCATAAATTGAAGAAATATATTCTCAAAGCAAAGCAAACAAATCTACTGTAAATAAAACTAAAATAGAGGGAGAAAATATAAATGATATATATATATATATATATATATATATATATATAATTTTATTATATGGAGCAATAAAGTATGTCAAAGGAAACATTCTACCATCTCTGAAATATTCAGTTTTAATGAACTTATACTAAAAGTGTTTCAAAAATAAGAACTTTAATAAATAAATCACATGTAAAAGGTTGGAAAGTTAGGGAATTTGAAAGTTAATTATAAAATTTCAGTATACTATTTTACATACTATCATCTACTTACATCTAGTATACAACAGAACTGTCAATTTAAAAAATTAATTTTTCTAGTATAAAAAAAATAGAAACAGTAATAAAAAAAAAAGCTAGCAGTACGTATTAAAACACACTACTAAAATTATTAGAAGTACTTGTAAAATCGTGTAAGGAAATAATAATTTATAAGGAGAAATTTTGGTGAATGTGTTTTACTATATATACTAGATAGTATCCTATTATTTTATTAATCAGTATTGTATAATATAATCTATATAAAAATAAATCATGATTAAGACACAAGCACCATTTTTATATAGACTATTTTGATGCAATACTTAAATATAACAAAAATATAAAAATTATGCAAATAATTGTCTTCAAGACATTAGATATATAGAATTTCTTATTCTAAATAGAAATTATTTAATGCAACAATAGTTTCCCAAAGTAATGAACCTCCTACAAAACTCACTTAACACTGATTACTTTTTAATAACTTTTAAGATAAATATGAATTTTTAATAATGCATTCAACATTTCAAGTTTTAAAAACCATCAAGCTTTAGTACAGTGCAGATTTTAATCTAAAAATGTCAGTACAAATGGAAAAGAATGATTTTTGATATTAAAAGCTAATATTTTCCTTTTTTTTTTTAAGTGATGGTAAATACAGTAAAAAGTATGGAAAAACAAACCTGATTGCTCAAAAACATTTATTATATACATTCTACAAGTCACTGGTATATAAACTGTATGTATAAAAACTAGAATTTAATGCCACTCAAAAAAGAAAAAAAAAGCAACATACATATTGAAAGCAATAAAAATAACTCAAACAACACAAAACAAAGTAGACTACTTAAAATTTCAATAACATCAAAAACAAAAAACAAATTTTTTTTCATAAAACTTGACAATTTAAAAAATAAACTCTGATACAAAATAACAATAAAAAAAATCTAAAACAGTAAAATCAGTTGGAAAATGCATAATATGCATAAAACAAAATGGAAAACTAAAAAGTAACATTAACAATAATTAATTGGAAATGAAATTCATTCTTAAAAACACAAATGATAATTGAAAATTCAAATAGCATTTGCAAATACAATATACCAAAAATTTTTCTAGTAAACCATATTTATTATTTTTTTTTCAGAGAATCTACTTCCCAATATATGAAGCAGTCAGTGTTATGAGACAATACTAATTAAAATCATGATTATGCCAAAAATATTAATACTGAATTAGAAAGAAAGAACAGTATATTTGTTTTTAAAGTACTAATGACTCTGCAGTTTGCTGTAGATTATAAACAAGGTTTTGGTAGAATTACATTTTTTGCAAACTAGGTAAGTTTAGAAGTTACAGTAAAAATGTTACAACATATAAACATTAATAAATAATAAAAACATTTGAAATTTTTAAGCTGGTTTCATTTTTTTAATTGTATTCAAACTTCAACAAATATGGAAGAAATTTATCTCTATGCAATTTCACTGTTTTTAAGATATAATATTATCCTATATTATGTTAAATCTGAGGTAGCTAATTTATGAACAAAATCGAAACATCTCTCTGCTTGAAGTTAAAGGGTACTTCTAAAATATCACCACAAATAAAAGGGGGAATAAGGGATTAATTTCCGTAATCAGTCTAATATTTTAAAAGATTATCTTAATATTTTAGCCTAAGTCTTTATGAGTTAAACAGAATTTAAAAAAAAAAAAATTTAAATGTAAAGATGATGGTCATAAAGTTAATCTTTACCAATACATGTTTCCATATCATACCAGTAAATTAAATATTATTAGTATTATATTTATGAATTGAATTATAATTATCACTAGTTACTATTCAAATATTACACATATAAACATCTAATATATAATCTAAAGCCTCATTAAGTGTAACTAATACCAGCTTAAACAACCTAACATAATAATTAAACATTAAGATAATAAGAATACTATACATAAGCTGCATAGATATCAGTTACATATAAATATACAAAAAACAATTGGATATGATTCACAATTATTACAAATCATGTTTAAATTTGACTTATGTTATTGACTATAAAAAGAAAAATCTAATTGAAAGAAATTTTAACTCGGATACATTTTAACAAAAGATATCTATTATTTCAGAAATTATTGCTATTGTCAAACAAACTCTATAGCTTTACACAATATCAAACTTAAATTTGTATGTTTGGTAGAGACAGCAGGTAGTGAGGTGGGCTTTCAAGAAATAGCTACCATAATGAAAAGTATTCAATAATTCTTCAAATAAAAATATAATAATAAATCGCATGAAAATTTGGCTAGAGCTCTTTAAGAAATAATGTATGACAAAATAGCAAATGATTAGCTAAAGAGTCTAAACCCATTATCACAAACTTCAATGAAACAAAGCTTTGGTTTACTATATACAGAAGTTTGTCATATGAACTTTTGAGAAAATGTTAGATTTACAAAATATATAACTCATTAGTTGTTAAGTGTATTTAATAATAATTAACTGAAAAAAACCTATTTAAAATTACCTTTGCTAAAATTGGTTGGATGGATCTATTATTTATTAACCCATTAATACCAAATATCCCTTTTTAAGGACAGTAAATCAACAGTTCATAGAGTTTTTGTTTTCTTGGAATTAACTTTTCTTTTCAGCAAAGGCAATCCTATAAACAATTTACCAAATTTTTGAGAATCTGCATTTATATTTATAATTCTGTCATTTGTATCAACATTTTCCAAGCTTTGTGCAAAATTTTTTTCTTCAGCAGGTTCATTGACTAAAGTAATAGCAAATAGCTTTACCCATTCATTTCACAGTACTTTATTTACATCTGATGCCAAATAAATCTCCTATCACAAAGTTTTTCTTTTTTTATAAATGGCATGGCATAATGTTTGAAATGACAGCTGATTATTGATGAAAACAGGTTGTAATATTGAAAGTTGTTTAAATTTTGTATTATTTTTTTTAACTTTGTGTGTAGTCCACACCCATATAAATTTGACATAAATGATTCAGACATTAATGGGTTAAAATTACCTAAATACAAGGTATCTTCCAAAATAAAATTTTTCAAATCCATGACCTTTCATGGCTTTCCCTGATTTAGCAGATCATTTTTCATGACTTTAAAAAGCTTTCGTTAAAGTATATATGAATAAAACTTCTGATGTACATACAAATAAAATATATGCTTTTAGAGAAATTACAGGAATTTTATCATAAAAAAACTATAAACTTACTTTATAAGTGTTAATAAACTCACATACATAAAAATAAATTGTTGTATCTACATACCTAAGTTTAATCATATAGCAATTTTTCAATCAAAATGTTTCGAATTTGAATTCAGAGTACTTTGGTATTATCCAGGTGACCATGAATAATAGCCAAATATAACCCTATAATGTTTATATACATTATCCCTAGAGATAAGATTTTGGCACAAATAATAAGTTTAACTAATTTTTATTAAAAAATAATTATTATTATATTAATCAAATTTTAATCTACAATTTAAGAAAAAACCAGAATAATATATATTTACCCACTTGCTTTGAGTTTTTTCTTGCTTTGAGTTTCCTTGGTGAACAAATTTTACTTGGCAATATGGTCAGTAGGATAATACATAAATACTAAACTCAGTAACTTCAGCCAGATGAGAAGTAAAAATAAAATTAAACAATTCAATGCATTTTTATTTAATCGGTAGTTTAGCAGATCCATGACTTTCACTCATTTTACTTGAAAAATCAAGACTTTCCATGACAAAATTAATACATTGTCTAAATCCATGATTTTCCCTGACTTTCCAGGTGCGCGGAAACCATGCAAGTATTAACAAAAATTGAAGACAAATGAAAAGACAATTTTATCTTTGTGTCTAACTGTATTGATAAAGAACTGATTGCTAATTTCTTGTTAACCCTTAATTTGACAAGATATTTTTTTCAAATATTTTTTTATTTCTGTTATTTTCCCATGTTTGTGTAGACATTAGGATCTCTGTAAAATAAACAAAAAAATATATTTTCCATTCTTGAGATAATTAACCCACTGAACGGATGCGTTGACGGGGGTTCAACAGCGAATTCCTGTTCGAAAACGGACCTGTCGACCCCTTCTCGTTTGCACTCGTATAACTCGTATCGCACACTTTTGAGGAAAAAAAAATATTGCAAAGCGATAATAAATGAAAGAAACTAATTTTGAGTAACGGAACTCCTTTACCTTGCAGGGAAAATAATTTTAAAGTAGCCTGACAACTTTTAAACCGTAAACTCTAGTATGGTATGGTAAGTTCCGTCTGGAATTTATAAAAAGGGTGACTGTTTTGAAAGGGAAAAAGGTGGGGAGGGTGGCCGGTGGATGGGTTAATGTCCGCTGTGGTGAACACAGACAATTATGTTATATAGTAGTATACATGTCCCGTGCAGTGGCCAGACTTAGCCAAATTAAGGGTTAACATGAAGCTGTCCAAGAAAACTTTTCTTTGTCCGTATAGACTAACATAAATATAGTCAAACTTCGATAACTCGACTTCCTATAAGTCGAATAATCCACTAACTCGAACTTTTTATCAAGTCCCGAATCATTTCTATACTTTTATTTAAAAAAGTGTCTTGATAACTCGAAGTGAACATCTTCTATGTCGAAGTTTTTGTGATAGATTTTCCCGGTAAAAAACACAATTCTGTTCAAAACTTTGAATGTAAGTATATTCTTGACCATCGAGAACAAAGGTTCTCGAAGGTCATGAGCAAGCACAGGATGCTATTCACATCTTACAACAATACCTGGAGACCACTGAAGGTACAGACAACACCCTATTTAACAGTGTTAAAAAATTAGGTGATTTTGTGAATGCCAACAGCCTTAAAAATAAGTGCCTTTTTCAAATGAGATTTACATGGTATGTATAATAATTAATATGTAATGAGGCCAAATTTCTTGAGTTTTAATAAACCTTTGGAACCGATTCTTCTTTTGTTGTTTACATAGGCTATTAAAAAGTTGAAATGCATACAACTATAGTATTATGGCACATTTCAAACCATTTAAATCATGTTGACCCATCTAAAGTGCCAGTTGAGAGGAATGGTAGGTAACTTCGATAACTTGATCTTCGGATAAGTCTAATATTTTGGGGGTTCCCCTGGAACTTCGAGTTATCGAAGTTTGACTGTAAATATTACACATTCCATTATAAAACAAAATACTGTTTTTATAACAGTGGAAAGATTTTGACAAAAAAAATTTTTTTTTTTAGTTCAGTAAATGTCTGAAAAAAGTTTATCATAACTGATTTCTAAAATTCATTATAATGAGGTTTTATTGTATAAAAAAGATTTCCTTATACTAAGATCAGGGGTATATCAAGAAATTTTCCTTGATGAGAGGGCATTCTCCCCCCTTCCCTCAACTCATATCTAAAAATTATAACAGCAACCATAGCATCTATAATATCAGCAAACCTTATATCTCTCTTTTTGCTACACTGCTAACAAGAATTAATCTTAAACTAAATAATACAGGAAGTTAATAACTTTTAACTTATAAAAACATTCTAAACTTAAAAATGTACAAAGGTAAAAGGTTCAAAAACTACTTAAAACAACAATTTAAATATTCCTAGTATTTGGAAGATGAACTGAAGAACACTTTTTTCGATCTGTCAGTACTGAATATTCTAAACTATATAATATTTGAAACAGATGAAAGTTTACTATATAAATACAATCATTTTTATAATTATGGAAAATTAAACAATAGGAAAGAATATAAAAGGAATTCTTAAGATGGAATATTGTCAAAGGAGCATGTTTAAGTGCATTCATTAAAATATGACCATTCTCCAAACATTTATGGAAAAAAAATAACATACACATCTTTATAAATAACATATGTATACTTTTCTAAATTTTAATCACATTACAATTGACAGATTGAGTAACAAAGACAACACAGCAATATAAGACATGACTCACTGTACAGTAAAATATAGCAAACATTACTAGTTCTGTCAATGACCATTATTTTAAACATATTACAGGACACAAAGTTGAAAAAAATTTGTTATTCTTGAACCTTTTCTTTCACTGGCATGTAATTTCAATGTTTAAGAACAAAAAAAAAATAATAATAATAATTAAAACTATAACTGATTATGGTATAAAAATTAAAACAGTCATAACATATAAGCTTTGAGAATGTAATTTCATTCACTTTATAAAAATAACTACAAAAAAATATAAATAATTACATTTGACATTAAACAAAACAAGGTACAAACTATTATAAAATCAAAACAAAACTTAAAGTATTTTATTATTTATTTGTACTACTAAAAGTGAACCTTAAATTACTTGACAATATTATCAACAAATAAAAACAAAATATTACACATGAAAAGCACAACTTTCCAACTAGTAACAAAACTGATGAGTTTTATTTCCCCCAGATACCCTGAGAAATATAGCACAACACATAATCTAGATACTAAATATTTATAGTTTGCATAATGCATTGTCTGCTGACTTAACAAATGGTATCCATGTTATTGAATGGCACATACATATATATAAAACTGTTTCACTATTTTCTCATACAAGTAAAAATATCATAGCATGCTTATTAATAGATACTATGCCAATATATATAACAGTAGAACTCAGTTAATCTGAATCAAAATATGTTAATGGTAATCTTGTAAAACGAACATTGCAATGTTCTTTGTTGTCTATGAAAATCCTTGTTGTCTACTGAAATATTTCCAGCATGAAAGTTTAATTGGTATGCTGTTGCTTACAGCAAGTCAGATATAACAAATCTGAAATATAATGGACAGCATGTACTCAGACGACTCGCTATTGGGCCACAGGTGAATAGTTACCCTCTTAAATACAGGAAAACCATGAAATTGTGTTTCTCACATTCAAATGCAGTTCGTTCTATCAGTTGCATAATTTAAATATGAGTCCATAAGACATTAATTAGCCATATAAAAGTTTTCCTTTATTTCTAAATTGGCATTCTTACTGGCAAGTATGAGGAAGATTAATAGATCCCTTCATAAGAACAAAAAAAGCAAATTCACTAAAACTTGCTGCTGAATTCAGAATTAGTATAGCAGTTCAGGACTTCAAACTAAATTCTTTTTTTATACTAGCTCAACTAAAACAAATATATCAGTACAGATCAAGTTTTTATTCCACTAAAAATAACTTTTTTGTTTTTAATTAGGTTTCTGGTGAATATTTTTTTTTATTTATACTCTTATTCGTTCTAAAAATATTCTATAAAAATTTGAAAGATTTTATTCCTTTTTTAATTAGTGTGTGCACAATATGAGCAATAAACACAGAGCAGTAAGGGCTGACATTGTTATCCACATACTATAGAATGTGGTATACAGAACAAATCAGTTTTAAAAATTAATACATTGGTAGTTACATTATCAGTAAATCAATATCAATAAATTATTGAGTGAAATAAAGTATGATAAACATATGCAGAAGTAGCTTATGAAATTCGCTACAGTTACAAAGGAGTAAGTTTGTTGCATGAAAGGAGTGGAGATAGTTAATTGATTAATATGTATCAAACCAAAATAAACTGATATTTTGTTTATCAGTTTAGCTGCAGTTTCTGTTCCAATCAAAATAACAATTTTTCCTGGTTTTCAGTACAAAGCCTTGAAGTAATTACCCTCAACCAAAAGAAGTAGAATGACAAATTTGACAGTGCAGATTATCTAAATTTTCCGACTATCAGAGCCTGCTTTATTAAACTGTAAAACTATTACTGAATCAACAAATAAAGTCTAATAGTTTTCCAGGAATAAATATATTGCAATTCTATAACATAATATACCAATAATATTATACCAGAAATTCTTCATTCAGTATCTACTACAAATTTTAAATGATTTAAAAAGTAATGAGTATAATTTTCTTTTAATATTAGCTTTATATTTCGTTAAAAATATTAATGTTGGACATGTTTATACACAAATCATTAAATAGATAGATTTTAAAGTACACTATCTGAAGTAGGATGCTATTACGTTCTTAAAAAATGGAAAAAGTAACATATACTTCATTATTTCTAAATTTAATTTCAAAGTGCTTTATTTATGGTTTTAAACAATAACCAAAGGACAAAGAAAATAAACTATTATGCATTTCGAGGAGATCCTTTAATATACGAGAATTTTTCATTATTGTAATAGAATATTATGCATAATGATCTTAACTATAAAATTATCAATTTTAAATTTTCTTTTTTTCAAATACTTCAACAAACAGTTATTATTTGAAAATAAAACGTTTACATTTCTTTTAAACAAGACAGAAATAAAAAGATTTTTTTCATAACTGATATCATATAGTTACTATTTAAATTTAGAAAAAATTCAACTTCAAAGCCCTTTACCTCATTACGAAATTACAGGAAAATTACAATTTTTTGGCACACGAACAGAGACTGTCATGCCTGACTAATTTGGAACTTTAAAAAGGAAAAATTCTTTTTTGATGAATTTGCCCCCTTTCTTCGAATAATTAACAAGCAAAATGTCAGTGACGGAATTGGATAAAATGAAGAGAAAGTGCACAACCCCAAAGGGAATGTGCACGAAATTGATGAATCAAATTAATTTGATATTGGTTGAACCTATACAAGGTTTAAAACTTCAGGAAATCGAATCGCAACTACAAAAGTTGCAAATTAAAGAAAAAGAAATTTTAGAAGTTGAGGAAAAAATTTAAACACAAATCGAAACCTTGGATGATCTCCAGGGAAAAATAGAATCCAGACAAGAATATAGAAATCAAATTATTGATGTTCACTGAATTGAACTTTATAAAAAAAAAAAAAAAATGAAACTGAATTTATTTTTTTACATCATGTGCGAGGATAAGCATTTTGTATTTGAATTAGATATATTGTAGATGCAAAAAGAACACAGGTAAAATATACAGCTGAAGAAAACGAAAATGTCTTTTTTATTATTTTTGAGGAGGAGGAGAGAGAAGGGATGGCAAGTATGATTTCTCCGATGATAATTTAGTTATATATAATTCGTCAGTTAAATAGTGGTAATGTTTTTGGTTTTTGTGAATAAGACTTGTGAAAAAATCGAAGAAAACTGTCAAAAGCTATTAAATATAGTATTTTTTTTTAAAAAAAGGGAAAAAATATCAAACAAAAAAAATTAATATAATAAATATGTAATTAAAAAATGGAATATATTATTGCGTAATATACACAAACCAACTACTGCTTTGAAACTACCTTGGCGAAATAAATATCACTGATGGAAGTCTGGTGTCATAGAGATACAAATTATTTTGGTTTCATTATTTACGATCTTTTATGGCTAAAATGTAACTGATTTCCAGCCACATTATTGTAATTTATATTTCTTCTTGGTTGAGTTCTTGGAGTGATTTTAAAAAGTTGGATATTCATATGGGTGCATATCTGATTGCATATTATTGTACAGTAATGAAGCAAGTCTGCAACAGAATATACCTGCAAGAAAATATACATACATATATAAATAAAATTAAGAAATTCTTATAATAGTTCTGAATTTTATTAAAAATGTAGTACCATTTTTACTCATATATAATGCACACTTTGTATTCTTTTTTCTTAAGCAAAAATTCTTATTTAGTTTTATGAACGCAAGTCACTTTATAAATTGTATATCAGATATACCAAAATTCAGGCAACTCTGTCAGGAGCAACATTTTAGGATTTAAATGTTGCTCCTGACTCCTTAACCATACTAGTTAATATACTAAATCAGAGTTGATAAAAATCACAATTTTTTTAAAAAATCAAAAAAGTCGGATTTTTTGATTTAAATCAATTTTTTTTATTTAAATCTGATTTTTTTTTTAAATCAGATATTTTTTTATTTAAATAGGATTTTTGAAATTTAAATATATTTAAGTATAATATTTGATACAAGCAAATTAAATTATTCAAGTTAGATGTCTCAGTCAATTCTTTTTTTTATATATAATAAAAAATACATAACTAAAATAAATATATATAATATATAAGAATAATTCATAAATCAGTAGAAAATAATTACTTGCAATATAGAGTTTTTTGCTTGTTTTAATTATTTATATCATAATTTAAATAAAAGATGCATCATGTTAATTTATACATTTTACTCTTTTAACCATAGAATTATTAGAAAGATGAGGGACTAAGAGCTAAATAATCACAATAATTTTTATTTTTTATGAAAATTTTACAACCAACTTTTTATTTTGTGACAGTGGTTTTAAATGTTAAATGATCTTAAATAAAAACAAGTTTAGCTGCTTTGTCATTTCAGAATTCCAGAATTTTTTCCAGGTTCATAAAAATAAATAAATAAAAACAAGGGGGGAGATAGTACTTATTACATTTTTGAGTGCATTTGTTTTTATTTTTTAGAGGCACTTAATATTTAAAAAGTCAGGACATTCTTTTCAAGGTATGACAATGAAATTTTTACTGTGCCATTAATTTTTTAATACAAAAAACGATATTTGACTGAGAGATAAGAAAGAGATAAGGGAGAAGAAATGAATAGTAGGTAGGGTGCTATTTTAATAATACAAGGACAGGCAGGGTGCAGCAGCTTCCTGAAACCATCTGGGAGCAACTCTGGGTTGTCAATATTTTTTTTATTATGCTTATTACTAACATCTTTCTTTTAAAAATTTAATCTTTAAAAACTGATTTAAATCAATGATTAAAAAAAAAACGGATTTAAATCATAATATAAATCACAATTTAAATCGGGCTGTTTAAATTGTCCAACCCTGTACCAAATATTAAAAGAATGTTGCATTTTATACCTATTTTATTTGTCAGTTTATCTATTAAAAATCAATAGTAGAAATTAATTAAGATGAACACCAAATGTAGCAAAATATAATTAATTAAAAACTAAAGTAGTAAGCTCAAAATCATTAAGGAATATAAAAAAACTAATAAGATGGTTGAAACTAGTAGAGTTTTACTAATTTGTTAACATTATAAAAATTTTAGGTAACTGACAGAGTGATTATTTATAAAACAGGAGGTATTTTGAAAACATTTTATTAATTTTCTAAATAGGTTTGTATGCCACCCTCCCCCAAGAATGCCTTAATGCTCCCATTTACCTTTGAACCCTCTACCGTCCACTTGAAAGGCTTCAGAGCCCACTGGGGAAAGGGGTATCACCCCCATTGGGAATCAATCAACTAAATTATTTTCCAATGTTGTTTCAAGATAATTTTCCAGCCAACTCTATTTTTTTAACTCTTAATTCAAACAACTAAAAAATCCTAACTCTTAATTTCTTCATCCATATTCTAAAAACTGGGTGATCTTCATGTTCTCAGTAACATAATCAAGAATAAAATTAGTATAAAGTTGAAAAATAGTGTTACTAACAATGTTGTAGAAAAGAAGAAAAATAAAGATGTATCAAACTGAATAATTCCTCTATTGAGTAATATTTTTCACATTTTATTCTTTCTTTAAATTTTTTAGTCTTAATTCCTATATATACATCAGGTCTAAAAAAAAGGTAGTTGGAATTATGTGAGTTATAAGTGATTTTTAAAAGGGAACTCTTTTATAATAATAAAGTAAATGAAAAAGAACCCACGCTCGCGTAAGCTTTTGGTATCATCTGGTCAAACGGAAAGATATTTGAAGAATTTGATGATTAAGCGAACCGATATGAGTCAGCACGTGGACATGGAGCTGTCAACACACTCTACGCATGTCGACGAGTAAAGGAAAATGGCGCAAGTTTTGCTTTTAAATAAAAATATGATTTAATAAACTTATTATTATCAAGAAAGACTGTTTTCCATTTGCCTTACCACTGGACCACGATATATATATATCATGTGATAACCAGAAGCAGCAAATATTACGTATAATCCACATTACAGTTTTTGCTATAAATTTCATAAATTAAAGGCTTTTAAAAAGGCTCCAATAAAAATCAATATTTTCATTAATATAATTAAAAATATACTTTTCTTTTGCACTAAGTTAAAACTTAGTTCATCAAAGGATGAAACTAATTGAGATTGTATACACTAATTTTCAGACATTAATGTGGGTTGTAATTATAATTTTTTTTTCAGTAGGAGGGGAAAGAAGTAAACTAGCTGGGAGTGATACAATCAAATTTTCACAACAGAATGGACAGTTGAACTGGGATCTATTAGATAATTCTAAAAAACTATAAACATTGATGCCATCTGTGGAATTTGAATCCTCAAAGATTGATACCAAAAGGCAATGCTATTTGGATATTAACTGGCTAAAAATAAACTTAAGGGAAATAATACGAATTATTAAAAAATATTTTTTGAAAAAGATCTTTAAATTAAAAATTAATGTAAGAATTTTTTTTTAAGAATTTTTAAAGACTATTCAAATTGTTCTAGAATATTTCAATACAGTTTTGTTGTCATAATTGGTCTTCTTCTGTGATCTTCATGTTCTCAGTAACATAATCAAGAATAAAATTAGTATAAAGTTGAAAAATAGTGTTACTAACAATGTTGTAGAAAAGAAGAAAAATAAAGATGTATCAAACTGAATAATTCCTCTATTGAGTAATATTTTTCACATTTTATTCTTTCTTTAAATTTTTTAGTCTTAATTCCTATATATACATCAGGTCTAAAAAAAAGGTAGTTGGAATTATGTGAGTTATAAGTGATTTTTAAAAGGGAACTCTTTTATAATAATAAAGTAAATGAAAAAGAACCCACGCTCGCGTAAGCTTTTGGTATCATCTGGTCAAACGGAAAGATATTTGAAGAATTTGATGATTAAGCGAACCGATATGAGTCAGCACGTGGACATGGAGCTGTCAACACACTCTACGCATGTCGACGAGTAAAGGAAAATGGCGCAAGTTTTGCTTTTAAATAAAAATATGATTTAATAAACTTATTATTATCAAGAAAGACTGTTTTCCATTTGCCTTACCACTGGACCACGATATATATATCATGTGATAACCAGAAGCAGCAAATATTACGTATAATCCACATTACAGTTTTTGCTATAAATTTCATAAATTAAAGGCTTTTAAAAGGCTCCAATAAAAATCAATATTTTCATTAATATAATTAAAAATATACTTTCTTTTTGCACTAAGTTAAAACTTAGTTCATCAAAGGATGAAACTAATTGAGATTGTATACACTAATTTTCAGACATTAATGTGGGTTGTAATTATAATTTTTTTTTCAGTAGGAGGGGAAAGAAGTAAACTAGCTGGGAGTGATACAATCAAATTTTCACAACAGAATGGACAGTTGAACTGGGATCTATTAGATAATTCTAAAAAACTATAAACATTGATGCCATCTGTGGAATTTGAATCCTCAAAGATTGATACCAAAAGGCAATGCTATTTGGATATTAACTGGCTAAAAATAAACTTAAGGGAAATAATACGAATTATTAAAAAATATTTTTTGAAAAAGATCTTTAAATTAAAAATTAATGTAAGAATTTTTTTTTTAGAATTTTTAAAGACTATTCAAATTGTTCTAGAATATTCAATACAGTTTGTTGTCATAATTGGTCTTCTTCTGACAAGAGCTTGGTTGACAGAGCAACAAAACTAAAATTAAATCAAAGTTTATTGACTTCTACAATGAATATAACAACTTCCCTTAGAAGTCCAAACTGACTAAATATTTCATAACCTGTAATATGTTTTTATGTTACTGTTATTCCATTTAAAGTGCTAAAGTAAGAAAGTTACTTCAGCTCTTTGAATATTACAGATAAAACTGGTTTACTGAATATCCTCTTTGATATTTTTATTTCAATTATTTAAGCATACTTAGGAATATTTAAATTTTTCATGCAAGAATGAAATACATATTGATTAGTTATAATAAATATATGTAGCAAATTTTTTAATAACATAAAAGAAATTTATATGCAGTTATACACTGTGCATTACTATAAATAACCATTAAACAACTAATTTATAATATTTAAGATTGTGATTTTATCAAAAGAGTTTAAAAAAAAACCTTTTTATAAATTTATATTTGGTAGTAATTATTAACTTTGTGTGTGGGGGTAATATATATATGCTACTTATTTTGTAGCATTTAAGGTGCATTAATAAATGTAATGAAACAAAGTGTCATGTCCATGTGTCTAAACATTAAAATGGTAATATAATAATTAGACTACTTACCAGACACAGCCATAATATGACATATTCATTGATAAAAGTATTAAAGTATTGATTCATAAATAACATTCCTGGTCCAATAAGGATGGAATCAAAGTAATCTAGTTCACTTTTAGTCATATGTGCTACCTAGAAAAGTTAAAACTTTTTCAGCACTAAGAAATTATGAAAATTGTACATATATATACACATGTGTGTATACAAACATGTATATTATAAAATAAATTATGGTTCTCAAAAGGCTGTAAGTAAATACTCCACAGTATCAGCAAAAATTACATATTTATATTATAAAGTCCTACAATCTCTGTAAAAATAATTCAACTAATGTTGAACAAATAAAACCATAAATAACTAGTGGTATTCCTGTGCTTTGCTATACAGTCAAACCTGTCTATCTCGAAACCTGCTTATCTCGAAAACCTGTCTATGTCGAATTTTTTCAATTTCCCTGCAATTTCAATAAAAATTTAACGTATTTTCCAAACCTATCTCAAATTATTTTTCCCCAAACCTGTCTATATAGAATTTTTGTAAGAAACACAACATTCCAGTTTAGAGCCTTATTGCATTGACAACTGCACAAGTTCCCATTTCCAGGAAATACACTTCTAGTTTTCTGTCTCGGAGGGTTATTTGGTCAGGGACTAGGTAGGAATTGTACTAAAATCGGGTTCTCTCTCTGCTCTGGAATAATAAGGGGTCGGGGTTGAGGAGGGGGGAATAGGAGACGGGAGAAATTTCTTTTTGGAAATAGAACTGGTTCTCAGCCTATAGCTAAATGACTAAAGTATCATCTCGCAATTTGCTGTCTCAAATTTAGAGTTAAAAATGGCAGGTGTCAAAAGAAAATTAAATGTTTTAACCATCGAAAAAAATGGAAATTCTGTCATTTTTGAAGAAAAACCTTTCTGTGAAGTAAAGCGTAGTCGCAGCTAAATTTGGAATTCCCCCAGTACTATTTTACTATCATGAAAAACAAGGATATCATACAAAAGAACTTTGAAAACGGCTGCAAAACAATGAAAAAGAGTTGTGTATTGAAATAAAACTAAAAGTACTTCACATTTTCAATCTTTTGTATTACGTAAAGAAATTTTCTTAGTCTATTTTCATAAAACCTGTGTATCTCGAAACCTGTTTACCTCGAATTTTTTTTTACTCCCAAGAGATTTGAGATAGACAGGTTTGACTGTAGTGATACTATGTTTATTACAATATTTTAAGGATTTGTCGGTGTGAGTGGGAGGAACCTAAAAAACTTCTCACATGTGCCAGTGAGGTTTGGTTTACAGATGGCTCTAAAATGCCCTCTGGTACTGGTGCCTTCTGCGTTACTAGGAACATCAGATTTCATTCTCCCTGGGTAAACTAGCTTCTGTTTTCTAGGTTGAAGTTGCTGCCATTCTTGTTTGTGCAAATAACTGCATAACAAGGGGGATTGCCAACAGAACGTTAAAGATCTTCTCGGACTTTCAGGCCACACTTATGGCCTTGTACAGGTACTGCTTCTCATACAAAATTGTGTGGGATTGCTACAGGACCATTAACCAACTGGCTATGATTAACACTAGTTTGCCCAAGGCAGTCATTTTGACTGTTTTTTAATTTCAATTAGAAAAACAATTATGAAATATAATGACACAATTTCTTAGAATTTGGTGACTTTTTCTATAACATATAAATGGGTTTATAAATAATTGTAGTTACTTCTGCCCTTCTTTATTATATAATATTAAAATTAATTTTAAACAAATTTCTTTACATATTTGTTATTCTTTCACAATGCAGTCATTTTGACTGTTTTGGAGCAATATAGGTATACAAGAAATCTCGGGCAATCTAGTGTTAATAAGGTAACCTTAGTCTGGGTTCCTGGGCACTGCGGTATTTTTGGCAACAAAATTGCTGATAATCTCACAACGTATGGTTCTGAGCTGCCCTCCATTGGGCTGGAACTGGTACTTGCTCTTCCTCATAATGTAGTGAGAAAGACTGTTATGGACCTTCTAATGGGGGAGACTTATAGGGCTTGGCTTGATTCTGGTAATCAAAGGCAGGCCAAGGAGCTTAACCAGGGTTATCCCTGGATGAGGGCTAAGGAGCTACTTAAGCTCAGCAGGAATAAGCTAAGAGTGGCCATTTGTCTGTTGGCTGGCCACTGTCGCCTCAAGATGCACCTTAACATTATTGGCATCACGGACAGCCAGGTATGTAGGGAGTGCCATATGGCTGAGGAGAGTTCCACACACATTTTGTGTGAATGCAACTACTACTGTGCCAAGAGATTTGAATTTCTTGGATATCACTTCATAGAGCTGTGGGAGCTGATCAACTTACCGGTTAAATTGCTGCTTAGATTTATCTCAGCTATTGGTGTCTCTGGGACCTAATTGTTAATATTTCTTAACTTTATGCTGGGATTCCTTTGTTCCAGTAAATGGGGGGGGTTTCAGTACAATAGGCTTTGGGTCACAGTGCTGGTGCTCTCATGATACGCCCCCCACCCCTAAATCTAAATCTACTATAAGAGGACTAAAGAGACTGAGACCTGTTGCTTAAAGCCTTTTCCAAATGGCTAGAAATATTCAAGTCAGAACAAAAATTCAAATCCACAAAATCCAGTACCGAATAGCAGTGCCATTACACATATGGCCATCATTTGGCTGTTTGGAATGAGGAAAAAAAATGTGATTGTTCCTAAATCTCATTTAAGGTGAATAAGGCAGTAATAATTTTTTTAGCTGCATGAATAGAAAGGCCACATCTGCAGAAAGTTAAATTTGTAAACCCATAAAGGCTATGGCCTTTTTTATTTCAGAGATTATAATACACATATTCATCCAAAGAACAAATCATTTTTGTTACTTTACAAAGAACTTTCATGATTTTATCCATGATATTACTTTTCTGGCATTTACAATACATAAAACATAGCTTCATTGACTTTTAAACCTTTTGTTTGCTACATTACATTTTCTTCTTTTTTTTCATATTTAAGCCACTTTAATAGCTGTGCTATGAAATTTTTTAATCTCTGCAATTGTGCCACAGTAAAAATTTTGAGGAAAGCTGAAATGAAGCACAGATAAAAAACAAAGTATAAACAAATATACTTTTATAAAATTTACATAAATTAGTAACTAAATCATCAATATGTGGTCTTTAAGAAGTGAGTTGAATATTTTAACCAAAACCTATATTTTCTTTTAAATTATAAGTAATTCACAAAATATCTACAATAAACAATCTGAAATAAAATTAAAGCTTTTTTTAAAAAAGTCATACTTAATATATATATATGTGTATGTGTGAAATGATAATGAAATAGAACTCACCACTAACTTATTTGTAACTTTTGCAGCAACAATTCCAAATGCAAGAATATATAAACAAGGATGATTCTCATAAATGTTTATAGTAGATTTTTGGTATATTATAAAGGCAAGAGTAATTACTATTCCAATTGGTATAGAAGGGGATAGCACACTTGTGCCCTACAAATGAAAAATGACATAATTATTATACAAGTACAAAATATATTAAGATAAAAATATTAAAAATATAAGAGGTTAAAAAATATTCATCGTGGCTACTTTATACAGGTAAATAAGTACTCTATTTTTTTTTTTTCAAAATTTCCTAAAATATTGCAATTATGCAACATCCCTTGAAAATGTGCTAAATTTTTACCCAGCAGAGGATCTACAAATGAGGTTAATCAATTTTTGCATCTATATAAGTAAAAAATATGATGGCAAAATTTTTATATATGTATAGACCTAATTTTCTAATTCCACTTTCAGTTAGTAAGGGTTAATTGAGATGTTTTTCATTTTATGTCCCTATTTTGTAAAAACAAAATATTTTTGTGAATTTTCTTTATTTTTGTGAAAAAATAAATAAATCCTGTCATGTCATAAAGACCTTTTAGCTATCCCAATTCTATTTGAAATTTCCAAAGATATATAATAAAAGCCTATTTTATAATACATATAAATACATATAAAAAATTTAAAAATTGTCCATTAATTGGATAGTTTTCTTGAGAAGGAAGAAATTAAGCACATTAAAATTTAAAGAGAAAGACCAGTGGTGACATTATACCATACATGCCCATGTTTGGTCAATTCCAGAAATAATGTATTGGAATTTTTTTCCAAATTTTTGCTTTTAAATTATGAAAGGGCTATTTTGAAAATACCAATTTTATGAAGGAGGCTGCTTTATCAATACAGAATTTGTAAAAGGCAGACAATATAGAATTTGCCACAAGGTTTGGTTTTGGTTTTGGAGTGCTACAGTCTTCTGAATATTAAATATTGTGATGAGTAATTATTTGATTGACAAGAGCAAATGAAATGTCTTTGGTTTGGAGTACTATGGTCCACTGTTTTGAACACGAGGGCTAATGAGACCGGGAGCTACTGCTTAAAACCGATTCTGAATGGCTACAAACATCCATGCCATAGTGGGATTCGAATCTATGAACTCTGGTTCCAAAGGCCAGCATCCTAACCATTTGGCCATCGTTTGGCAATTTTCCACAAGGCAAACCCAATTTATGCCTGGATTAACCCTTGATTAAAGTAGTCAAAATCACATCAAAGGTATGTCTCTTTTCCATGTTCAGTGGGTATGATAAAGCAGCAATTGTATGTCCAAATAGTCTAAATAAGCCTATACATAAATGGAAAATGCAACTAAAAGTGATGGAATGATTTTCTTAAAGCTTGAATTAATGTGAAAAAATATCTAAAAACATAATGAATACTAAAAAAAGATTTAAATTACCTTAAAATGAAAATAGGAAATTATCTCAACTTCAAAGAAATTTATAAAAGTTTTTATAATTGTTTAACTCTTTAATGCCCTAGTCATTTCTACCGATTACATATCGATGCATATCTGAAATCTCAGTTATTATGGACTGTGCAGAATAAAATAAATATGAAGTTTAAACAACTTTGAATACTACAACAACTCATGGCATATAGCCATCATATGAGGGGATCGGTAAAATTTTTAATTTTCCAGAATTGTAAAGTACCCTATGAGGCAGGTAAAAAAAGGATTTGCTTTTTGGCTGAGAATTATCTGGTACATGCTCAATAATTTGTTTATCTTCATACTCCTCTGAAGTCTCCCAATACTGTGAACGCAGTTTAGAATCACGTTGAATTCAATGATCTTTCTATTATCTTTTGATAATTCAAAGTTTTCTTAGCTAAGCCAAAATTGTCTTTAAGTTCTCCCCCCCCCTTTTTTTGGCCACGGTAATTAATGGAAGTAAAGGAATGAAACTATCATTTTCACTACACCCTGGAGGTAGGTAGAATTTGTTGTTAATACTGGTGATAAAATTTTCATTGCAACAAAAAATAATCGATGATTAAATTTAAAATTATCACATATGTACCTAATCTATTATTGTTAATCTATCATGTTATTGATCAGCTATCGTTTTAAACATCGTGCAATGCCATTTATGAAAAAGGAAGAACTTTGTGAAAAAGATTTATTTCGTATTATATGTAAAATAAGTACTACAAAATGAAGTTTTATAATAAATAAAGCAATTATGTCATGATTTCAGTCTATATACTGACGAAAAAGTAAATTTATGGGTGCTGTTCGAAAAATCGTAAAGTGTCGATCCAAATGGAAAATTTATATATAATAGAAATTACTTGAAAATCTTGTAAACTATTTATAAGATTACCCACTATCTACTTTCAAAAGGAAAATTTGTTTTAAGAAAACATTAAAATTCTACAAGGCATTTTTTAGTGGTATCTTAATAGATACATCGAGCATTAAAGGGTTAATATTGGTAAAATGTAAAACTACTTTTTTTAAATTTGAAATGGTTGAAATTTTAATTTTGGCACAGTAATCTCTCTTTTAGCAACTGAAAAAACTTTTTTCAAGAATTTGTAAAACTTCAGAAAATTTTCTGACTTTGGCAAAATTTTTAAAAGTATTCTGACATTCCCTTAATAATTTCCATAATTGTAAAATATACCGACAATTCCCTGATTTCTCTGATGTCTGACCACCATGATATCACTTAAAATTAAAATTCATAATAAAAGTAAAGAATAAACAACAACTGCATGCAATATTATTAATTCCAAAAACTTACTGCCACAGTGGATCCATTTTTACCAACGCCCCCTTTGCATACAACTGCTATGTGATAATAACAAAGTACAATTGAAATGCAGAATGCCATTAATATTGGTAAGATTCTGAGTTCAACATTTAAAACAGGAACCTAAAACACAAAATTTATCAAAGTTTAGAAAGAAGAAAAAGAAGAGATTTTTAAAAAACAATTTTAAATAAGAAAGATAAACATGGATTATTCTCATAATATATATACATATAATGTTTATATATATGTGAAAACTAGCATATAGCCCATCATATGACGGGATTGGTAAAATTTTTAATTTTCCAGAATTGTAAAGTACCCTATGAGGCAGGTAAAAAATGGTTTGTTTTTTGGCTGAGAATTATCTGGTACATGCTCAATAATTTGTTTATCTTCATACTCCTCTGAAGTCTCCTGATACTGTGAATGCAGTTTAGAATCACATTGAATTCCTTTATTTCTATGATCTTTCTATTATCTTTTGATAATTCAAAGTTTTCTTAGCTAAGCCAAAATTGTCTTTAAGTTCTCCCCCCCCCTTTTTTTGGCCATGGTAATTAATGGAAGTAAAGGAATGAAACTATCCTTTTCACTACACCCTGGAGGTAGGTAGAATTTGTTGTTAATACCAGTGATAAAATTTTCAGTGCAACAAAAAAATAATCAATGATTAAATTTACAATTATCCCATATGTACCTAATCTATTATTTAAGCCAAATATAAAAGAAAATTATTTATGTAATATCTAAGTTGAATGATAAAACGTATGAAAATTAGGCAGATGATATTTAAACAATTTAAAATGAGAAAAGGTTAAATGAGATAGTCAAAGACATAAAGTCATAATGCTAGAAAAAATGTTATTTTTACCTATTTATAATGTCATAAATTGATAAACTGAATCACCTGGTCTTAACCAGGGAAAATAGGGCTTGAAATAATAGCATTAAATTCTTAAAAAGGGGGGAAGGGTTAGATTTCGAACGTTGCTAACCCTAACTCAACAAAAATCCAATATGAATGCCCTTATCCATTCCAGGTACAACCGCTTCATAAATTTGAGGACAGACTTACAGGTAACTTAGGCTATTATTATATAGGGGATATTATGAAACATATTTAACTAAAATAAATTAGGATACATATTTTCAAGTTAAAAAACTTATAATTAAAAGTATAAAATTTATAATCAGCAATAAAAGCACGTAATATTGATGACAAATCAACACAATAAAGATTATTATAAGCATTAAAAAACAATTATGTATTGACTACTTACCTGATACATCCATATATCTGTCCCAAAACATGCAGAGATAAGATGTACTATTACAATACTACACTGGCATTCCGTGACGTCAAATCTTTAAGAAAAGAGATAATTTTAGAAGAAAGTGTTCATTTTAGATAGTGTTGATAATGATGAAATTTAAGGGTTTTGCTGATAAATATTTCTTGAAAATTTGTTTTTCGAAAATGCTAACTATTCAAAATTTACTAAGACTCAATATTGTTCAATATACATATTGTCCAATGAAATTTATACCATATGATAAAATTTTATAAGAAAATTGAAGAGATTTTAAAGAATACTTTGGGTTTCCACAGTTTTCACACTTTCATAAATATTATCTAACTACTAGAAAAAGGTTTTCGAATGGTAATGTATGTGGACATGTTTTCAAGAATTTTATAATAGAAAGAGGTCTTAAAGAAATAAAAATATTATTTCCCAGAGTAAACTGAATAAAGGAGGGGCTAAGAAAAAAGTAAAGGAAATGTACCCTAATTTCCTGCATATATACCACGGATTATACATTAAAAAACTACGTTAAAAATATTTTCTTCTAATGTGTATTATATACCGCCGCATATTATCTGCAGTTAAAAATTTTTATAATAAAATTTACAAATATCCTTCCTGAAGAACAATAGATAGCAACACCCACTCATACAGGTTTTTTTTTCTTTTCTTTAATCAGGATAAAAGAACATTTTCAGTCAAGGACACAGCAGTTTGGATAAAAGCTCCTGATTAAATTAATTTTTTCCATTTTGTTTATATCTATCAAGAAATAACACTTGTATGATCTGAAATGACTTTGCTGCATTCTCCGTTTGTTTTGTCACTTTCAGGTCGCACCAACTATCAGTACTATCAGTTTAAAATTTTAACACAGATCGCAAATAACCATATTAAATTAAGATGCATTTTAAGAATTCTAAATTTTAACATCCTTTTTATTTATATATGCTTTCGAACTATTTGTATCATTCTTTCTGAACTAATTAATGTAATTTTTTAGAATATATTCTTACTATTGTTAAATATAAAATTCTTTAAATCTACCAAATTTTTACTTTGTTAAATTATTTTTTTAAATTAAAGAAATGTTATCATTAAGAAAATAGCTTGAATTTAGTTTTTTTAACACTAGAAGATAAAACACTTTTTTCCTCATGCCTTTCATTTCCTTGAATCAAATGAAATTTAAGTGAAAATTTAATCTGCGGATTATAAGCCACTGAGGGTTATACAATATTTTTCTCTGAAAATATCACGAAATTCGCATCTGCGGATTATATGCCACTGCAGATTATATGCAGGAAATTAGGGTATATACAAGAAGCACACTCATCTGAGGTGATTTTCTTGAGAAGTGATTAGGGATTTTGAGAACAGTATTTAAGAAATAGGTTTGAAGTTAGGAAACCAATATAAATTTGTTTCAATGGAGTACAACAAATTTTTATCACACTAAAGCCTTGACACAACAAAAAAAAATTGATAAGTGAAATGAATAAATTCTCATTTTACATATATATTCTGTGCAAATAAATAGTGTCTTCATTATTACTAAATATTCTGTGTTTTAATTATAATGTTTTGAGTTGTTTGATTTAGGAAAATAGGGTTATTATATACTCTACACAACAAGAAATTAGTTTTAAAATGTTCAAAATTTTAAAGATCGAATTGACTCTGCATTAACATTACACAAGATAATATTTGACCAGAAATCAGTAAAATAGAATTTTAAAAAAAACAAAATCATTTCTTATTAAAAATTCAAATTATACTAGTTTTAATTCAATTACTATGAAAAATTAGTAATTAAATTAATACAAGTTGTTATAATACAATAGAAATAACAAAGATCAACCTAAAAATAATAATAAAATAATAAAGGCCAATAATATACAAATAAAATAATAAAGGCCATATACTAGTGAGATGTCTTTTTTTCTTACATACATACTACATAAAGTCTGCTGAGCATTCCTATTTATATTTCTGTATCTCAAATTTTGGTCTTTTAATGTAAGATTTTTTTCTTTATAAAATAACATATAAACAATAGGTTTGGTTTTTCTCAAAAATTTACATTTTTTGCACTCTTAAAAAATGAGCTATAAAAGGAAAACAACATAATTACATTAGAATATTTTTAATTCAACTCAGAAATTTTGCTTTAAACACCACTGGAATTGATTTTACAGAAAAAATCAGTTATAGTTTTTTGCTTTTTATCGGCAATTTGTAATTGATAACAGTCCAACTGTCTCGAGCTTTTAAAAACTTCTTCAGGCCCATTTTAAATAAAAATGACAACAATTGTTTTCAGCCATAAACATTGACCTTTACAAACAAAGAGAAAAGAGAATAAAACAGTAATCGAAAGACAGCTATAAATGTGTTCTGTAAGTAAACTTAGAAATGAAAGAAAACTTTTTAAGCAGGAAAGAGTTTGGAACGAAATTTTATAAATGGGTTTTTTTAACATTGTATGAATAAAGGGAAAAATGGGTACTGAAAATTGAAACTTCTTAAGCAGGAACTTCTTAAACGGGTGTTACTGTATTTTGATTTGCATTCATTCCTTTTAACTTAAATTGAAAAGAACTATGAAATAAACACAGAAACTTCTCATACCACATATTCCAACTGAAAAGATTCTATGAACTTTGAAGACAAATCGTGATCTAACATTTTTCAAGGAGATGGAAATATAAAACATACAAGGCAAATGAATTTAAAAATTCAGTAAATTGTGCAACTATGAATAAATTATTAACCACACTAATTGGGAGTCCTTAAAATTTTATAAAGTATAACATACTTAGAATGAAGCAAACTTTTCTTAAATTTTATATTTTATAGGAGATAACTATTATGCACATGAATGGCCTGAAAATAAAAAAAAGATTGTTTGACTGCCTTTTACGTAAGTATGTATGCTATCACTGTCACAGTCTCATACATAAATGATTTAAATTTCAATAAAACTTTGTGTACTTCAGAAAAACATGATACTGATTTTAGTTTATATAATTTTATCATATGATCATTCGTCTGGTTTGTGCACTGGACCTCCACTATTGATTTCTTTCCCCAATGAAGCTGACAATTTTTTTATTTCTCTATTGTAAAATTTCAACTTTAGGCTTCTAAATCTGTTTTTGTTTTTGTCTCTATGGCATTTTAAAGAAAAGTTACAGCTGTTTAAACATCAGTGACAGCTGTCAAAACAAAACGGAAGTAGCGTCTTCGGAATCAGAAGTTGTGAATTTAAAGCCTTTTAAAGAGCATTTTTTGGACAAAACTTTTTAAATTTTCATGAAGATTAGTTTAAACATTTTTCTAGTATTGTTAATAATTAGCAATTTGGCAATTAGAAAGTTTTGAAGCAAGAAAGTGTGGGGAATTTTAAACATGTATGTTAATTTTTTAATAGTTAAAGTTGCTTTCATAAACTTCAAATGCATTTTTCTCAGAACGGTATTTTTAATAAAATGTTGAAACTTGAAATGTGATTTCTCAAAAGGTTCTTCAAATATTTTGTTGAAAATTATTATGAATGCTTTTGATAGTAATTACTAGTAAATGACCTAAAATCTTTAAAGTTGGATAACTTTTAATGATGTTACACTCATAGTTAGATATGAAGGTAATGAAAATTCGTTAAAAATTCAATGTGTATGATTTTGAAGAACCAAAATTTTTTACCAAATGTAAATTAAGATTTTAGGGGATTCACTAGTCCAGTGTGCACAGATGATTCACTAGAAATTTGTTGCGTCACAAAATATTGAAATAATTTATTAAAAAATTACACCTTTTGATTAAACCAGATTTTTTTACTAAATTTTCTTCATTTATTAGAAATTTTATAAAAACTTCTCAAGGAATAAATATTTTAAGTGCAATTCTCTATGATACTATAAAAAATAAATTTAAAAATGTAAAAACATGAATTAGTTTCTACATTTAAAGAAAAAAGTTCTCCAAACGTAAAAGAATACCTTAAACATGTACCAATCATTTTTGAACAATTCATTCTTTAGAACATCATCTCTCAAATATTTTCCCCCACATTCTTATCAAGTTTTTGAAATTTTACAACAGAGCTAACTTAAAAGTTTGAATTTTTAAAAAATTTTAAAATAAAATTCAAATTTAAGCTGATTTGTTTTTAATATGATGAATGAAATCTTAATTATTCTTGATTACTATTTTGGTACCCCTAGCTCATGCTCAGAGACCTCCAGGTTGCTATACCACCCATTTCAAATCTTCAAAACCATGACTTTAAAAGGCACAGTTTGGTTGCCATGACTTGGCTACCTTAAACCAGTTTTAGCAAAACCATTGTTAATTTCATTTTCTCTGTTCTTTTAAATTCTACAATATTTAAACTTCTGAGAAAACAAAGCAATGGGGCTGATGTTTAGCAACAATAAAAGCAAATAATCTGAGAACAATAAATACAAGGAAAAAAACTTTGGTTCTATAGGAACAAATTCAGGACTATACGAATAAAACAAAGAATGCAGCAACAATGAATTGAGGTTCCATTATATATGAAATATTAATGTAAGCAAATGTATAATTCACTATTAAAAAAAAATATATAACTCTTACTTTCCAAATTTCAAGGATCCAGTTATATATGTCTGCCAATGAGCACAGTAAAATAGTGTAATAGCAATGAAGCACTGAAAGAACATCCAATTTGAATAAGCTCCAAGTTTCACAGCTATACATATTCCAAGGGAAACAAAAACTACAAAACAAAATTAAATAAATTTAGAAATAAAAAATAGTGAAAAAAGGAGATAACAGAACTGTGTATAGTAAAGTATAAACTGTATGAATATAAAAAAGAAAATTTTAAAAATGTCTAACTTCTATACAAATCCACACACCCAAACCAATGGGTACAAAATTTTATACACAGTTGTATCATGTTATCTCGAATATAACAGGATTTGTTTGATTGGATTTTTAGCAGCCATTTTTGAGATACTGAAGAAAGACAAAAAAAAGTTGCATGTATTTTATAATTGAATCCTGTGCACTGTGCAAGAGAGGCATGCTTGGCAGCATGTCCGCCTCATTGGCTCGCTCTCCTGGGGTTGATGGTTACGTTTTTAGGTTTTTATGCCATAAGTTTTTGCATTTTGCAGTTTTATTAGTAAAGTACCATTTTCTGTACTTTTTGGCTATTTTTTCTTATTTTTATTTTTTCCAATATTTTGAAATTCGTATCATTCTGCTACTTTGCTCTCAATTATTTTGTACTTTGAGTAATGTTTTGTCTTGTTTTATGTTTATAAAAAACTCCCGGCTGAACTTTGAGATGAGCAGGTTGTCTAGAGTAATCTCCTCTCTGGACGATTTTACTTATACACTTTAATATTTCTTTAAAAGTTTTCTTTGTTAAATAAATGAATAGTTGTTAAGTTTGAAATCATCTACGGCTGATTATTTCACCTCCATACTTGCTCCTTTTACGAGAAACATGCGAAATCATATCCAAATGACTAGGGTATGACTTACAATCGGAAATAGAAACATCGCAAACCACTTGGTGAGTTTACAATACGAATAAACAATATATATAAAAATTAAAGTATAACTTAACTCTTAATTTCCCCCTTTTGTTGGCATTAATTGCACTATCATTATATTTTTCATTTTCCCTAGCTTACTATAAGTATAGCTACATTATTTCCTTCGAAAATCTACTCCCGCTCATAACACAGCCTTCGGGTTATTCATGCGAAAGGGTTGGTGCCATTTTAAACTCACCAAAAATGGGAAGGGGCACCCAGTTCTTCAGTAGTACCCAAACCTTTTTTGTTTTGTTTAAAATATGCTTTGAAATTGGGTATAATTTTAATACAAAACGAAACCCAAATTGTAAACATCACTTGGCGACAATTAATTTGCTTGATCACTTATACAAAAAAAAAAGGCAAAAACATGGCGGCAGGCCCCCCAGGTTTGGTTTGGTTTGGAGCGCTACGGTCTACTGTTTTGCACACGAGGGCTAATGAGACCAGGACCTACTGCTTAAAGCCGATTCTGAACGGCTACGAACATCCATGCCATAGTGGGATTCGAACCCACGAACTCCGGTACCAACGATCAGCGTCCTAACCAATCGGCCAACGTTCGGTGGCAGGCCCCCAGAACTGGGATTCTACCTTTAAACGTATTTTACACCTAAATAAACAGTTTTCTAATAAATTATTACCTGTTGATATTGAATCACAACCATGGTCAAAGAGCTCACCAAGAGGAGAACTTGAACCTGTCCTTCTTGCTTGTTTTCCATCACAAGCGTCAAGAGATTGGTACACAAATAGGCCAAGTGCACACAAAATAAAAGCCCAACTTGGAGGCTATTAAAATATTAATCAATAAATCAGATAAATATGAAATAAGAAATATAAAGGCAATAAATATAAATGTTAATTAAAATAAACTAAAGAACAATATATAATTGCATATAGTCAGTACCAGCTGTATGGTCACCTGCTTATAAGGGCACCTTGCTTATATGGTCAGTTTCCTTAAGTCCCGTCTAACTTAATACGGAACATGTGTTAAAGCGCATCACTTATACAGTCATTTTTTTTTCTTGTTACCGGTTATATGTCAGTTTCATGTTTTCAATGAGTTTTTTTTCTTTTCATATATATATATATATATAAATATGTGTATATATATATATGTATGTGTATATATATATGTATGTGTATATATATATATGTATATATGTGTATATATATATGTATATATATATATATATAATATATCAAAACTAATTAACTTTAATATTTCTTCAAATACCTCCTCTCTACCATTCTAATTCATTTAAATCTCTTTCCCAGCCTCTAAATGGTTTAATCAACGAAGTATTTTCCACTTAACATTCCTTTCTGTCATAAAACTGTAAACTTTCTGTCTATATAGCAGTTTCCCAGCTGTTGGAGGAACATGTTTTCACATTTTGCTGATATTACACTTAATTCGCTTATTAAGTTGGTTTTTACTGTGGGAAAATTCTTGTTGCACTTCTCTCTTGGGTGCACTCTCTTCGGTGACTCTTGGGTGCACTTCTGTCAGAGCAGAATGAACTCTGTGGCTTTTGGTTGTATGTTGTCCAGAAGATTAGATGCGCGTTGTTACCGCTCTGGAATAAAGTTTAAATTAGATTTCTGCATTCTCTTCAATGTTGGCCTGACTGCATTTTTATTATTGCTAGCTGTTAATCTTTCTCCTTGTGAAGGAGTTTTATGAAAGGATGTAGGCAAGGGGAGGGATTTAGGGGACTGGTCCCCCTCTGAAATTCTAAAAGACCATTTCGTGGGAAGAAAATGGACCATATGTGTGTGTGGGGGGGGTGTCATCTGCCTAGCCGTGCATAGTCAACAGTGGGCTTATAACAGTGACGTTGAGTTAAGGAGTAGGTGAAAATTGGATTCGACATGTAAAAACAGATTGGTTAGCACTTTTGGCAGCTCAACACAATATTGTTGCATAATCGGAAGAAATTGTGAAAATTTTTTTGGCGTAAATTTCAAAAAGAGCATATTTTATAATATACAGGTAAAAATTTGAACATTTTTATTTTCTTTCAAAACTATTCTTTTTTTAGTTATACTTCTGCTTTAAAAATTAGAATTTAATACTATATATATTTTCAACATTAAATTTACTATTAAATTTATTGTGTAGTCACTACATTTGATATTTTAAAATCACATTGTATTATGATACTCATTAGGAGTATGTATGCATAAGGAAACCTGTAGTTTTATTGAAGTATCCTTCAAAAAAAACCATGTCCCCCCTCTGAATAAAATTTCTGGCTACGGCCCTGATATATATATATATATTTTTTAAAAAGTCAATGCGAAATCGGAGATGACCTGAATTCAAGCCTTTATTTTCCTCTCTTTCCCCCTTTCTTGTTTATGTAGATTTATTGTCTGGGATTTTCCACCTCTCTCAGTTCTTGCCCCCCTCCCTACTGATAACAAGTGGACATCTGTCTGTTTATTGGTCGAAATCTCTCTCATACATGACTTCATGTGTTATTTTACTAATTCCGAAGCAGCAGATGAGCATTTAAAAGCTATTAGGGGCTCAGAAAAAGTTGTGTTAACAACCAACAAAAGGAAGCAAACTTATCTGATTATTTTTAAATACATTGAATATGAATGTACATATGTACGTCTGCTGTACTTCGATTAGTAACGTAAGTTAATAAATTTTTCCAAAAAAAAAATTATTGCATATTTTTAATGTAGTTATTACTTCTCAAATTAATTTTCAAAATGTTCTTAAAAGTATAATTATTTGTTTATGAGTACTACATTCTGATAGGTGAATATAATGTTGCCACAATTCAATAGGGTTGTATTGTTCCGCATATATGGTGACCCTGCTTATATGGTCTAATTTTTCTGGACTGCTGAGCTGACCATATAACCAATACAGACTGTATCAATGTATAATCACATATGAATGAAAACATTCTTGAAGATTATATTTTCAAAATATATAAATAATAATTAACAAGGAAGAATTAAATTCATTCAGAATTATTAAATTTCAATATTTTTTTCATACATACTTAGTGTTATATTAAAATAATCGCTATATAAATTATTAAAAAGTTGATCATTTTTTTAAATGTCACAGCAAGTTTTTTGAACATTCAAATAATGGCTTTTGTGTTAATTGTTACATACTCTTACAGTTGTATTATAGAATTTTCTAAATTTTATTTATTCTATTTTTTTTTTTTTTTTTGTAAAATTCAAATCAAATACTGATCACCAGATAGCAATATATAAAAGTATTACATATGTATCCAATTACTTATATAATTTATCTTAAATTTAAAAACATATATTTCTACTTTGAAGTGACAATCTAATTTGTAAATACATGAGATCCATATTAAATTAACTTAATTAAAATATCTCAAAAGTTTCATTGGTTACTTATGTTAAACACATGAACAACAAACAACTTGATATAGAGTAAAAGTGGGTAGAGGTTGTAAATCAGTGTTTTACAAATATCCACATACCCATATTTATATAAACATTCATCTACAAAGATAATATTCCTTGGAAATTTAGTTTTCCTACATTGAAATCACAAATATAAGCAGTATCTTTATTGCTTCAATTATTTACATTGTGTACATTTTTAATTTTACAGTATTGGTGTCTTATAGTATACTGCACTTTTTAATCAATTTAAAGTCTGATTTTTTAAATAAAAATGCTATTAATTATGCTAATGTTTACATAACAAAACGGAAGACTAAGAAAAATTATATTGTGTTGCTCTGACTTCCAGGAAAAAAAATTACTTTTTAATTTTCACTTACCTCTTGCTGAGCATCAGGACTGTAATAAACTAAAATAAGTGTGGTAGCAATAGTTATAATAAGGCCATTAATTGTCATTAAATTGGGAGCAAGCCATAAAGGTAATTTTGTAACCAACCAATTCCAATACGGCTGCAAAAGAGGATCCAAAAGTGTAGACCCACAACTGTTATACTTGTGTTCGCTCAATCTTTTTAATTGAGCAGGAGTCATTATATCACTACTACTAAAAATCATTTTTCCTGATAGTTCGATAAACCACAAAAAAGTTTGTAATTAATATCCCAAACAGAAAAAAAAGGTATTACACAACGTTAGATTGAATATCTTCGAGCTGATAATTTTCAACTTTCAACTGAACATAAACACGCTACGTGTATCGTATAGCAGCACACTTTGAAAAATAAACGCGATGGTACGAAGTTCATTTCACAGATGTGGCGTGATCTTATAGTTATTTACATCACTAACACGGAATTTAACTGCAGATTTAATAATTACGAAGCCGCGAGATCCGAGAGGTATCGAGAAAAATTAACAAACAATACCACAGGAAATAAAAATATCTACAGCGTAAACGGTGTTGAATATTTATGTCATCTAGATCTTACACAGCACTATCATGACGAAATTACATTACGCTATGTAGAGATAATATTAAATAGATATACGATTTATCATGCATTTCTTTCGATTTTCTCTTTCCGGTTAAGTAAACGGATATGACGTCATTCAACGATTGTAGGCGGAGCGCATTTATCTATTTTCCTGATTCCTTCTCATTTTTTCTCACATTATTTTCCTGGATTTCAAAATAACTCCTCTGTTAAAAAGTCACAGCAAAGGAGCAAAAATCATTGAAAAATAACTTTTTGGTCCAGTAATAAAAAATTATAAAAAAATTCTTTTGGTTGATAGAAAGTAGTATGTTTTGTACGCCATTCACCAAAGCATGCAAAATGAATAGTTAAAGAACAAGTAAAAAATAATAAACAGTTTATCACTCTACTACAACAGGATGTTATAGTACTGTTGTTGCATTTACTGTTTGTGCATTGTTAATAAAGAACACAAAAAAAGGTATCTAAAATCATATTTAATTGTCGAAGTTGGAAAGAGTCGTGGGATTTAGTTTATTTTGGTGCACTACGGTTAATTTTATTTTCGATGGAGATCAACTTGAAATACAGATTATAGCTTATTTGGAGTTGCTACATCCTGTCATAATGATAATGGAGTCTATCTTTTCAAAGGTGGATTTGAACACACGGCCTCCGTCACCTAAAAGTCAAACTTTTTGTATGATCGTCATCAGTATTCGGAAATAATGAACATAAATAATATTTTACATGTATAAATGCTAAAAATTTAAAAACTTGAATTTAATATCAACATATTTCTTTTGAAAACAGTTGACTACGTTACCAGTGTGTTATTGAAAATAGCGGATATTTCACGAGTGGATCGGGACAGCCCCTATACTGCAAAAGTTTCAGTGGTAAATTTCTTTGTTCAGTGGCGCCATCTACTGACTAATATATAAAATATAACTATTCAAGCCATTGTAAATCATGTACGAAAAAAATTACTCTTTAAAATGTCGTTTTTTTTAATCAAAGAATATTCATAATCTTAAATTAAAGCCGTGCTTGAAGTTATTCTGGCTATGGTGAAAGGGATCAAAACTTTCTGCATTCGTTAAGAGGAACTATTATAATCTTAAATTGAGACCTTATCTTTGGGCTACACATGGAAAAAAATCGAAAAAACTCGTAAATCCTTTTTCGGTTAAATTAACATGCCGTGAAAGTTTTAAAAATATGTAAACAATAAAAATTGACGTTTTTTACAATAAGCTGAAGAATAATTTTCAAATCAATCCCAATTGAACAAAAGTTTTGTCGCACCTGAAGGCACTTTGTCGTAATTTAAATTGCATTTCACATACACATTCCAATGTTTAAATTATATACACACAATATTGATATAACTGTACCACTTTAGAGTGTACTAAATATCCTAGGATGTTTACATTTATGCTAAGTAGCAGTGGCATGATAGTGAGAAAGAGCAAGGAGGCTTATCATGCCCCGGATGCTATTCGCAAAGCTGCTCAAAATAGTTCTCAAGACAAACAAGTTTTATATGATTTTTAGACAAAGGAAATCCCCAAAAGATATTGAGCTTGAGTTATGCTCGTAACGCCCCTGCGCAGTAAAACATAAATTCATAACAAAATTTTTCCTACAGATTAATACCGAGTTGGAGAAATCAAATATATTTGATACTCAGCCTCAAGTAGAGATGTAAAAAACCCGGAATTTTGAAGAAGTGGGAATAAACCTGGAATTTTGGGACCTTTGGGAAGAAATCATTTTAACAATGTTTACATTCATTTTTTCAACAGTGCCTATTTAAGAACTAGCATATTATTTCTAGGAGATTTTTTTTTACTTTTGGCAATATATATATTCAAGAAATAATAGCAATGAGCATTTAAATGATTTTATTGTAGTACTTATGTAATTACCCTGTTAGTCTTATCAAACCACTTAACTAGTTGCTTCAATTTTAATTGCTAATATAATAATTATATACATTATTTTCTATCATTATTATGAAAATTACTTTATGCTAAACTTTTCCCCCTCCTTTTATAATATAAAAATAAATATCTTTAAATTTAAAATAACAATTTATTATTTTTTGTAATGCATATATCATTTAAAGGTGTAATCAAATGACACTGTTGCATTTTGTGTCCAAATCCTACACATACACACATTATATATATATATATATATATATATATATATATATATATATATATATATATATATATATATATATATATATTCTAAAATAGCTTCTAAAATAGCTTCAACTCATTACTGTAGACTAGATTTTGGTATTTAGCTAAACGAGGAAATATTTAAACGAATAAATGCAAAACCGGTTTTTAATGTTAATTTTACTATTAAATTCATTGTTCAGGTACTTCAGTAGTCATTCTAAGCTTTAAATTTGTTCATTTTAGCTTTTTATAATCATTTTGCCATTTTAAAACCGCATTGTGTTATGGTACTCATTAGGGGTTGTGGTATAGCCACATTCTATGTAAAAGGGAATGCCAGGAATTGCCGGCTTCCTGACCCCTTATTTTATGGAATGGGGCTTGTCCATGTCCAAGTCACCTTGAATCTTCCCGTGCTGACCATCCGTGGGTTGCCGTTTTGCTCTCCCCATCTTTGACCTTTTGTTCAGCTTGAGCGTTGCTTGGCGCCCTAAGATTCCTAGGCTGTTCTTCCTACTCACGCTACGTTTTGGCGATCGTCTTGGTTTCCCGCTGGCGGTATTTTTCCACTGACCTCGCCGTGCGCGGTGTTGAGTGGGCATCGATGCCCACTCAACAGCCAAAATGATCATTTTGGCCGAAATTGGTGGAGAGATCACCCGCATCATTTAAAAAAACGAGTATTTTTTTTAGCTATTTTGCTCCTTTTTGATTTTTGTGTCATGTCGAGGGACGTGTATTTTTCTGACAAGGTCAGCAAGGAATAGTCAATAATAAAAACTCCTTTCAGCTATTCAATTAATAGTACTCTTTTCTTTTCGTCAATTTGCATTTTCCTCTGTTATAAACTTCTGGAGTATTCCATATGAAGACAGTGAATTGTGTCTGCGCCATATAGTTCCACCAAAGAACCGGTGAAAGGTTATTGCGGTTGAAAGAAGCAATGTAATAATTCTACAGCAACAATTCTACGATAATTATTCAACAGGGTTATACATGCATAAGAAAACTTGTAGTTTTACTGAAGTATTATTCACTGTAAAAGTAATGTTACGTTGGCCTAGTGTTTGAGAAAGAAATTAAAACTCATTAAGAAACACATGAAAAATAGGTCTTGATGAAATTATTTTATAAGCATAGATAAATGCCTAAGGAATACAAATAGTTGAATAAACTTATCATTTGTAGATCGAAGACTGCTCTTGAGTCGGCGTCGGTCCTAAAAAAATGGCTAAGCTTTCTTTGCCAAGGGTTCTTCCACAAACCGTGGATGCCAGCCGTTCACCTTCCTTTCTTCTGGTAACAACCTTGTCTGCTCAAAAAATTTTCGACTGCTCGCGGAGACAAAACAGGAGTCCACTCCAGAAAGGCGGGGGGAAAGGGAGGTCAAAATTCCGCAAACGAACGGTCCACTCTATTGGCTGGGAGAAGTCCGAAATTTCTCTGCATTCAAACCTGTCCTGCCCCTGCATGTCCCCGACGAAGACCCACGGGAAGCTGAACCGAAAGTAACTTATTGTTACATTCACAAGAACAATGTCTGTCACCTTGGTCCCCCTACGAACATAGTTTCTAGCTAAGGCCCTGCTCAGCCGAATTAATAAAATTCTATTAAATTGTTGACCGAATGGGTGGAGCACTGCTTTTCGGTACCGGAGTTCATGGTTACGAATCCACTGCTAGCCTGGATATTCATAGTCATTTGAAATTGGCTTTAAACAGTAAGTCCTGGTCTCATTAGCCATTTGATCTCGTTTGGAACTCTACTGACCACCGTTCTCATTATCCCCCGGGTAGCAAAAATGTAGCCCGCAACGCTCTCATCCAAACAACTTATTAAATTTTCTTGCAATTGTTTAAGTAAATTATTAAACAATATTAAAGAGGTTTTTTAAATAGTACCGGACAAAATTTTAATCAATGACCTACAGCTTAAGAATCATTTTAGAGCAATGCTTGGTAAAAACTGTACTTGCAATTAAAACTTTCTCATGAATATATATATATATATATATATATATATATATATATATATATATATGTGTGTGTGTGTGTGTGTGTGTGTGTGTGTGTGTGTTGTTCTTCAAATTTTATTTTGGAAAAAAATGGCGCTATTATTTATTATTTTTTATTGCTCTGAATAGCATGATTATTTAGTTCTCATTACATTAGTTATTAAATTAAGAACTTTCCGAGTAAATAAATATTTTGGCAATAAAAAACAATACAGTCAGAAAAATCATTGGTACTTTAAAAAATACTAAAGGATATATATATATATATATATATATATACATATGTGTGTGTATGAATACTAGAATTACATTATTATGTCTTAAAAATCCTTTAAAACTGTTAAGCGTATCATTTTTTGAATGATGGAATTCCTTCTCTGATTACGACAATGTACTGAAAAGTTCTCGGTCTTTTCAATAGATGGCAGCACTATTCAGGGGATTTTTCTCTCCTGTAAGTACAATTTTTAATCGAGGTTAAGATAAAGGTATTGGGTTATGAGGAGTACTTGGTGATGCAAAAATACACCAACTTAATCGCAGAACGAAAACAGATCAAAAACATAATTTGAAACTAAAGTGTATAAGTTTGCGAACTAAGAAAATTGTATCCCAGTTCAGTGGGCGATATCTCCAAATTCTAGAAACCAGTTTTCACGTTAACCTTGCTCGTCTTTTGGAACTCTTTCCCCTCTCCCGAAATAAGGTGGGGATGTCAATCGGTGACTTTATTTTAGAGTATTGGGATCCAAGCTTGTACTGGGCTATTTCGGCTTCACATCAAAGCTATGAATAACATTGCTTTGTCTACGTTTAAACAGTTGAATTAGACTGAAACCTTAAAAGTGACATATTAAAATAGCTTAGAGATATTCAAGAAGCTGTTCGGTAAACTGGAAGGGAACCGCAGCAAGTTAAGGAATCAGTGGCTTTGTTAAATTATTGTCACTTATATTGTCATCTATAGAGGAATGAGAGAAATAAAAAATCAATAAAGTTTTGATTTGTTTTTAATTTTTTAAACATTTTTTTTAATTTTTTATTTAATTTGAGACAAAAACAACACAATTAGGAACAAAAGTATTAATGGATTTAACAAAGTATATGAAAAATACGATATTCCGCCAAAAAATTGAAAGCATCAAAATGAATTGGTACTGAAAAAATGATACAATTATTAGTATAAGTCTGTGAAATTTGAAACTATTCCAGACAACAGTTGGCTTTCGGCAGTCGTTTGATCCAAATTTGCTAAATTATTTACAAATGACATAATTCGACCAAAAATACTAAATGCTCAGTTTGCCCGAAACAAATTAAGTGTAATTGAGTAAATTTTTCAGCTTTAATATGCTTTACATTGTAATTGTTCTTTGTATGGAATTAAGGTACAGAAAAGGGCAGCAAACTGCTTGTTAGGTGACCCTAGGGTTACCTAACAAGCCACCAATGCCTAACATCCCTTTTCAGCTGAAAAAGGATGTTAGGCATTGATGGGTCAGATGAGTTCATCGGTCCAAGCACCCTGTTTAACAAGTAATGTGCTTGGGAAACAAAACTGCTATGGCTATACTACCACCACACAGGCAACAGTATGAGGTTGAACTTTTAACAAATGGGGTGAAAAATTGCTCATTTTTTTTTAAAAATCAGCGCTTACTGCAGAAATTCTTAAACCTAAATAGGCACATTTATACGCAGTAACCATCCAGAATCAGTGGCGTTGCTAAATCAAGGATGTAGAGTTTGAAAGCCTCTCAAAATTGCTGTATTCATATGCTATATATGTAAAGATTGCTGATTTGATTTTGAGAAATGAGTTGAGGTGGGGAAACCTCCACATGAAATATTTCTCTCTAGTCCAGAATATAAAAAAACATTTTTATATTCTTACATATACATTAAAATCTTATTTTGAAGTCTCCCTTGATCAGAGACTTTCCTAAATAATCTACGAATTCAAAAATAGAGCAAAATGCGTGACTGCAATTATGATTTTCTTATTATTATTAGTAAAGATAAATATTTCATGTAATTTTCTAATTTAATTATGTTGTAAAATATTCATAAGTTAAATATTTCATGTTTTCCGGAAGTTTCCAAATTTGCACGCATGTTTTAAATTATCTGGGCAGAAGGTCTATTTTTTTCTTCCAGAGAAAAAAAATCGGGTCGTTTTGAAAGCCTTTTGCAACAACTTCTAACATCTGAAACGAATAGCGGCTTTTGACCAATCGGAAGAAAAAACTTAATGGCTCAAACAGATTCTAGTCATCTATTTTGAAGCGTTCATGATGATTCATTCCTTTCCTTTTAATGAATTGTGAGTTGTGACTCGTTTGAAATTTTATCCAAGGTGTAGGATTGCCGTGGTATTATTATATAAATGTACACAAATAATTTGGATAAAATTCCCCAGGAACATAAGGGCTATTAAAAATGTGGATAGTCGCGCGTTGTTTTCTAATCGAAAATTTCAGTTTTACAGTATGAATATTTGGTGAAAATAACATGAAGTTTATCAGACACATCTTAAAATCTAATTTAAAGCGATCACATTTTTCAGGTAGTAGATTTTACTGTGCTCTCAATGTACTAGAAAATGAAAGAATAAAAAACTGTGAAAATTCACTAGATATAGATAACAGTCCATCTTATTACTTTGAAGGTGGCCTCCGAAAAGTGTATCCATTTTACTACCAATATTCTACATTTTGTAAAGGCCGATGGATTGGAAAAAATATTGTTGACTTATACTGTAGTCCCGCAGCTGTTTATCCCAAAGAAGAAATTATCAGACGTATAACAACTGGTGCTATAAAAGTTAACGACAAAATAGTTAATTCTGATTATGTTTTGAAAAATGGTGATTTAATTACTAGTGCTGTTCATAGGCACGAACTTGCTGTGTTAGCATGTCCTATTCAAATTTTATTTGAGGATGATGATCTGTTGGTTGTTGATAAACCACCTTCAATTCCTGTACATCCATGTGGTCTTTATTATAAAAATACCATATTATCTATACTTGCTAATGAATATAACAAGCCAGATTTACACATTATTTATAGATTAGATAGACTGACATCGGGTGTGTTGTTATTTGCTAAATCAAATAAGAAATCAAGAGAAATTCATAAAGAAATGGATATACACAATATTAAAAAAGAATACATATGTAGAGTAGAAGGTAATTTTCCTGATGGTGTTACTATATGCAATAAACCTATCAAACATTTTTATAATCGTGTAGGAACTTGCTTAGTGCATCCTGAAGGAAAAGTTGCAGAAACAGAATTTAAGAAAGTAAGTTATAATGGAAAATCAAGTGTTGTTATATGCAAACCTTTAACTGGGAGAACTCATCAAATTAGAGTTCATTTGCAATTTTTAGGATACCCTATAGTTAATGACCCTATTTATAACAGTTATGTATTTGGACCATTAAAAGGTAAGAATGGTATTATAGGAAAGACTATTTACCAGTTAATTAATGACTTAAACAAAGAGCATGTGATAGATTTATATGCAGGAAAAATGTCTGCCTGTGAGAAAAATTTGCATGTAAAGGAGGACTTTTTGAAATATTCAATTTTTAAGGAATTATATTCCTTGAATAATAATCCATCTAGTTCTACAAAAGATAATACTAAGATAATAAAGGATTCAAACTGTTTTTATTGTAAATTGCCTACTGGGGATCCGGAACAACTTTCACTTGGTATGTTTCTTCATGCTTACAGCTATAAAAGTGAGAAATGGAAGTTTGAATCAGATATGCCAGTTTGGACATATAAAGATTGGAATATAGCCTAAGATAGAAACATGGTTTCCACGCACCTGGAAAGTCATGGAAAATCATGGATTTAGACAATGGATTAATTTTGTCATGGAAAGTCTTGGTTTTTCAAGTAAAATGAGTAAAAGTCATGGAAAGTCATGGATCCGCTAAACTACCGATTAAAAAAAATGCATTGAATTGTTTCATTCTATTTTTACTTGTCATTTGGCTGAAGTTACTGAGTTTGGTATTTATGTATTATCCTATTGACCATATTGCCAAGTAAAATTTGTTCACCAAGGAAACTCAAAGCAAGAAAGCTTAATGGGTGGGTAAATGTATATTATTCTGGTTTTTTCTAAAATTGTAGATTAAAATTTTATTAATATAATAATAATTATTTTTTAATAAAAATTAGTTATTTGCACAAAATATAAGTTTATCTCTAGGGATATTGTATATAAACATTATAGGGTTATATTTGGCTATTATTCATGGTCACCTGGATAATACCAAAGTACACTGAATTCAAATTGGAAACATTTTAATTGAAAAATTGCTATATGATTAAACTTAAGTATGTAGATACAACAATTTATTTTTATGCATGTGAGTTTATTAACACTTATAAAGTAAGTTTATAGTTTTTTTATGATAAAATTCCTGTAATTTCTCTAAAAGCATATATTTTATTTGTATGTACATCAGAAGTTTTATTTATATATACTTTAACGAAAGCTTTTTGAAGTCATGGAAAATGATCTGCTAAATCAGAGAAAGTCGTGGATTTGAAAAAAATTATTTTGGCAGATACCCTGTAGAAATTTATATTGTGAATTAATTTAGTTGGAATGATTCAACTAGGTTTGATAATCAAGTTGAGACATCACAAATCACTTGCACCAATGGGGCTTAAATTATGAACCAGGGTTGCTACTACAAAGCTCCAATGCTTAAAGTCACCAAAAGTAACCAGCAATGTCATACATTGCCCGAAAAATCGTCGTTTGGCGACAAAAACTGCAGTATGTATATCAAATCAGTACCATACATAAAATAAAATACTATTTTAATAAATTTTATTTCTATATAATTCATATGTAAGTGTTTTATTTTGCTGATGATGCTGTTGTTGAAGTTTAGCTTTAAAATGCACTATCTAGAAGTGCTCATTGAGTCAAGGTGGTCCTGTAGCTTGGGCAACATGTTTATTCAAACTGTTGCATTTTGATTTCTTTTGTTTAGGACAATTGAAGACTCTAGTTTATGAGAATTCCCATGACTCTGTAGAGCAGGCAGGGTTGCAAAAACCCCAGGATTTTTAAAGAAAACCCCACCTTGAGTGGGTTTTATTTGGGTCTGCTTTTAAGAGAAGAGGTCAGGGGAAGTACCATATTTTAGAAAAGATTTAATTTCTAAAACTGATTAATTTTTATTAACTAACTTAATATTCAAGAAATTATAATTTAATCAATACAAATAAATCAGTGTAAAGGCTATAAAAAAGTTTACTCTGACATCACAAAAAGTTTACTCTTACACTGTTAATTCCCCTCATGAATTATAAGTTAAAAGATCCTAAAATATTTCCTCAAAGTATGTTTAATGCTGATGTAATTAAAAAATTTAGTGTAGCACAGTGGTGGAAACTAATTGAAATGCGTGTTAGGGATGGAGATATGACAGATTTTTGCCACTTTATGGTAGCCCTAAACAAGTGCCCAGCTAGCTGTGCATCACTGGAGCGAGTGTTCTCTACATGTGGGTTGGTTTGGTCGAAATTTAGAAACAGATTAGGAATACAAAAAGCATTGAAGTTAGTATTTTACACATGAAACCTTTGCCTTTTTCTGTATGGATTTCACAGACAATTTTTTTCCCCTAAATTGTTGTGTTGGATTTACCATAGATTTGCAAATATTTTTCTGGATTTTGATAGACTATATATATTTCCACAGAATATATATACAGTCTATCAAATATATATATTTCTTTAAATATGAAAGAGAGAAAAAAAAAAAAAAAAAAAAAAAAAAAACTAAGATAACAGTTTCTGAAAATAAATATAAATATCACCAATTTTTAAAAAAACTCAATAAAACCCACTTCAGAGTGGGTTTTATTGGGTTTTTTAAACTGGGTTTTACCCAGAAAACCCCAGGTTTTTCTGGGACTTTTTGCAACCCTGAGTGCAGGGATATTCAAACTTTTACACTTGGGGAACCTTTCAAGCTTATCCTTTTGTTAAAAAAAACCTTTTCTGCTTTTTCCAAATAGCAGAAAAAATAAGATATCAAAGCCAGGGCCTGATTATCAAGATTTTGGGCCCAGGGCAGAGAATATGTTTTGGGCCCTTGTAGATCATTATTACATTTTATTAATATGTAGCTGAAAGATTTGCATCGATATCTATCTCATACATCTTTAATCTTCATTTGAAACCCCAGATATATGCCCCTCCTCTAATTTTTGTTCAATTTTGCAATTGTAAACATTTTTGAGAAAAGTTCTCAAAATCTAGCCATCTGATTGGTGGATTCCATTTTCAAAATGACCTGCATTCTTGCCTTTAGTTTTTAAGTGCAAACCTTGACTGACAAATCTGTGGGTTATTTATATTTGCGGGTACTCTGTGAAATAATGAAAATCTTACAAAATTTTAGCTCACTTAATTTTGCATATAGAATAAATCATGAAATTTTTAAGTCTACTAAATTTATTTGTTTCAAAATTACCTTTGGATCTAAAAATTTTTGGGCCCCTGAAATCAATGGACCCTGCCGATAATATGGCGCTGATCAAAGCTTTATCCTATTCAACTTTACAAAATTATTATTGCATCTTTATTTTATCACAATACAAACATCTTAATAAGATATTGAATTGTAAAGCTAGTAATGCTTTTTTTGTTTGTCTTTTAAAATATACTCTATGAATAGTAAACAAAAGCAACAACATTTTAAATTATAACAAAGTAAAAGAATTTTTTTGTTAATGACTTGACAGTGATTGTTTTTTTTAAGTATGTTTACTTCTAGAATAATTGTTGGAATCTACAATCTAATGGGTCACAAAGGGTTAGTTTTATTGCTACTAAAGCTAAACTGCAAAGAGCTTTTTAGAAATTATTCAAAAAGTAGTATAGGCTAAAAGGCTAAAGAAATATCTTTGGTTTCATAAACGCCATGTGGTGCGCAACGACAGATACTAACTAAAAAGATAAAAATTTAAAAAAAAATGTGCAACCTGACTAGCGACCTCACCACACGAGCACGTCCGAATTACACAAATCCAGTATAATTAGAAAAATCTAGAGAAATTATTCAAAAAGATGCCGGATGGTCATGTGCACCAATGGGGCTTAAAGAACAAACCAGGGTTACCACCACAAAGGTTCAATGTCAGGGTAGTAAAAGCTAAATAGACATCGCCTGGCAAAATGCTCGAAAAAGCTGCCAAATTTGGCGACAAAAGCTAGAGCGTAAATATCGCATCTGTATTGTATATATGTATACATGCTGATACATACACTTCCACTCCCACCTTTTTGTAATAGCTATGTATACATACACATATATGCATTCCTGAAAGAGCTGAATGGGTAGGGTGCTGTTCTTAAATACTGGAGTTCATGGGTTTTGAAAGCCACTGCTGACATTGATGTTTGAATCCATTCTAAATTGACTTTAAGCAGTATGTTCTGGTCTCACTAGTCCCTATGTAACAAATTAATAGACCTTAGGGTTCCAAACCAACCAGCATTACTTAAAAAAAATGTCACTAGAAAATTATCTTGTCGAAATTTGATGAATGATTCCTTTATTTTAAGAATGAAAGTTATTAAAATATTAAAAATAATGGATAAGAACTGAGAACTTTGGTTACAGTAAGCATTTGTATAGTGTGAATTCAGCTTGAAATATTTGTTATTTAAAAATTTTTTCTAGTCTTTTGCTCCAGCTTTTACGCACATTTCATGAAACTTACAAAAATATTACTAAACAAATTAAGAAATGTACATTAAAATTCGAAGTGAATTCATTAAATATTTGCTTAGTTCTTGTACAGCAAAAAAATAGATTGTAGCACTCCAAACCAAACCAAACTAAATATTTGCAGTGATATGAAGAATGAAAATAAATAATATACAAGTGCATATGTACAGAAGATATATTCTAATGTAGTAGTTTTCAAACTGAGTTCTGCAGAACCTTAGGGAGTGTCGTGAGATTTCCATAGGAGTACTGCAAGTGGGTATAAAAAAGTAAACAAATATAGCAGAGAATGTAGTTATTACATGAACTCCATTAGCTACATGTAATTATCTTTGCCTCTATTAAACAAAGTTTTGTGTTGGTGGCTGACATTATATGCTGGCTGTGACCTAACATTCTTTTCATGAATGTTTTGGTTAAAAAATTCCATTATAGCTGGTAGTATTTTGAAACCATAAATATTTTCATAGAAATATGTTGTTCTAAATAGAACAACATATTTCTATGAAAAATTGTTTTGAGTGTATACAGCAATGAAAAATTGGAACAAGCCTAATGCAGAATATAAAATGTGTTTGAAGATAACATCTATAGATCTGACTGTTTGCAGGGTTGGAAAAAAATCATGATTTTTTTTTAAAAAATCAAAAAAATCAGATTTATTTGATTTAAATCAGATTTATTTGATTTTTTTCTGAATTCTAATTCTAATTATTGTTGTGTTTTTATATTTTTTGCAATATACATGGAATTGTTAGTTATAAATAACAACTTATCTATCTAGTATATTTCTACACACTGATTACCTAAAGTTAAATACATAAATTTTAATCTAAATACATTTCATTATTTTGTTATTGGATGGTACAAACTAAATAAGATGTAAATTTAAAGAACAAATTATATATTCATTTAATGCAAACTATTTATAAAAAAACACAATTTTAGCTCACATAATTTGCATATAGAATAAATCATGAAATTTTTAAGTCTACAAAATTTATTTATTTCAAAATTACCTCTGGATATAAAAATATTTATGCCCCTGGAATCAACGAGCCCTGGAAAAAATACAATGGCCTGCATTAGAAGACGATATACATAGCTAGGTTCTTGAACAGAGAAATGTAGGCTGCTCTGTTTCTTCCGTTAAAATTCATCTCGAGGCTATAATAAGTAATGATTTCGAATTTTAAAGGTGGAATTGATTGAGTCTAATCTAGACTTTTTGGCACTTTATTGTACTTAGGTTTTAACTCTTGAAATGATTTAACCCTCTGACTGCTCAATTTTTAGATCGAAATCGCTTTAAAAATGACATATTTTTTTTATTGCCTATTTGAAATCTATATATATTGGAGAATTGAAAAATGCATGTTTTCTTTCCAGGAAATATTTTTTTATATAGATTTTTATCCTTAGAAACTAAGTTGTAAGTATCATTAGAAACTAATTTCAGATGATTTCACCAAAATAATTCTTTTTAAAATAAATTTCAATTGAATTACAGTTAGTTTCTATTTATTAAATAATATAAAAAAATATACAAAATTTAAGAATATATAAAGGACTGACTAAAAATATCTTAGAAATGCAGTTTAGTGTGATAGGGTTTGAAGCAGGGTTCAAGGCAAAGTCCAACTTCCCAGTCTTTGCACCAGATTCGTGTTTCTTTGCAAATTTTTTTGCCATTTGCATCTTTTCTTGAACAGCATACACGACACTGTCTTCGAGGTTCTCTTTTTATAGGGTTAGGTGGTTATTTTATGTTGGTCTTTTTATGGGGTTAGGACTTGGAAAATAATGAGCTATCGATATCAAAGGGTTCCAAGTAGAACTCGGTCTTCCAGGACAACCGCTTTTATTTGTGTCCGAATATTTTTCGATACTTTCTTCAACAAATTTCAAACAAAATTCCAAAAGTTTTATAGTTTGTCTGGGGTTTTGCTTTTTGTAAAGTACACAGGCATTCCTCAACGATTGATCTAAGAACCACCTGAAAATTTTACTATAATACTTCCCCTGTTGTTTTTGGAGCGTAGGGTTCCTATCAATTTTGCACCACTGCCTAACGCTTTGCACGTTTATTGAATCATTATCAGATTCATTGCTATATGAGAAGCAGTCCAAAACTTCTATATCAATATTATTATCTCAACTAAAATCGCTTTCAGAATCTGAATCAGGAATATACACTCTGTCAAACGCTGAACGTTTTCTAGCAGCCATTTCTGATAAGAAAACAGCGGCAAAAAGTTAGCGGTAATACTATGCGCCTTCAAATACGGCAATTAAATTAATAACTAATGGTATCTGTTGGCCAAAGCGTAAATTAAACGTCTAATACTGTATATGATTTATTTAAGAGCTTAAACGGTTAATAAACAGGATGCGCTCATCGATAAAGGAAGAAAAACACATGCCCGCGGAAATTGCGGGATGAGTAGAATTTGCTACATTTGAGTTGCCCGTGGAAATCGCGGGATGAGCAGGCAGAGGGTTAATATTGTCATACTAAAATACATTTTTTTGCATGAATAGCCTGCGGTTTATCTAGTGTAGCGGACTATCTGATAATTTATGAAATGTTTTAAACAAAAAATAGTACCTGTGGACTATATGTACGAAATTACAATACTTTTGAAACATTCGGCCAGAAGAGTGCTGTGAATCTTAAAAGTTTGAAGACAACTTGCTTAATATATATAAGACTAATTGTTGAAGAAATTTCATCTGAATATTTTTACTGATATTGACATATTTTAGTGGGCAGTTTTTTAGTAACTTAACAAGTCTAAATGATAGGATATTCAGATCTCTTAATAAACATAATCTCTCTATAAATTAAGCATTTTTTTAGCAACATAATATTGCATGAAAGTAGTATGATTCACAAATACACTTTGTGAAAAATTCATATTTCATATTCATTTGCAGACTCATTAAGTTACTAAAAATTTTTACTAAACTTCAAAATCTCTGGTATCAGTAAATATATATAATAAGATGAAATTTCTCATATTAATTGTTCTATATATTAGGTTATCAAATTATGGTATTATGAAAAATGTATCTTTCATGCATGGACCATTATAAATTATTTACTTACTTAAGTCACATCCTAACAAATATTAGATGAATTCACTTTGGATTTTAGTTCAGAACTTGTTTATTCACACTTTAAATTATACTCAATTTAGGTAAAATCTATATTTATAGGGAATAAAATAAAACAAATTTCTAAAATACCCATTTGATTTCCATGCTTAATTTCCCCTGTAGAAATGTTCATTAAAACTGAAGTTCTCATCTGTTGGTCTTCAAAAGTTATCAAACATTCAAGGTGATTGGTAATTTTTTTTTGAGTGCTTTGTCTTTATTTTTTTTCAAAGTTTATTTTGTTTTAGTATTATAAAAATACCTCTTATGAACCATATACACAGTATTCTTATATGGTAAGGCAAGGTAAGGTGAGCATATGTTATTATTTAAATAAATGAACCTCGATGAAAAAAATAATTTTTGCTGATTGCTCATTTTCACAAATGGAAATTTTTGACATCAGCAAGTTTTTTTCATACTTAATATTCTACTCAATGGTTTTTTTTGGTATGAAAATGTAGGTTTGTGTGATTTAGTCTACTACAACCTTGCTAGTGTTGTTTCATAGTATGGTTATTCAATTAAATTATTTATTATATGGGGAATTACCTAAAGCTATTACCATAGTTTTGTCATTGCTCTTTCATCATCTAAATACATTAACTTTTACATAATCTAAAATATCTACATATCTTGGTATATAAATGTGGAAAAAGCAAAGACCATCATTAACTACACAACATTTATTATGATTAACAGGACAAATACAAATAGTTAGATATAAAATAATTAAAGAATACAGGCAACTGAGCGATACATCTTATCAATTCACCAGCAGAGTGATCATCTGCTGTCAGGTAGCAGGGTACATCTGAAGTGGTGCTCTTGAGATACATTCTGATAAGACGTATCACTTGGTTGCCAGTATTCTTTAATTATTTTATGTCTAACTATTTGTATTTGTCCTGTTAATCATAATAAATGTTGTGTAGTTAACGATGGTCGTTGCTTTTTGTCACACACATATATGTATATATATATATATATATATATATATGTAACCAGTGAAATTCTTGCTGATAACACATGAAATTTGTCCCTATTATTTGAATTACCTGTACTTACTGGGCAATCAGAGAACCTAAGTGATTTGCATTTGTAGTTCCATAAAAAAAAAAAAGAAAAAAAAAAGTCAAGTCCAACATTTTGGAACTTTAAATTTATTGAGGCTAAAAATTAACATCTTTACATTGAAAGAGCTTTCTTGGGCATCAAATGCTCAAGAAAAATACATCTTTCAATAATTTTTTCTAAGAGATCTTGTGAATTTTTTCCCAGAAGACCAACAGATTACTTAGTGTTATTTGGGAGTCATGAATGAACTTTGATAATTTAAGTTAGCTCAAAAACCACAAAGGTGGCCATTTAGTTATTGGAAGAGTGAAACTATTTTCTTGGGACAGCTGGAAAATGTGCCCAATGAACAGAAAATTAGCATTTATTATTGTGTTAGTTTTTGGAGATGGGTAAAAAGAATTTAAATCGGGGAATACCTCTTTAAATCTGACATTTTATGGCTGGGAAATTGGGTATTAAAGAAGGAGAAGGGGGAATAGGAGAATTTTAGATATTTTAGGAGTAATAACTAATTTTGATATATTACACACACATGTATATAAAGGTAAATCTAGAAACTACTTTTAGATGAAACACAAATGTTGAATTCAGACAATTACACGATATATAATTTCAGTATATCTTTCATATCAAGAACTAACTGGAATGAATCTCATTTTTTACATAAAACATCAATATCATATCAGCTTTTGACTTTGCATGAACTAAAATTAATTACTGCTTATATATTAAATATAAGCAAAGTAATCATATTTTTATGATTAATTTCTCTTAAAAAGTTTTATGAATATTAAAATATAAATTATAAATTCATAAACATTGTAGGCATTTCATTGCTGGTATTACAATAAAAAATGATAAGAAAAGTTTTGGTCTTGTTTTTTTATGTGAGAATCTCCAATTAATACATTAATAATGGATAGTTGTACTTTTATGAAGCAATTCCTCTCTTATATAATTAGGTATAAGATGACTTTAACAGGAACCTTTCATATTATATTTATTAAAAATATCTGTTACAATTCACTTCATAATAAATTACATTTATTTAACATAAGTATTAATTCTATGATAATACATATTTACAAATCCACATGAATCACATTCATAAATTGGCATAATTTCTTTGAGCAAGTATTACTAAAGCTTGGGATGGTGACAAACTATATACTCCAAGTTCTTCTAAAGCGCTTGTTTTTGCTTCAAAACCTTCTTGACATTTTAAAGTCTCTTTTAATAACATAGCTGGTGCATTGCTTAAATTTAACAGCACACACGAATCTCTTACTCTACAATGAAAAAATTTAAATTGTAAACATTATATATGAATATTATTTAGATATAAAACACAATTACTAAAACAAAATTTTCCATGAAATTTGTTTAACCCTTTAAAGGTCACCAACATAAATTCTTTAGAATTTAATGAAATTAGTTTATAAATATTATCAATCAATCTTTTAATTGTAAAATATACAAAATTTTTTTCTATTCTTTAGAGGGGTTAGCGTTAGAGGATACTTAGGATTTTGAGGAGTTGTTTAACTGACAAATCTACTCATTTGTACAGCGGGAACATAATACTTTTTAAAATTTCAATTATATTGGAAGAAAAAAATTTAAATATCCTTAAAATAGGGTCATAGTGAGAAAAATGGAATTACTTACTGACTTTCTAGGTTTCGCAAATTTAAATACACATATTTCAAAAGGAAAAATAAATTAAATGTAGTGGTACTATCTGTTATCATTTTTAAATGTTAAAAACTTTAAAAAGAATGAAAAAAATTAATATATATTCTTAAAAGTAGAGAAAAAAGATGTTTAACAGGTGTTTTCGCTGAGGAACCACTGTCCATTAAAGGGTTAATCCTTTCTATTTATTACACATATTACAATAACAGTTAATATGTTTAGCACAAATGACCATTTAGGTATACGAGGTGCATCCAGAAAGTAAGTTTCCCTAATTAAAAGAAAAAAAAGAACTTATACTTTCACAGACATATTTATTGGCAACAAGTACAGCAATGTTTCAGCTATTTTTCAACATAGCGACAGCCAGAATTGAGACACTTGTTGTATTGTGGGCTCAACTTTTGTATCCCTCTGTCGTAGAACTCTGCCGCCTGTGAATGGAACCAGCCTTCCTGTCCCAGAACACCGTGCACATCCCCTTTCGTACGGACAGCATCTGTTTGAATTTGGTCCTGACCAAAGATCCATTATGATGTCAATGCATTGATTGCTGCTTGGTTTCCGGGGTAAGTTACTTAATCACCCAACCCAGCAAACACCATACGAGAATGGTTTCCGGGGTAAAGTGTGAAATCCAAATCTCATTGTCCGTTGAGGAACTCATGGCTGTCATCGTGATACCGTAGCAGAAATGTCAGTGCTGCTCCTAAGCATTGAATTTTGTGTTCGGGTGTCAGTTTCAGATCATAGACCTGACAGAGCTGACGATGAATTTCAATTGGCACTATGCTTTGTGTATTCAAGATCAGCGACCGAACCTTGCAGGCGGCGGGAGAAGGAATTAGAGTTTCCATTTTGGACCCCTGCTACCCCAGTAATGGCACAAATCAGGACTTAACCAGCTGGCATATGATTAATATGTCATAGATCTATTACATTTGTGCAATTAACATGGCTAATTAGGTTTACTTTAAAGGGGAAAACATCAGGAAACTTACTTTCTGGATGTGCCTTGTGTGTTTATATTATTAGAAAAATTTGATATGAATTTATATATTAAATAAACTATATGTTTATATATCAACCTTCGAAAGGAAGATCCTGCGAACCATCTTTGGTGCTGTCTTTGAAAATAATAACTGGAGAAAAGATATAATTTTGAATTATATAGGATCTTTAACAGTGATGACGTTATCAAATCTATAAAGCTGAATAGAATGAGATGGGCAGGGCATGTAATGAGAATGAGCCCAGAACGAACAACTTTGAGGGGTTTTAATGCACTCCCTTCCAATAAAAGACCAAAAGGAAGGCCTAAGAAACAGTGGAAAGACTGTGTGGATGAAGATTTTGCCATCTTAAAGGTAAAGAACTGGAGATCAATTGCTGGGAGAAGGGCAGATTGGGAAAAGCTTCTAAGGAAGGCCCAGGCCCACAAAGGGCTGTTGTGGCAATGCTGATGATGATATGTTTATATATAATTATATAAACATATTTAGTATCTACATTAAAAGTTAAAATACCATGAAATAAGGAAAAAAGAAGAGCATAATCTGCGTTTATTATATTGATGCATTTAAATACCTCAGAATAAATTAATTTTAAAATAATGAATAGCCAACATGATAAATACTTTATAATAAATAAATAACCAACAGATATTTTGTTATAAATAATAGCTTTTAATTCTATTTAAAGAATACTTACAATTTGAAATAATTATCTGGTTTTAATGTATAAACACCAAATATTGGAAACAAATTGCGAGTCATATCAAAATTTAGCTGCAAAGCACCACCTTCACTAAAACTGTTTTGGAGAATAACCTAGAATAAAAAAATTATCTTTGATTAGATGATTTAATTAAAACTGTTTATTAGTGTTAATTATGGTAGTTTAATAAATTAATGGCATTTTTACGTAATTATGAGAATACAAACAATATATAAATAAAATTACATAGTAATGAAATATTAAAAAAAATTTAAAGCCAATGTAATTTTCATTTGAGCAAAAAATTAAGGAGTGGTGGTATATATGTCATGTAAATCTATATTACAAGTTTCTATTGTGATCAAACAGCATTGAGCATACACCATTTAAAAAATTTTATGTGAACAATTGTTTGTATACTTTTATAAAATAACTAGCAAGTGTGTCCGTGCTTCACTACAGTAAACTTAATATATTACTTTTATTTAAGATTTTTTTTCATATATAACCCTCTAAATTTGACACAGTGCAGTTCGAGTCATTGACATATTTATATATTTTTATTATAAGCATGTTAAAACAATATTCAGTTTCCATTAAACCTGAGTTGTACATCAATAAGATGTAAAAGCGTGTGCAAAATAAGAGTGCGAAAATTTGACAAATTTATGATAAATCACATGGTTTTGTATAAAACAGAAACACACATTCATATTGAGAACTATATCAATATAAAGATAACTATATAAAATGATAGGTTTTAATTTCCCATGAGAGTCACTGAAATTTGTACTTCTTGTTGTTAAAATATTGTTGATAAACATTTCATTGCAACTTAAAAATTAACCAAGAATTAAATTTAAAATTAGTTCTCGTATAAAAATGCTATAACTTGCGTCACATAGAAATGAAAGTGAACCATTTTATATCTCAATTTCCAGATCAAATCGAATTGATACTACACAGACGATTATAAAATAAGAAATGAATAATGAAATATTTAAAGGAATGACGTCATAATGATAGAAAAATATCATTTTCACCTATGTATTATGTAATAAATTAAAAGTTTTAATCTTCTACTTTTAACCGAGGAAAACTGTGTTTAAAACAATTACTTGGGATGACGTCACATTGCTAGAAATATTGCTTCTTTCACTTAGTTATGATGCGATAAATTAAAAAATTAATCGTTTGCGTTGAACCGGAGAAAATAATGCTTGGAATAATGACATGAAATGCTCAAGAAAGGGGGAAGGAATGGATTTCGAACATTAAAAATTTACAAAAACCTTTCCAGGGATATACCTAAACATTTCCCAAATTTTCACGGTGATTGGAATGCATGGTTTTTGAAACTATAGAGTACACACAAACAGACAGACACAAATTCATTTTTATATATATAGATTAGATGACTTATAAATACATAGAAACATTTATTATTTTTTCATTATTATTTGAAAACAAAGCTATTTTTAATGAGATGACGGAGTTTTTATTTTGTCAATTTTTCAAAACAGTCAATATAGTTGGACAAAGAACTTTTATTTAAAATTTTGTCTTGCTAAAGAATTTCTGTTATAAAAACATTTGAAATCAACAAAAATTCTTTAATTACTACTGTTTATCAAAAAAGAGAGTATTTGAGTGGCATAAAATGAAAGGCAGTGAATTTGTCTTAGATGAGCCATGCTTTAGTTGCATGAGAATCAAGCTAACGTTTATTGTTTTCTTCAATTGTCTTATGCTATCTATTATAAATTTCTGCTAATCAAACAAACTGTCAATGAAGAATGTTATTTAAGCATTTTAAGGTATTAGCGTGAAGTAATGTACCAGAAAAGACCTGAATTTTAGTCATAGAACTATTGTTTGCATCCCGATAATGTGCCTCATCATAATGCAATTACAATTTGAGATTATGGCAAAAGTTCAGCAAATACTGCTCAACAAACTCCATATTCTCTTGATACGGCACTGTGCAATCTTTACTTATTTCTATGTTTGAAAGCTTTAAGTAGCCACCATTTTGAGTCACTTAATGAATTTGCTACAAACTCTGATAATGTTTCAAAAAATGACCATGTTTTAAGAGCATTTGGAAAACATTGCCTGAAATACCTTGCAGTTGTAGAAACTCTCTTTGGACGATGCTGAATAAACACAAATAAACTGATACCTTTTGTTTCCTGGCATCATTCCTGATAGTTTTTGAAAAATAAAAGGATGTGTCAGAATTCATTCTTCTACATAGTTTTATTCTCCTAGTTCATAAAATATATCTGGTAAACACTGGAGTGAATTGAATATGCTTCAGTAATTACCAGACATATTCAAATTTGTAAAACTTGGAATGCAAATTAAATGGCGTAATGTGGTTACAAATATATTTAAGATATAATGAAATTATGTACAGTCAGTGGCGTATGCAGAATTTTTCAAGGAGGGAGCTCATAATTTTCAAGGGGGAGTTTCATAATTCTAAAAAATAAAAGTCTGCACAATTTCTACTAAAACTTTTATTTTTGCCATTTTGTCTGAGCTCAAGGGGGAGAGGGTTAAACCTCTAACCCCTCCTTGTGTTGCTGATCAGTTTTAGGACATATCTATGAATGCAAACAAAATTATGGATGGATGGATTTGATTTATGTATGCATTTTATTGATTAAAAAATTACTGTACTCTGGATTAGGATTTTGGACCATCCCCCCAAAAAACTTTAATTAGTAACATCGTTAGCATTAGGTTGCATCTAATTAGTATAAAAAATCTTAGAGTTAATCTAATATTTTTGCTGAAAATTTTGACTTATTTTATGAGTAGTTATTTTATAAAAATAAAAATAGTTACATTAAATAGTACTCTGTATTATATAAATACAAATTAAAAGTAAAATTTTAAATGTAACATTTACTAAACATTTAATAAGCATTGATTAAGTGTTTATCATTTTTATCATATTAGTGTAAAAATATTCAAGCTTCATGTTAGTTAAAATGAAATTATATTACTTACTTCTTCATACAGATATATATTTAATTCAGATGCAATCTGCTGCCATACTTTTGTAAACAACGGTTTAGCTAACAGCTCTTGTAGACTATGTAGATTAGAATTGATAATTTCTAGCATTGGGAATGCTGCAGGAGATATTTCTAATGATTTTTTATCTTGTAAAGGCATACAGAACCACCTTCAAAAATATACAAGTTACAATAAATATTTTTAAAATAGTGAAACAAATGAAAATCTTCAAATTGAAAAGCACATTAAAATGAGAATTAAATGTAAATAATTATTTTCAGACTAATAATCAAGCTAAATATTCACATGAAACTTACTTTTCTTTTCGATAAGGTCTGCTTTTGGCTTTGATGTCCAGCATTACACGATCACATAATGCTTGCAGTAAATCCTTTTGCATGTGTTCAAAAAAGCCAATGGTTTCATCAAATATAGAAACTTCTAAAGTTTCATCCTCGCCACTAAGAGATTTATTTTCTTTTCGCTTTAGTGCTTGCATATACTGCTTCTCAGCACCTTAAGCAAATTTTACATAATGAATAAAAGTTTAGTTAATATTCATTAACATTAAACCTTCATAGCAGCTTCAAGAGATTTTAAAAACTGCAAAATGTAAACGAATGTTCAGTATAATTCTATTCTGTAACATTTTTATAAAAATATATGAAGTAAAATAATTATGCATTACTTTTTTAAATAATTAAGCATGAATAAAATTCTTCCTTTTCCAAGAAAATAAAAAACTTTGTAATTACTTGAAATTGCCTTTAAGCAGTCTATTCCAGTCTAGACCTCAAGTAGCAAAACAGTGTAGAATTCCTGATTAAGCTTTTACTATTTAGCAATTCATACAGAAATGGATAAAAATATAATGGGGGTTTCATACCTCCAAACGTAGAATGCAAAATAAAAAAGTGTTCACAAAAATAATATTTATAAATTTAATAGATCAAATTAAAATTATACTGTAGGCTTCTTTCTGAAATGATTCATGGTTACACACTGACACAAATATGGTATCAAGTTAGTCAATTTTCTTGTATATGGATAAATAAATGTATTTTTATTACTAAAGGAGCAATCTGGGTTATCTTTGTCTCATCTTTTTATGTTCTTTGTTTCTCTTTCTGTATGTATGTATATGTATATATATATATATATATATATATATATATATATATATATATATGTGTGTGTGTGTGTGTGTAATCCATTTTTATAAAACTCCTTGACAAGGAGAAAGCTCAACAGCTAGCAGTAATAAAAATGCAGTCGGGCTGACATTGAAGAGAACAGCACCAGTCTAATTGAAACTTTATTTCAGAGCTACTACAACACACGTCTATTTTACTGAACTACAGACAAAGAAAAAGCCACAGAGATCACTTTGATCGAACAGAGGTGCACTCAAGGGAGAAGACAGAAAGTACTTTCCCATGGCAAAAAAAACTTATTAAGCAAATTAAATGCAAGATTGGAGCCATTTGCCGGTGACAGCTGGGAAACGTTCTGAACAGACAGAAAGTTTACACTTTTAGGATGAAAGCTTTGGGAAGAATATTAAGTGGAGAATACTCCTTTGATTAAACTATTTAGAGGCTGGGAAAAAGATTTAAAGGGATTAGAATGAGAGAGGAGGTTTTTAACCCCATCCAGGTTTATTTTATTTCGGGATTATGGGAAAAAAATGTCAATTTTTTATGCTTATATTCATACAAACATTTTTTAAACATGATAGCATCATACGCATACAAAATTTCCTAAAAATTAATGTAAAAAAATCAATTTAAATAAATGAGTAATTTACCTGTTTAGTTCACTTTCAGTACGGCAGAAATCATTAGACTTTGGACTCAATTCACGCTAACTATAAATATAAAGCTTAGAATACCTAACTTTTATCTTGAATTAAATTTTATTTATATCCTTTGCATTAATGATTAAGCAATTAATAAAAATTTGATCGTGTATGATACAATCGAAAACACGGTACTGTATAAAGTCCTACATTGCATTCTGGACAGTAGAGCCTTATTTCTCTCCTTACCTTCTTACCTCTACTGTCTCTCTTTGAGCAGCAAATAATCTACTAATAAGAAAAGTAAACAAAAGCATTTAAAATCATAAAAAGCACATGTGAAATAATGCAGGAAAGACTGATTGCACAGTGTAAAATTTCACAGTGCCCGAGCTACACTCGGGATGATCCAGGATGATACATTTCGACTGCCTGAGTTCAGCTTGGCAAAAACCGGGAAGGGGTTAAAGAAATATTAGAGTTAAATAATTTTGATATATTACACACGCACATATATATATATATATATATACATATATACAGTTAAACATTGATCTATCATTCCTGCATTATTTGTTTTCCCATTTTGATTGTTTGATTCATTTGGTCCTAAACTTGCTTGGTGTTATCTTTGGCTGTCACCCACATATTTAAACATTATTTCTGTTCGTGTTCTGTTCTGTATCTATCACATGTTCTGTTTTGAGATTTTGAAATCAGAAGTATCATTTGATTTCAATGGTGTAGTCAGTTGCTCAAAACCACACAACTGCTATCTTGAGCACAGTTTATCCCATTCCAATAGGTAAAATCATTTTAAAATACAAAATGTCACACAGAAGGATTTATGGTGTAAATAATATTTGTTAGAAGTTGCAGCCGGATTTACACCTTCCCTAACTTCCGGTGAATCCCGGCAATTTGTTTTTGTTTTGTTTAAAGTTAACCGAGGCTTCTTAATCGCCATTTGTAAAGCTGACTCTCGCTGTATGTTTGATTGTGACTTCAACTCTCACTCGGCAGCTACGAACTGTGTAATTTTGTGATTGGCTGAGTGGGAGAGGAAGTTGCATGAATATGTTAAATTGTATGCGATGTCTGTTGCTGGATATAAAAGAGGATTGTTGGATTTTTTTTTTTCTTTTTTTGTACTTGTGCATTTTTCCCAGCACGTAGGCAGACATCGCAAAATATGTTATTATTTTAAGATTTTAAATAAATCTTTTTTTTAAATAGTTTGTCATTTTTTATAATCACTACCAGAACTTTGCTCTGCTCAAGTACCAGTATTGAGTTGTTAATATTAATTTCTTAAAAACACAAAAGTATCTCAAGAGCAATTTTTTTTCTTGCTTACTCAAGAACAGCAATTTTTTACACAAAACTTGATCATTATCATTTGAAACTTACAAAAAATAAAAAAAGATAATAATCTGGTAGGAATATCAATCTAACAGACTATGTAACATTTAGAGAGGATTTTTTACATTTCATCTTATATACAGGTTTTGAATTTTAGATAAATTTTTCAACAAAAACTGCACTGTCATTTTATATATAGGGATGGGCTTAAATTCAGAAATATATGGTATGGAGTTCTACGGTCTATTTTTTTGCAACACAAGGGCTAATGAGACCGGGACCTACAGCTTAAAGCTGATTCCAAATGGCTACGAACATTCATGCCACAGTGGGATTCGAACCCACGAACTCCGGTACCTAAGGCCAGCACCCTAACCTATTGGCCATCGTTCGGCAATGGTATATATGTAAAACATAAAATAGAAATTTTTATCAGGTTATACAAAGAAACGGCAACCTTTAGATAGATTTAACAGTGCATCTAATTTTACAATTCTAAGAAACAGATCATCAAAGAAGAGATTTTTATAATAATACACAACATAAAAAATATATTTATATATACTTACTCCTTAATAAAGTTTCAACAGTGCTTTTCTTTTTTTTATAAGTGTACAGTTGCAAGAAAAACTGAAATGAAAAATAAATGAGTAATTGTAAATGCATTAATTATTGCAATATTATAATGTACAATTCATAAAAAGTAGTCTTACAGGCAAATTGTTCCACTCTTCAAGTACTGTAGTAATGTAATTGATTGCATTCATTATCCCACAGTAGTTAGCTTCAATAGTTTCTTGTATTTGACATTGCGACAGCTGATGTAATCTCAAGCGAAAATCATCAAGTAGTTCCAGCTGTAACTCCAAGAATGAAAGCTGACAATCTTTTACAGACAGATTACAATATCTCTCTAAAGAAGAAAAAGATTAATACAAAATGAGAAAATTTCTTAGAAAAAATGCTTTAAATACATAAGATCTTCAATATCTTTGCATTGACAGGGTATCTGCCAAAATAAATTTTTTTCAAATCCATGACTTTTCATGACTTTCTCTGATTTAGCAGATCATTTTCCATGACTTTAAAAAGCTTTCGTTAAAAGTATATATGAATAAAAATTCTGATGTACATACAAATAAAATATATGCTTTTACAGAAATTACAGGAATTTTATCATAAAAAAAACTATAAACTTACTTTATAAGTGTTAATAAACTCACATAAAAATAAATTGTTGTATCTACATACCTAAGTTTAATCATAGAGCAATTTTTCAATCAAAATGTTTCCAATTTGAATTCAGGGTACTTTGGTATTATCCAGGTGACCATGAATAATAGCCAAATATAACCCTAAAATGTTTATATACAATATCCCTAGAGATAAACTTATATTTTGTGCAAAAATCTTAACTAATTTTTATTAAAAAATAATTATTATTATATTAATAAAATTTTAATCTGCAATTTAAGAAAAAAAACCAGAATAATATACATTTACCCACCCATTAAGCTTTCTTGCTTTGAGTTTCCTTGGTGAACTAATTTTACTTGGCAATAGGATATAGGATAATGCATAAATACCAAACTCAGTAACTTCAGTCAAATGACAAGTAAAAATAGAATTAAACAGTTCAATGCATTTTTTTTTAATCAGTAGTTTATTGGATCCATGACTTTCCATGACTTTTACTCATTTTGCTTGAAAAATCAAGGCTTTCCATGACAACATTAATCCATTGTCTAAATCTATGATTTTCCATGACTTTCCAGGTGCGAGGAAACCATGCATTTAATACCTGCCAGTATCATATGACATTTAACGCAGAGTGGCAAGTATGGTGAGTGAAGAGAGAAACCATTAAAAAAACATGCCGTTTATTTAACATACATTAAAAAAATAATAACATTATACATTGCTCTATGAGCAATAAAATAAGACTAGTGTGAAACCGACACAGGGAATCAAAATCAACCGTCAGAGTCTAGCCCACAGAAACTACAATTGTTTATATACTACTGGGCTGACCAGATATACGTGTAAATTTGCATACAGTTGAAAATAAAAATGCACACAAAAGACCTAAAATACATATGCAGCAACTAAATAAAAAAAAGATATTACAAATGATTAATAGTACAGTTAAAGACCATTTACAATCTCAAAGCATCGAAAATTGGATATAATTAACAGACTAATATTTAACCGCTGGTTAAGTCCAAGTAATCCTAACAATACCAGAAGATAAAAATCTGATGTGGATATCATATGATTTCCTTGTACACCTATACATAAATACATTTTTTATTACATGCAATGTCATCAAAATTAATATTTGCACATTCCTTTAAAGATTCAAAGCTAAATCTCAGCAGCATTAAAATCTGTGGATATTTTTTCATGACAAATTGAAATTTTTCATGATTTCTAAACTTCCATTACTCTATACCAGAAAGTAAGAAAACAGTAAAAAATCAAAATTATTCTCTTCAAATAATACATCTTTATCTTTGATTAATAAAATTTGACTTTTATAAAAGCATTATTTTGACTGCTTAAAGATGCATTATACTTGTGAATGTGTTGATATCTTTCATTATATTGCTTTAAAGTGGCAAAATTAATATCTGTTAGGTTGAGAGATTTTGTAGCATAAAATGAATATTGCAATGAAAAAGGGAAACGTACAACTAGATGTTACAACAATCCTAAATAAAAAATTTCAATATTTTACAACTAATAGATTTTGAAGCAACATATGATGCACTTATGTATAGAGGTTGTGCAGGGTTCCCACTCCTTTTCCAGCACAAAAATTAAGGACTTTTTAAGGACTTTCTAGGGACGAAAGTAACTTCTTATAAGGACCTACTTGAAATACACGACATAACGACATAAACACTATCTCCTGAGGAACATAATTTAATGATTATGAACCAGACAAGGCATGTTCAATAAATGCCCTACAATATTTCAGGATTAAATTTTTAAAAATGCCTAAAAATTAATATAAGATAAATATATTTGACAAAACCTAACTTTGAAAAATGTACATCTAAAGTTTTTTGAGTGATTAAACTAAAAATAAATTGTGAATAAAAACAATATTATAAACAGTACTTCCTGAAGGTTTAAAAATATATATATTTATATAAGAGTTTATATTTATATATTAGCTGATTATACCCAACGTTGCCTGGAAAAGAAGAAAGTTTTAGACTTTTCAGTTACATGGAATGCAAGAAAAATTAAACTACCATAAGTAACTGAAATATCTACAAACTTCCATCTTCCATGCTTCGTTTAATTAAAATCTGCATGACTGTTAGCTATTAGGAAAGGGCAGCTGACTTTATACTTTAAAACTTTTTAGTATGCGAAAGATTATTCATTTGTCAAATAAAAATAACTGATAGGAAATCACATGAGACTGTGGATCTCATTGATCGAGAAATTGATCACATTCAAATTTAAAAATTAAGGAGTTTTTAAGGACCTTTGACGAAAATTAAGTAGTTTTAAGGGTCCTTAAAAATGAAAGCTAAAATTAAGGAGTTCTTAAGGACTTTTAAGGACTGTGGGAACCCTGTTGTGACAAAACTAATCAAAATACATTCTGTGAAGGTCAAAATGAATATTTAAAGTTTCAAAATTATTGCTATGCAGGTTCATACATATGTAATGCTTAAATCAGTCAAAATGTATTCAAGCTGTATTGGGGTACTTTCTCACGATGGTCATCATGTGCACGCACAGCTGTGGGAGAAATTTCCAAGAAGAATTTAGGACTTGGATTGTTGACTTCGAGTTTAGGGACCCCTGCAGAGGAGGTATAGATCACGGAATGCACAAGAATAACGGTCAAGCTCGCACAGAGATGTAACCATGAGTTATAGGGGCAGGGGCTAAAAATAATGTCAGCTATCACAAAAGGGGCTATTTTAAGGAGCCCACCTGCACTCCCGAAGAGGGTGCAGATGTGGGAAAATTTCCCCAAATAAGCGATTGGCAAAGAAGAAAAAGGGGTATTAAAATTGAGGTGATAAGTTGGGAAAGAGAGTTAAGAAAAAGGAGTCGAAGTCTGGATTCAAGAGTAGCTAGATATTGAAATCCCAAGCCCTGTATACCCGAATGCTTGGACTGACACACTTCAGGAGGACAGCCCCTGCTTGTTTCCCTGTACTAATGCTGGAGGAAAAACAGATTTAACATATTCATGACTGTTATTTAGGCCTCAGTTAGTAATTCAATATTTTGATTAAGGAATAACACATGACTAAAGAGAATTGTAATAATTATTGTGTAAATATGAATATAAAACATAAATAATTGCTGGTTATGTTATATGGCTATCAAATAGTGTATCAATTTGTAAATAGTGTACAGAATAAATACCTTAATTTGAATATAAGATATTATATTTTTACCGTGTTTCCCCTTTGTAGATGACTACTGGTGTTAGTGTTGTAAGTACATTACAACACAAGCATTACCAAAGAGGGTTGAAATGAGTTTCATTGAATTTTGAAGGCTAACAGTTTTTGCAATGACAGTCCTTTTTGTATTTTGTATAAGCAAGTAAAAGATAAATAACTACACTTTAAAAACAAACAGTACCTGTCATAGTAAGTAGGAGAGTAATAAATAATTCAGCACTTTCGGGAACTTGCATTTCATCTAAATCCCCTTCATCCTGATATCGCGATTTCCAGGCAGTTTCTATGCTCAAAAACTTATCCATTTTTTCTAGAGCACCTAAAATCATTATTCAAAATAATTTACGAAAAATACTATGATACTACTTGACATTTACACACAAAAATCAGCATTCAGCAGAATGACCCAATTTATATAAATTTTTTTTCTTCATATATACTATAAAAGCATATTGCAATAAATTACTTAGAGAGAATGCTAAATCAAACAATATTTTTAAAAATCAGTTAAAGTTTTCAGTAGTTATAAACAAAAATAAAAAGGAAATATATTAGAAAATACAGTGAAACCCGCTTAAGAAGTTTTCCAAGGGCTTAACTCATTAAAACTTCTTAAGAGGGAAAACTTCTTAAATGGGAAATCAGGCAATAAGCATTATTTACGCATATGTACGTGTATATAAATATATATATATATATATATATATATTTGTATATATATATATAAATATACATATATATATATATATAAATATATATTTCTATATATAAATATAAATATATATAAAGTAAATTGCACTTAAGAAGTTTTCTAAGGGAATGGAAAGAGAAAACTTCTTAAACAAAATTAATCTTTTTAAAAACAAAATAATTACATAGATAATGAGAGTTTTTCTTTATAAAATAATATATAAACAATCGGTTCGATTTTTCTCAAAAATTGACATATTTTGCACACATAAAAAATCAGCTAATAAAGGAAAACAACATTATTAGCTTAGAATATCTTTAATTCAGCTCAGAAATTTTGCTTTAAACACCACTGGAATCGATTTTACAGAAAAATCGGTTATAGTTTTTTGTTTTTGTTTTTTATCGGTAATTTGTAATTGATAACAGTCTAGCTGTCTGAAGCTTTGAAAAACTTCTCTACATTTTAAATAAAAATAACAACAATTGTATTCAACCATAAACATTGACCTTTACAAACAGAGAGAGAGGAGAAAAAAAAAACAGTAATTGAAAGGCAGCTATAAACGCATTTTGTAAGTAAACTTAGAAGTGAAAGAAAACTTTTTAAGCGGGAAAGAGTGTGGAATGAAATTTTATAAACAGGTTATTTTAAACTTCTTAAGCGGAAAAACGTCTTAAATGGGTTTTACTGTATATAAAATGAAAATAAAAATTAAAAAAAAAATTACAGAATTGTACTTTACGTTTACTTTTATATAATAATTAAATTAAATACAAAAACAATAAAATGGAAATTAAAGTTATGATAATAATTTAAATTTACAAAACAAATAATTATAAAATATATATTTAAAATAATTTAAAGGTTTTTTTTAACATTTTCTTATGACTTTTTCGCATGCCTAGTCTGTAGACTATACATTCGAAATTATGGTATAAAAAGCTTCCTCAAATTTGAAAATATACACTTTGTGTATTTATTTATGAATGAGAAGTTTCTGGTTACCATCACGGCAATCATATGGAGGGGTTAGGTTTTATTAGGAGGACACTTTTCTCCTGCAAGTTATATGCAGGGTATCTGCCAAAATAAAATTTTTCAAATCCATGACTTTTCATGACTTTCCCTGATTTAGCAGATCATTTTTCATGACTTTAAAAAGCTTTCTTTACAGTATATATGAATAAAACTTTTGATGTACATACAAATAAAATAAATGCTTTTAGAGAAATTACAGGAATTTTATCATAAAAAAACTATAAACTTACTTTATAAGTGTTAATAAACTCACATACATAAAAATAAATTGTTGTATCTACATACCTAAGTTTAATCATAGAGCAATTTTTCAATCAAAATGTTTCCAATTTGAATTCAGGGTACTTTGGTATTATCCAGGTGACCATGAATAATAGCCAAACATGATAACCCTATAATGTTTATATACAATATCCCTAGAGATAAACTTATATTTTGTGCAAAAATCTTAATTTTTATTAAAAAATAATTATTATTATATTAATAAAATTTTAATCTACAATTTCAGAAAAAAAAAAAAAAACAGAATAATACATTTACCCACCCATTAAGATTTCTTGCTTTGAATTTCCTTGGTGAACAAATTTTACTTGGCAATAGGGTCAATAGGATAATACATAAATACCAATCTCAGTAACTTCAGCCAAATGACAAGTAAAAATAGAATTAAACAATTCAATGCATTTTTTTTAATCGGTAATTTAGCAGATCCATGACTTTCCATGACTTTTACTCATTTTACTTGAAAAATCAAGACTTTCCATGACAAAATTAATCCACTGCCTAAATGAATGATTTTCCCTGACTTTCCAGGTGCGCGGAAACCATGTATATGGCCTGCAAATGGATCTCAGTCAGCTGACTATCTGCCTGATTGCCAGGATAATGTCTATCTGAGTGTGTTTCTCACCTCATTTTGTGATTCCAGTTTCATAAGACCAGGGGATCCTATTTCCGTTGGTTTAAAAATTAAACTTCACCATACAGTTGAAAGGGAGGTTCAGAGCAGAAAAAACTTAAGCAGGAAAATGTTTAGGAGCAAAATTTCTTAAGGTATCCATCTACGTTTAGAGAACTTTTTTCTTTAAATGTAGAAACTAGTTCATGTTTTTACATTTTTAGATTTATTTCTTATATTATCATAAAGAATTGCAGTTAAAAAATTTATTCCCGGAGAAGTTTTATAAAATTTCTAATAAAGAAAGAAAATTTAGTAAAAAAAAAATTGGGTTTTTCAAAAGGTCTAATTTTTTAATAAATTAAATTATTTCAATATTTTTTGATGCAACACATTTCTTATACACTGGACTAGTGATTCACCTAAAATCTTTGCTTAATTTACATTTGGTAAAAAAATTTGGTCCTTCAAAATCATACACATTGAATTTTTAATGAATTTTCATTACATTTAGATCTAACTATGAGTGTAACATCATTAAAAATTATCCAAATTTAAAGCTTTTAGGTCATTCACTAGTAAATACTATCAAAAGCATTCATAATAATTTTCAACAAAATATTTTAAGAACTTTTTGAGAAATCACATTTCAAGTTTCAACATTTCATTAAAAATACCATTCTGAGAAAAACGCATTCGAAGTTTATGAAAGCAACTTAAACTATTATAAAATTATAATGCATGTTTAAAAATCCCCACATTTTCTTGCTTCAAAACTTTCTAATTGACAAGTTGCTAATTATTAAAAATACTAGAAAAATGTTTAAACTAATCTTCATAAAAATTTAAAAAGTTTTGTCCAAAAAATGCTCTTTAAAAGGCTTTAAATTCACAACTTCCGGCTCCGAAGTCATTACTTCTGTTTTGTTTTGACAGCTGTCACTGATGCTTAAACAGCTGTAACTTTTCTTCAAACTGCTGTAGCAACAAAACAAAAACAGATTTTGAAGCCTAAAAGTTGAAATTTTACAATAGAGAAATAAAAAAAAAAATTACTATTTTTGGCAAAAAATAACGTTTTTAACGTAGACGGATACCTTAAATGAAAGTTTTACAATTATTGATATTTGGTCAAAATTGGGATCACAGAGATAGAATATTTTAAGTGGGAAAATTTCTTAACAAGGAACCTCATAAATGGGTTTCACTGCATATAGATATATAGATAACCATAAATACACTAACTTTGATGCTCCAATGATTTCCACCTTGTGAAACATTGCTCTTCTGTTAGAAGTTCCATGATATTTGGATAACTATGCAGATAACCTTGATTTCTTAGTTCTTGTGAAAACAATAAAATTTCATCAATAGTATGACTTAATAATCTGTCATCATTCATGAGACTAGGAAGATCAGATTTTAATCTCATAATAGCAAGGCGTACTAGTCCTTTCATTATTTGATTCTGTAAAATAAAATTGAAAACATTAAGTTCTAATATAGTTGTGGTTTCTTATATTAAAAAATAATTATTTTTATTATTATTCAAATTACATGATTATTTACTTATGTCAATATACCTTGATTTTTTAATAAGCCTTATTTCTTTTTATATGACTAGTAACTTAAAAAAGGAAATAAACTTTTAGCTTCTGTATTTGAGAAGAGAAACTTTATCTGACTTCGAGTAACTTTTAGAAATTCTGAGCTATATACAAGAAAAACTGACTTACCATATACAAGAACAGAAATATATATAAACATATGCAGAAATTTATATTCACATAAGTATATGAGATTTTGTGTGTGTCTCTATAAATATTTCTTTTACTACAAGTCTTAATTCCTAAGGAAAGTATACAGATAATAAGGAAAGTATGCAAATATGAGAAAATATAAAGTCAATACAAAATAATTATTTAGAAATTTTGTAAAAAATGTATTGATAAAAAACAATTAACATTTAATGAAGATCAAATCTTTGAAAACTGACAAAAAATTTATTAAGGCAGTTTTCCAGCTATTATGTAAGACAGTTATTGGCTAACTGAAGAATATATATTTTGACTTCATGAACTTCATCATGATGTACAAAGATTAACATCAGTATGTTGAATCAAAAACTGAAATGAGACAATAAACACTTTTATATAGGGGTGGATATATTGATTTTGTCATAAGTTTTCAAATTTTAATTATAGAACCACATACTATGTTTGCAAAGTAATTACATAAAATGCAAATGGACACAAAATGAAGTAACAAAATTTTCTATAATATTAATAATTCAAAACTTATTTATAACAGTTTAATTTGTATGACTTTTATACTTATATAATACACTTTGACTGAAAATTGTTGCCAAATCCCACAATACTAATGATTCTTATTCCTAAATCCCTTCTATTTATAGATTTGAAATCTAGCACCCAATGAAATTGCATACACTAATTTATTTACATTACCATTGTATCCATGCTGTGAACAAGATACAGCAAAAAATAGTATGTAAATTATGAAACACAATTTGATTTTTTTATTGCAAAACCATGAAAATTACTTGTAAAGTATCATTATTATTTTTTCTCTAAGTAATTAGACTCACTAGACAGCCTTAACACTTCTATTTTTTTCTAAACTATCTAAAAAAGTTTGAGTGACCACTGGTGGACAGGATGATGGCTGAATCAGTGGGTTGTTGCCATTTAGTATTAAAGACTACAGGTTTGAGACCTACTAATGGCATGGATGTTTGTAACCATTTGAGATAAGCTCTAAGTCAGAGGCTTCTAACTTGTAAAGGTTTGAGGGCCACATTGTAAACCTTATACAGAACTGTGGGTTGTTCTTTAATAATTTGTTAACTTCCATACAATTCTCCAATTAGAGCAGAAGTACCAAAATGAAATAATATGCATAGTTCAATTAAAGTATCCATCTACGTTTGGAGAAGTTTTTTCTTTAAACGTAGAAACTAGTTCATGTTTTTACATCTTTATATTTATTTTTTATATTATCATAGAGAAATGCACTTAAAAAATTTATTCCTGGAGAAGTTTTTATAAAATTTCTAATAAATGAAGAAAATTTAGTAAAAAAAATTGAGTTTTTTTAAAAGGTCTAACTTTTTAATAAATTAAATTATTTCAATATTTTTGACGCAACACAATTCTTATACACTGTACTAGTGAATCACCTAAAATCTTTGCTTAATTTACATTTGGTAAAAAATTTTGGTCCTTCAAAATCATACACATTGAATTTTTAAAGAATTTTCATTACCTTTATATCTAACTATGAGTTTAACATCATTAAAAATTATCCAAATTTAATGCTTTTAGGTCATTCACTAGTAAATACTATCGAAAGCATTCATAATAATTTTCAACAAAATGTTTTAAGAACTCTTTGAGAAATCACATTTCAAGTTTCAACATTTTATTAAAAATACCGTTCTCAAAAAATGCATTTGAAGTTTATGAAAGCAACTTTAACTATTAAAAAATTAAAATACATGTTTAAAATTTCCCACACTTTCTTGCTTCAAAACTTTCTAATTGCCAATTTGCTAATTATTAAAAATACTAGAAAAATGTTTAAACTAATCTTCATGAAAATTAAAAAAGTTTTGTCCAAAAAATACTCTTTAAAAGGCTTTAAATTCACAACTTCCGGTTCCAAAGTTGCTACTTCCGTTTTGTTTTAACAGCTGTAACTTTTCTTTAACACATTCGCTGCCGATCACGCGCCAGCGCGTGATCAACATAGAGGAAAATGCATATATGACGACAGGTTCGGCAGCGAATGTGTTAATATACTGTAGAGACAAAACAAAAACAGATTTAGAAGCCTAATAGTTGAAATTTTACAATAGAGAAATAATAATAAAAAAATTATGATTTTTGGCAAAAAATCACATTTTCAATGTAGACGGATACCTTAAAGTGAATGTTTAGTCAATTCAGTTGCTTAAGAGGAAACCCCTGAGTTATGAAATATATTTTTGGGGTGCTCATGATCAATTGTATATTTTAAATGCAAGAATAACCATGAGGAACTTGAAAATCAAAATAGAAAAATAGCTTTTTAAAAAGTTTAAGCAAAATAATTAAAGCTTTCATAACACTAATTATTTTACATTTGAATAAAAGACTGAAATAAAACTATTGTGTCTCAAACAATTGAAGTTTTAAGACACACAACAGTATTTGAATTAATTATTGGCAAATGACAAGAAGAAAAAAAAATCTAAAGGCTAATTATAATTAATTATGCAATCAAAATATAACTTAAGAAAGGATAATTCAGTGAATGTATTGTGGAGGTTCCCAATGGACAAATCCCCACCACCATCATCTAGCTTAATGCTAATCTCAAGATGAAGCAAGGACTAACCAAGTGGAAACCATTTACAAATTCTCGGATAATTCCCACTATATAATACACAATTTCTTTTGATTATTTTATAAAACTAGTTTTAGAAATAAATTTATATTTAAATTAAGTTATAAATTTTAATATAAACAAAATCCCAATTCATTTAAAACTTAAAAAATATTCTTTTTTGACTTTGGGATGTCCAGAATACCCCACATGATTATTAGCAGAAGATTAATCAGTTTCATTAAAATAATTATTAAAAAAATTATGACAACTCTTCAGCTCTGCTTTTCCCATTTTATTTATATTTAAATAATGCAGTCTAATATATTAATAACAAATTGCACATTCTTATTTTAAAGATTCAATTTGTTTATAATAGCATTAATTTTCTTGTTAGTTTCTTCTTTGATTGTTGACATTTTTTGTTCCAATTACATTTTAATCAATTTTGATTTTTTCTTTTGAGCTTCAATTGAGCATTTTCTGAAGATTCTCTTTTTATTTCTCCATATTCTCATTTAACAGTGAATAAACATATTTTTTAAAACTGTATAAGAGTATTTTTTTTTTAATTTTTAACTGCCAAAATTTGTTATTTTTCAAATTGTTTCTGCAAAAATTTCCTGATTTTTTTTTTTTTTTTTTTTTTTTTAAATCACAATTTACCTGATAATTCCCAATTTTCTTGGTTGCTGAACACCCTTATAATATGCAAATCAAGATCTAAATTGATTTGCTATGAATTTCATTGAAGACTGTGAATCTATAAAATATGTCACTTTTCTTTTACAAAAAGTGGGACACAAATTTGATCTTGTGAATGCCAGTTGAAAACCAATGTTCTAAGTATTAGGTACTGGTTTAATTATTTTTTGTGTAGCAACTCCTTTATAGTACTCCAAACCAAAAAAAGTAACCACTATTGGGTAGTACCACACACTTTGGAACCCTATGGTGCAGCTAACTAACTGATGTCCTACAGATAAAAGGAACTTTGTTTTGATATCTATCCATGATGCTGAAGAGATATCAAGTACACAATAGCCATAAAAATTAGAAACATATGAAAACATAAATGAAAAGTTACTAAAACTTAGGAAAACGAAATTACATTTAGTAAAATTAAATATTGCATGGTTAAATGCTTTTTCACCATAACATACATTTTATAATAATTAAACAATAAATTCCTAGCAAGTCTAAGAAATAGAGATCGTTACCCTAGCATTGATGTGCGACATTCCTTCTTTTTCTAATATTGGTTGCACAGTCTGATCTATAAAAAATGTGTGGTCAGAGATCCATGAAAGAATTTGAGTGAGGTACCATTCAGGCTGAAAAGAAAGATACTGGTTAGTATACACCCAAATAATTATGATACATATAATAATTCATACTAAACTAAATTGGGAAGTTTATAAATCAGCTTTGATAAATTTTATTCATGTGCAACCTATAAAATTAGTAACTATAAAAAGAATCTTTGTTGTTTTCTACCCTTTATATTTAAGTAATGCAATTGCTTTATCTTGTTTATTTTATATTCCTATGCAATTGTTTCTTGTGCAGTTTGTTATAATGAACATATGCAGAAGAATTTATAGAAGTACACCTAAATGAGATATTGATGTCCTGAAGTAGGGGTAGGCGAGGCCGTCAATGATACAGGCTGGACAACCTTTTACTCTGGATTAAATACTTTATTTGAATGAATAATTATGTACAGCTAAGTACAGGTTTCAGTAGATTCTAAATCTTCTGAGATCTCATGCTGAGATAACATTAACATAATTACAATACGTGGGTACAGTGAAGCTAGTCCTTCTCAAAAACTGGAACAGTTCGCTAATTAGTGCTGATACGAAACGCTGTCACTATAATCTCTGGGCTGACGATCAGTACAAATAGCTTCCACACTGAGGCTCAAATGCTCAGAGTGCAAATCATGCTGGAGTTTTTTTTTGAAGAAAACTAAGGATGCAGGAAGATCCAAAATGAGATTAAGGGTGACTCTCAGTGACCTACTTCTAAGCACGAAGTAGAAAATATATTAAAGATAATGGGAATGAGATCCCAAAGTCAAAAGTCAACTTCTTAGCAAAGCAGAGATGCTGGCGGTCTCTAAATCAAAACAAGCTCCAGCAATCGGAGAGTTGAGTGGACTTCTCTCAAGCTCCACAAAACAACTCCAAAGCACTCTCAAGAAAAAGCCCTCTTCTTGGCTCAGTCAATCTTCTTTTATAGGGGTCCCGGTTCCCCTAGCATGATTCTTCTGGAACCTTCCTAAACCAGGGTGACGCAATCTTGCAGTCAATTCCCTGCTTGGATCAGCTGATTTGTTTCCAGATGCGGCCGAAAGGTCATCTTTAAGTCACCCGACCAAAACAACTTAATTAATTTGCAGCACCGGTAATTGGGCCCATATGTGCACTATGATTGATTAATAATTATTACCCGAGTCCTTTGACAGCAGTCGATATTATAAAGGTACAGACACACTGTCTCTGGTGTACTGACAGTTCTTAATGTACCATCGCCGAAGCAACTGCCTCAGTATTGTGCCTGAGATGTTACTACACAAACAGCTTTGTTCAGACCATGCATGTCTACTTACCGCCAACTATAATGGTCCACTGTGAAAGGTCACCTTACATTCTTCTTTCACTCGGGTCATGTAACAGATCGTTACAATATCTACCACATGGTAATGACAACTATCATTATTTACCTATAATTAATGTTTATCACAGGTACTTTCCGTATTGATTTAAAATAACTTATTTATCTATTAGTAATTTCAGTTTCTGAAATGATTTAACAATTTAAGAAAATACAGAAATAACTTTATAGAATTTTGCCATATTCAAGGATATTATGAATAGAAAAACAATACTAGTTAAAAATCTAGTTTTATGATATTTGTGATACCTGAGTTGTAGCACGAAGTATGTTAACTTTGCAATCCCAAGAGAAAGAATGAAGAATGGAAACTGTTATTTTGGGTTCAGACTTGCAATCACTAGTGCCTTAGTTTCTCGACCAATTAGCTATTATCGGTCATATGCTTGAATGGCTCTTTAAATGTTTTTTTTTATTTTGGGAAGCAGGAACTTGATATTTAAAAGAAGAATACAGCATGAAAAGCTTTGCTTTAAGAAGTGGTTAAAAGAGTACAAGGGCTGTCATCTGGTTTTAAACATTTAAGATAACATATAAAATTTATATAATTAATAAATTTTACATGTAGATAAATATAAATGACAGACATTTCTGTGAATAAGCCAAGAATTTTTGGGACTTTTAGAGCTAAAGTGAAGAAATTTATACAAGTTTCTGCAAAGCAAATGTAGTATGATGCTCTTAGTCACATTTTTGTTGTTGTTGACCATAAAAGTAGCCAAATTGACAAAAATTTAAAAATGTAAAGAAAGAAAGAAAGAAAGAAACAAACAAACAAAAAAAAACCAAGCAGAATAAAATAAAAAATTATAATATGGTACAAAAATAAATAAACTGTCAGAGAAATTTTAAACTGAAAAAACCACTACAATTAAAAAATTAACTCATAATAAATCGTACATATGCCATAATCAAGTTAAAATAAGATGAAAAAGTCAAAATTTTTAAAATGCACCAAAGGAAACTACATAAAATCTGTAGCAAAACTCTAATTTCATAAAAAAATGCTCTTCTGTAAGTCAAAAACAAGTGACAAAATTCTAAAAATTGCACTTTTAAAATTTATTTTTAGTTTATATTTCTTAAATTTGTAGAGGTATACTGAAGCAGATTAAAACTAATCATCAAAATGAGCTTTCCATCAAAAAGTTTTTATTCAGGAAACTGATACATAAAATAAAGAGTAAAAAGTAAAGCATAAAAACATCAGGACATTTATAACACTTGCAGCTTGCAAGTGACAAACAATCTGGCAAAAAGTTCTTGATCAAGCACGCTGATTCAAGAGTTGAGAGTGAAGTAGTGAAGTGATTCCCCCCTCAACTGAGCTGTGCTTCTTACTTTATATACTGTCTATGCTTGTGCATGCAGCATTGAGGGAAATTTGCATTCCATGTTAATCTGCATTTGGCAGAAACTTTCTTCGACGCGGTTAACATCAGAACGCCACAAATTAATGAAAAAGAGGTAACTTAATATTAGGTTACTAGGATTTAAACTTACTGTCATTGGTGTCTAACAAGTTAAAAAATCATTGCTGCATTGTCTAGCACAAAGATTCTCAAACTGAGTGCTGTGACAGTAATCAAGAAAAGTCATCTTAAAACTGTAAAACTAATAAAGTGTACAGAAGCTTAAAAGTTAAAATTCAAGTTGCCTTCATTCACCACTGTTGAAATGTGCTAAGAACTGTGTCTCCAGGTGCAGCCAACTAACTCTGCAGTTTCCAAACTGAATGCTGCGACAAAACGTTTGAGAATCTCTGTTTTAGTGCTTTACTTTACAGTGATTTTATTGGGAAATATATTCTCTGTTTTACTCTAGGCAAAATTTTCAGCTGCTTGGTGATTTATATAAATGTTAGGGAGAAATTTTTTTCCTTTCAGCTTTCATACAAGTTTGAAATTTTAAGTAAAATTTTTAACATAAAACACACTCTTGGCCTTGGCTTATATATGGCTTGGCTTATATTTGGAAATACCCTAATTTTTGGTGTATAATCTGCAGATTATACGTTAAAAAAGTTTAAATTTCCTTCTAATGTGTATTATCTGTTGATAAAAATTATGTTTATAATAAAATTTACAAATATCTTTCATAAAGAATAATAGATGGTAGCACCTGCTGATATATACACAGAATTTTTTTTTTTTAATGAAGATTAAAAGTTTTTTCAGCCAAGGACACAGTGGTTTGGATAAAAATACCTGATTAAATCAATATATTCCATTTTGTATATTTATTTCTATCAAGAAATAAAATTTGTATAATCTAAAATAACGGCATTTTGCTGCATTAATTTTTTTCCACTTTTAGCTTGCCAGATGATGCCGTAACTGCAGTATAAAATTTTAATACAGTTTGCAAATAACCATATTAAATTAAAATGAAAAGATGCATTTTAAGAATTCTAAATTTTAATATTTTTTTATTTAAATATGAGTTCAAATAATTTATTTGTAGCATTGTTTCTGTACTAATTAATGTAAATATTTTGACTGTATTTTTACTGTGATTAAAACATAAATTTTTTTAAGCCTCTGCAAATTTTCACTTTATTAGATTACTTTTTTTAAATTAAAGAAAATGTTATCATTAAGTAAAGAGTCATTTAGTAAGTTTTTTAACACTAAAAGAAATAATACTTTTTTTTTATATACATTGAAAACTGGTCACATGAGATTAAAATGGAAATTTAATCTGCAGAATATACGGCGCTGTGGATTATTAAATTAGGGTATATGATAATATGATAATTCAGTTTTAAATCAAAAGATGTGAAATTCATAACTAATTAAAAAAAAAAGAAAACTGATAGCTGAGAAAATGTACAGATATTGGGCCATTCTGAGTTTTTGTCATCCAGGTTTTACTGTACTTCCTTTAGTTTGTACAAGATATTAAAAAAATACTTAGATCATGTAAATATTTTGACTTACTTTATCAAGTCTGTTTGTAGGCTTCTTACCCATGAAATGAAAAACAAAACGTTTTTGGAGAGGTTGCAGCATAAGTTGTAAAGGTAATAGTAAAGTAGTATCTTCAATACTTTCTTTAACATCCTGGGTTTTGACATATTCATCTCTGAGTCAGTTAAGGCAATAATAGCTGTAATATATTGGTCTAATATATCAATAGCATTTTTTATGTGTGGTAAATATGTGCTTTGTATATATGGTTTACGCACACCTGGAAAGTCATAGAAAATCATGGATTTAGACAATGGATTAATCTTGTCATGGAGAGTCATGGATCTGCTAAACTAACGATTAAAAAAAATGCATTGAATTGCTTAATTCTATTTTTACTTGTCATTTGGCTGAAGTTACTGAGTTTGGTATTTATGTATTATCCTACTGACCATATTGCCAAGTAAAATTTGTTCACCAAGGAAACTCAAAGCAGGAAAGCTTAATAGGTGGGTAAATGTATATTATTCTGGTTTTTTCTTAAATTGTAGATTAAAATTTTATTAATATAATAATAATTATTTTTTAATAAAAATTAGTTAAGATTTTTGCACAAAATATAGGTTTATCTCTAGGGATATTGTATATAAACATTATAGGGTTATATTTGGTTATTATTCATGGTTACCTGGATAATACCAAAGTACCCTGAATTCAAATTGGAAACATTTTGATTGAAAAATTGCTATATGAGTAAACTTAGGTATGTAGATACAACAGTTTATTTTTATGTATGTGAGTTTATTAACACTTATAAAGTAAGTTTATAGCTTTTTTATGATAAAATTCCTGTAATTTCTCCAAAAGCATATATTTCATTTGTATGTACATCAGAAGTTTTATTCATATATACTTTAACAAAAGCTTTTTAAAGTCATGGAAAATGATCAGCTAAATCAGGGAAAGTCCTGAAAAGTCATGGATTTGAAAAATTTTATTTTGGCAGATACCCTGTATATACATAAGTTAATTTTTCATTTGTTATGTATAAATAACACATAAAAAATTGAGAAGATAAAGAATTAATTTTGATATTTCAAAGGAAAATATTTGTTAAACTACACAACAATTTTAAAATGATAAATTTAAACTCATTGCTATTAAAATCATTTTCTTAGCAACAACAAAAATTTAATCCTTTGATTTTTTTATCTTTTAATTTCTAATATATCTCTAATTTTATAGAATTTCTTTTAAAATATTTAGACATAAAGAATTATAATAGTTTAAACTACATATTTTTAATTATATATTCATTCCTGACAATTTAAATTACATTAACTGATATTAAATCAAAATTAAAATTTCTATAAGAAATAGTATTTGAAGTTTTAGAATCTATGTATATAAAACAGCTTATCTGTATGTTTATATTTAACAAGCCAGATGATCCTATTGAAAAGATTTCCACCTAGTATTAAACATTTTCTTTTGAAAATACTGATTCTGTTCTTTTACGTGTTTGTTACAGTTATCCATAAAATGTGTTTGAAATGTCAATTTCTTGAGCAAATTTAATGATAGCTGCTAATTCATCAGACAGATGATATTTTCTCCTGAACATTGAGACAGTTTTTAGCTTACTTTTCCCTTTTTTATGCCACAAACAGCAGTGGTTTCTTTCTTTTATCTGGGATTAATGATGAGATGCTATTTTAAACAATGTTCTATGGTTTGATTTTGAGTTATCCTTTATTCATTAGTAAAATTTAATTTCTCATGCATTTCAACAACACAAAAGCTAGTGTTATTTGTTTAATGATTTATGAGAACTGCAGAATCTATTCAAACAAAATGGAAAACAAGTTAAAAAGCAGCAAAGCCTTCATATTTCTAGGAATAATGCTGAACTGCATTTTTAAACACTGTTTTATGGTTTTATCTAGTCATCATTTGTTTCTTAATAATATTTTGTATTGTATATAAATTAATAAATAATATATTTTATAATTTTAATACATGAATTTTTTATTTTATTTGTATTATAATTAAAATTTAATTATAATACTGTAACGGTGTGTCGACATCAAAGAACTTTGCTTTGAGAGGTTGACTTCGCATGTGTGGATACAAAGGGATTGTTTTCCCCGGTACCACGATGTCTAGACTTTTGTGTCCTACAGTAGCAAAACAATAGACTAGACAACCCGGCACCCTGACTGACAGCCAGAAATATCACCATCGGAACTACAAAGGAATTGCTGCGACTTTGGATTTAGCCACTACGAATTCCAGGGACCCCTGGGTTTGCGGACAGTGATTGTTTAACCCAGACCAATCCAGTTGGTTAAAGGTGAGGTCATTGCTAGATGATCCAATAATGAAATTGTGGATGAGAACCCTCCCCTAGAAAGAGACAAGGGAAGTTTTTTTGGAGAGAAGAAATTAGTTAGCTAGCAACCAGCTAATTCATAGGTTGCCTTGACCAGTCTCTCTATTGAAGAGTTTTTTGCTATAATCCTACCTTGGGATCTTTCTTTAGAGAGTAGCCAGTGTTGGCTAACTTGGAGGTTGCCTTGACCAGTCTCTCCATTGTAGAGTTTTATTTAGCGAAAATCCTGCCTTGGGATATATCTCTTGCTGAGATTGAGAATGTTACCCTGTGCATTGGGTTTCCTTTTTAATATAATCCTCTTCAGGATTGCTTGCATAGTTCCCTTAGGAACTCTAACTGTGTTTTGATATTCTTCTAAGAAAATCAGTTGTGATCTCTACTCTATAAGTCTAATTGAGAGTTTTATTTTTACTTCATTACTTCAGTGAACTTTCGCACAAGCTACCAAATTGTTTCTTCCGTCGGATCACCAATATTTCGGCAGAGTCAGATCTTGAATATTGCACATCTCTACTCAGGCCTACGTGTATTGAATCACATACCTGTGATCAGAAATTGTTTTTTTGAGTATATAGAAATGATGTATATAGCAGAGGCGTAAATAAATTCATTATTCCAGACACATCTGATCCTTCATTTTCCCCCACTTAATATGTTTTTCAAGCACTCGACTAAATTTTCGTGCCCCAAGTGCTCTTGCGATAATCAGGCCCTGTACACAAATATGAAAGCTCAAATAAAGTACAGAAAACAAAATTTCTTTCATTTTATTACTTATAAATTACTGTTTTTTGATCACATCTTTAAGATACATGTGATTATAAAAATTCTCTCCCCCCAAAATCAAATAAAATTTAAAAAATGTTTTCCTGTATTATTCATTTTTTTAAGTATATTTTATCCATATGGGATGTACACATATCCATTTGAATAAAGAGGAAAAAAGTCCCATAATTGCAAGTATATTGTTACACTTTAGTTTGTCTTTTTACTAAGTATTAAAACTAAAATACTTTACCTTTTCCTTAAGTATTTCACAAAAGATAATTTTTAAATAACTCAGCAAAAGGATACGGAAGGGCAATTTTATTTAAAGATGAAAATAACTGATTAAACTTCACTAAAACATCAGATGACTGATTCACAGGAGCTGTGAGATTTTTAGACAAAACAGGCCAGTGCAGATTACCAAGAACTTTTTTGAACTCACTGAAAAGAAAAAAAATGAGAAAATTTAAAACCTATTTAACAATACACAAACAAATTTAAAAAAAATTTGTGGAACACATAAACAACCTAACAAATAAAAGTGCTGTAATTTTTTTTAACAGTTAATTTAAATCTGAAATAAAACGTAAAGATGATATTTAAGAAATAACACCCTCTTTTACAAATCAGCAGTTAAATGCCGGGCCGTAACTAGGGCGTGGCAAAGGTGGTATTTGCCACGGGTGCATCAATCTTAGGGGTGCCACACCGCAAGAAAAATGCGCTCCGAAAGAGGATGATTTGCCACGAGTAGAAATAAGGAAAATATGAAAAATAATTTTTTTAAATATAAAATCCAATGAGTTTAAAAATGATTTTTGTATGAAATTTCTTATTTTTTAAAAATGTTTCTAGAGATTAAACTTGTTGTACATTCTTACAAATAATTTACCAAAACCACTAAAATGGTTTAATATAAATCTGGGTATTTGTTTAAAATTTTGAATTTATTAAAGTTATTAAAACTAAATTCAAATTTAGAAATCTGTCAATTTTTTAAGAAAATTCAACTTTCAAATAAAAATAAAATCTCAAATAAAATCTGCTGGTTGTTCATTGCTCAAATCATCAAAATTGGATGAAGGTGTAAAAAAAAAGTCGGAGAACGGCCGATGATCAAACAAAGCAGGACTCATGAGATGCCAAGAAAACATCATATTGGATTGGTAATAAACCATGAAAAAAAACCCCATAACGCAGTAGTAGCAAGTAGCGCAATCTTAAATTGTGTCCTGGAGTACGAGAAAATATCGATAGTCACTATTTACAGCTCTTATGGCCTTCCTCATAATGTAGTAAGAAGGACCGTAAGGGACCTCCTAATGGGGGAGACTTATAGGGCTTGGCTTGATTCTAACAATCAAAGGCAAGCAAAGGAGCTTAACCAGGGATATCCCTGGATTAGGGCTAATGAGCTACTTAAGCTCAGTAGGAAAGAGCTAAGGGTGGCCATTGTTGCCTTAAGAGGCACCTCAACATTATTGGCATTACGGATAGCCCGGTATGTAGGGGGTGCCACATGGGAGAGTTCATAACATGTTTTGTGTGAATGTGACTACTACTGCGCCAAGAGATTTGAATTCCTTGGGTATCACTTCATCGAGCCGTGGGAGTTGATTAACTTCCTGGTTAAATTGCTACTGAAATTTATCTCAGCTATTGGTCTCTCTGAGATCTAATGGTTAATATTTCTTAACTTTGTGCTGGAGCTCCTTGTTCCAGTGAATGGGGGGTTTTCAGTACAATAGGCCCCGGGCCGCAGTGCTGGTGCCCTTGTGGGCCGCCCCACCTTAATTAAAAAAAAAAAAATTACAGCTCCGATTGACAACACTGAGTGGATGAGTTCTAGATCGAAGGTTAAGGGTTGAAGGCCATTTGACCCCAAGAATCAGAGCGTTTTGGTTTCAAAGTTTTGATTTGTGGTAATATTGGTCATTTATTATGTCTTTAAAACATTGTCGCAGTTTTATTGCTGATTTCAAGCTGAAAGTAAGTCAGAAGGTCGAGAGAAGGCAGTAAGAAATTGGCACAAGCAAAAGGAAACATTAAAAACATGAGAAGAAAGGGATCCAATCGTCATGGAAAATTACAATGGCCTGCATTAGAGGATGATTTACATAGCTGGGTTCTCGAACAGAGAAATGAAGGCCGCTCTTCTTCTGTTAAAATTTATCTCCCAGGCTTCCTGGCAGAAGAAATTATTTCATATTTTAAAGGTGAAATTAATTGAGTCTAATCCATACTTTTCGGCACTCTACTGTACTTAGGTTTTTATTCTTAAAATGATTTAATATTGTCTTACTAAAATAAATATTTTTGCTTGTATAGTCTGCAGATTATCTAGTGGTGCAGACTATCTGATGATTTATGAAATTTTTTAAATAAAAAAATTCCGCCAGCAGACTATACGATGGTGCAGACTATACATGCAAAATTACAGTAGTTTGAATTTTAATATCAAAAACAGTAAATTAAATATTTCAAAATGCGTAGTAAAAAATATTTATCATAACCATTATGTAAAAACATAATGATTAGGTTTTATTTTAATGTTTAAATTATTTTAATGATTAATTCTTTAAAGTAATATAATCTTGTTCTAAAAGTAAAATATAACTCATATAATTATGTTATAGAAAAAGCAAATATAAGTTTTTTTTTTTTTGTGTAGCTCAGTAACTGTAACTCCTTCAACCAAACATTTTAAAATTAGGCATGTACAAAATATTTACAAACATTGCACAAATAAAACAACACATATAAAGATAAAAATATACCTTCCAAATTTTTCTTTCAGCACATCATGCCAGTATAGCATAGTTTTTTTAACATATTCAACTAGGTTTTTACATTTTGAAGTACGAAGTTTTTGCCAGGTACTTTTAAGTACACAAAATATGTCTACCATTTGGGATGTAAATCCATTTTTCATAGCTTCTTCCATTTTTGAGCTAGAAAATAGACATTAAAAGTATACACATACAATATACACATTAAAACAATCATCTGACAAATAACATATTACATAATGCAGATAGCCTTTGAAAACTATAATTAATCCTCAACTTTGTATAAATATTAAAAAAAAAAGTTTTTGTGCTATACAATAAGTCATAAGACATTAAGCTTTAATTTGGTTTTGGAGCACTACTGTCTACTTTTTGCAACACAGGGGCTAATGAGACCGGGACCTACAGCTTAAAGCCGATTTCGAATGGCTACGAACATCCATGCCATAGTGGGAATCGAACCCACGAACTCTGGTTCTGAAAGGTCAGCACCCTAACCATTTGGCCATCATTCAGCCCATTAAGCTTTAAATTAGCACTACAGCTTATATGCCTTTTAAGTATCATATTCATATTTTTTTTGTTTCCTTCTTACTAAAAACTATTCAATAAGTTTAATGATGGCTGAAAGGTAAGGCACTGTCTTTAGGTATGGGAGTCTGAGCTTCAAATCCCACTGCTGGGATGATATTCCTATCTGTTCAGAATTTGCTTTTAGTATTAAATCTAGATTTTGTAACCTTGTGTAAAGAAAAAGTACACTAGACTACTCAAAGTCAAACAAACAAAAACAAATACTTATAGAATCTGTTGCTGATACACTGGTAGGAATTCAAAGTGATTCAACTGGTATTTTGGAAAAGGAGGTATTTGTTCCAAGATCTTGTTTAGAGTGACTAAGGCACTAATATTTTTTTAATCACATGTTAGTGCTGGTAGAAATGCTGACATTTCAAAAGTTTAAGTTTTAAATTTCATTAATGCCACAACATTTATTCCAGAAATTACAGTAAATACTTCCATTACTTTGTACAAGGAAGTAAGAAAAATTTTTCCTTAATCAATACTTTTATTCCATTGTTCTAAAACACATTAAATAGATATGTATTTCTATGAATTTTAAAATATTCAACTCATGCCATAATTATCAATCTCCTAATATATGTATACCCTTTCAGTACACTTGAAATTATTGAACTGTTTTCTATTAAGTATATATTTTGAAACTATGATTTATTTTTTGACATTTAAAAACATATTTTCTTCTTTTGATAAGTTAAACATTTTTGCTGGTTCTAACAAATTTAAATAATGCCACAACATTTATTCCAGAAATTACAGTAAATACTTCTTTTACTTTGTACAATGAAGTAAGAAAAGTTTGTCCTTAATCAATACTTTTATTCAATCGTTCTTAAGCACATTAAATAGATATGTATTTCTATGAATTCTTAAATATTCATCTCATGCCATAATTATCTATCTCCTAACATATGTATATAACTCTTTCAGTCATGGTTGGCAAAAACCTGGGTTTTTTCAGAAAAACCCAACCCAGTAGATTTTTTCTATACTTTAAAGGGTTTTAAATGATTTTTTTGGGATTTGAAAAGTAGACAGGTTTTTTGTTATGTAAGAGGACAAGATATATAAGTAATTGTATAATTAAAATAAATTTAAAATGTTAATCACTTTTTAAAGTTAAAAATTTTAAAAATCAAGTTTAAACTATGCAGAAATTTTTTTTTGTCTAAATTAAAGGAAATTTTGAAATCTTAAAATAAATTAATTTTTACATATTCTAAAATTTTTCTAATATAAAAAAAAACTAGTTTTGAATGGCGATTATTTTATACTAAAAGTTGGCTTTGAAATAGTTGCATTTGAAGTTTTTCCTTTTAAATAAAATGTATTAAATTGTTGCTCTATATTAATTAGCCGTATTGTGTTATTAAAGCATTCAGAAGATATTTTTTTAGTTAATTTGTAAGTTATATATGATAAGTAGCAGAATTAACTATATATAGATAACAGTTAATTGATTAATTGTTTATATGAACAAGATTTTTCCTTGATAAAGAAACTTATATCACTGACTGGATAACAATTAGAATAAGTTGTATATAATATAGAAAATTCTTGTAATTTGTTTATGTTCTTGTAAATGTACTCAAGCCCTCTGGGTAATTCTTTTTAAGCCATATTATTTCTTTTTAATATTGGCTGAAAGACGTCAATTTTCTTCATCTTGGCAGAAATACTGGTTGTTTTGGTTTTTAATTCTTTCTATAATTTTTTCATTGTATTTGTTATACAGATAACTATTTTTCCCTGAAAATTTTTTAAGTTTTTGTATTTTCTAGCAGTTTAGACCCCCTCAAATTAAAAAAAAATTCTACGCTCATTGTCAGATGAAATATGTATTATTTATTATAGATTTAAATCAATATTTTTATTATTAGTTAACTATTTTAAATAAAAATTAGATAGTGGAATTTTAAATAAAGATTTTGAAAAAACCCACTTGGGTCTTTTTGAAAAAACCTGCCTGGGTTTTTTCAAGTTGGGCAAATCAAGCCAACCCTGCTTTCAGTACACTTGAAATTATTGAACTGTTTTCCTTTAAGTATATATTTTGAAACTATGATTTATTTTTTGACATTTAAAAATATACTTTCTTCTTTTGATAAGTTAAACATTTTTGCTGGTTCTAACAAATTTAAATAATTAAGAATCATCTGCATTTAAACATATATTTCATACAGGCAAGGCCGTAGTCAAGAGGGGGGATTTAGGGGACTAATCCCCCTCTGAAATTCTTAAAGACTATTTCGTGGAAAGAAAATAGACCATGTGTGTGATTGTGTCATCTGCCTAGCTGTGCATAGACAACATTGTGCTTAGAACAGCGACGTTGAGTTAAACAGTAGGTGCAAATTGTGTTCAATGAGTAAGAGCAGATTGACTAGCACTTTTGGTAACTCATCACAATAGTGTTGTACAATTGGCAGAAATTGTGAAACTTTTTTGGCGAAAATTTCAAAAAGAGCATATTTTATAATATCCAGGTAAAACTTGGAACATTTTCATCTTCTTTCAAAATGATTCTTTTTCTTTGGTTATACTTCGGTTTTAAAAATTAGAATTTAATACCATGTACAGCTTATCTTTTCAATGTTAATTTTACTATTAAATTCATTATCTTGTTATTACATTACTCATTCAAGGCTATAAATTTGTTTCTTATATCATTTTTTAATTATTTTGATATTTTAAAATCACACTGTATTATGATATTGACTAGGAGTATACATACATAAGAAAACCTGTATTTTTGTTGAAGTATCATTCACAAAAAACAATGTCTCTCTCCCAGGGCCATAGCCAGAAATTATGTTTGGTGGGGGACATTGTTTTTTGTGAAGGGTACTTCAATAAAACTACAAGTTTTCTTATGTATGTATGCTCCTAATGAGTATTGTAATACAATGTAATTTGAAAATATCAAAATAATTAAAAAATGATATAATGAACAAATTTATAGCCTTAAATGAGTCATGTAGTAACTACATAATGAATTTAATAGTAAAATTAACATTGAAAATATGTAAAATATACATGATAATAAATTTTAATTTTTAAAACAGAAGTATAACTAAAGATAAAGAATAATTTTGAAAGAAATTGAAAATGTTCAAATTTTTACTTGTATATTATAAAATATGCTCTATTTGAAATTTTCGCCAACATATTTTCACAATTTCTTTCTATTGTGCAACAATATCGTGACAAGATACCAAAGTGCTAGTCACTCTGTTCTTACATATCAAATCCAATTTGCACCTATTCCTTGATTCAATGCCACTGTTCTAAGCTCACTGTTATCTATGCACAGCTAGGCAGATGGCACACCCACACACATGGTCCCTTTTATTTCCACCTCACGGTCTTTAAGAATTTCGGAGGGGGACCGGTCCTCTAAATCCCTCCCCTTGCCTATGGCCTTGTCCTCTCCGAATATAATTTCTGGCTAAGGCCCTGCATACAGGATTGGCAAGTTTTTGCCACATGTGAAAAAAACCATGATAAAAACCAGTAAAAACTGCCCTGGCAAAAACAGGTTTTTGACACCTTAATGGGCATTTATGTTCTTTTATATATCATAAATTAACAGTCGCAGACTAGTATTACAATACATTAGGAGGATCACATATTCTCATATTAATTTCTGCAAAATTATAAATTTCATCTTTAAAAAAATTTTTAATTGAAAAAAAATTAAACTGTTAGTCTGATTTTTATGTTGCAATAAATTAATAATATTACAAAATGTATAGAAGTTATAATCAAACACTTCCAGTTTTAAAATATCAACCTAATCAATTAATATAATGCAATATTTCAAAAATGCAAAATATAAGCAATAGTGATAAGTAAATATATATTAATCTATTATGCTCAAATAAGTGGAGTTTTAAAATTCTTGCTTAAATTTGATTTTTTTTTTATAAAACACAAAATAGCACTTTGATTTTTGCCGGTTTTTACCAGGTTTTGCCAGTTATTACCAATTTTTGCTACTGTCCTGGCAAAAATAACTTTTTGCCGGCAAAATGACCACCCCTACTTTTAAGGTAGCTGTGTTGTAAAATTTCATAAGAATGATATGATAATATCATTTGATAAGAATGTGGTGGAAAATATTTGAGAGATGATCTTCTAAAGATTGAATCATTCAAAAATGATTGGAACATGTTTAATCACAAAATTTATGAGTTTGATACTCTAGTGGGACAGAGATTTGCTGTGCTCATTAATGTGCTCATTAATGGCTGGTGCATGCAAAATATATTCATGGTCACAATGTCCTCATAATGTTGAGGCAATACCTCTGGAGGTAGCAGGCCAAGCTTTGCTTAATTAAATTTATTGGAATCACTAAATTTATTGGAACAGATGCATTACAGATGCTGGTCCTGTCTGCCATTTTTTTTTGTTTTTTTGCGACCAATAGAAAAACAAGTGTTTTGAAAAATCGCCCAGTTAAAATACATGGCGGCTGTGAGAGTGCAGCTATGTTTAACATAAGGTTTTCAAAACTGATTTGCTCATCGCACTCACATGTTGTGGGTTGAATGCCCAAGTTTTTTTCGCGACTCCAGGAAGCGTGTGGTGTGGCCAGTGAAAATAATTGTACTTAAACTTCACCAAGTTTTGGAGAATTGTGATTGGTCTCCAGGAGGCGATTCAGGACCATCCTTGGAGTCCCGGTCCTTCTGAGCAGAGCCGGGAAAGGACGAATTGTAAAAAGGACAATGGAACAACGAACACATCAGCACAGGATAATGAAAAGTATAGGGTTGCCTGAGAGAAAGAAGGAAGAAAAAGAATGCAGTGTTCTCTTGGACATTGGCAACTTTTTTTTTGAGGCATTGAACGTGGAGTGCTTTTTTTACTTTTTAATATTTTTCATAATTTTTTTTGCATATTTCCTTGTCATTTGTTCTATATTTGAACATTGTAATATAGATCAGTGGTATTATACTATAATTAAAGACAATATAAAGCAGCTTTGGGTTATAAATGACTTTGAAATAACAACAGCAATGTACTACACCACAGCAGCGGCAGTAAGCATTTTCTGAAAAAAATCAACAAAAATAAAAACATGGCTGCGGTCACATGTCAAGCTTGAAACACAATCAACAAAACTAAACTTTTACAAAAAAAAAAAGAGGACTAATATTATAAAAAATCTAACATGTGAGGTGGGGTTTTCCCCCTCAACCCCCCTTCTTAATATTATGTGTTAAAAGCATTACTTCTTCCATTGTTATTTTAGATCTATTGAACCAAGAACCCTCCCTAATCCACTTGGTATCGTCACAAACTTTACCAGCCACAGATTTTCGACAAATCAAAACAAACCCATCCCTTAACCCCTTTTCTAGATTAATTTTCATATTTTCCCCACACTAATCCTAAGAATATACTGATACTTTTTACCTATTTTAAAAGAAGAACCTAAATAACTAAACCCGCCATAACTAAATTTCTAAATTCCAGAATGTGATAAGAACAAAAAAAATACAACCTGACCTAGGCGACACCAAGAATATCCTGAAATTTCTTCAATAGTGTTGGGTACTGACATCAGAAATAATTGCCAAAATGACGCCTAATTTGGCGAAAAAAAACACAACGTCTATAATGCATCTGTACCAATTTATTTATGCAAATTTTGATTTTTGCCGGTTTTTACCAGTTTTTGCCATTGTCCTGGCAAAAATACCTTTTTGCTGGCAAAATGACCAACCCTGTTTCATAAGATTAATGCATTATAATTCCTATAGAAGGAAATTATTTATCATACATTGAAGTAAAAACAATGATATAAAACACAAAAAGCAAAAAAATACTTTTCATCTTCAATTTTCAAGATCCACTGCAGGTAACAATACAAGCTTTCAACTTCTTTCAGTTCTTTTATTTTCAAAGAAAAGTGGTTTTCAATAGGCTTCATTTTTTCTAATTCTGTTCTAGCTAAATTCTCCAATTCATCATACTTTTCTGATAAAATTCTAATTTCTTCCAAGGCTTTTTCTGCACTTTTAGTCTGATTAATAATGTGGGCAGGATCCAAACTCAATGGATTAATCTGAAAGAAAAAAAAGTTATTCATTGATTTAGATTCAAATATACTGACACCAAGGTCAAGGTAATTGGGTTTAACGGAGTACCTAGTACCTAGTGAAGTGTAAGGTCTTCACTTTAACCTCCGAACGTAAGCAGATCAAAACATAAATTTATGCCTCTAGGCAAGGGATCCAAACAAAAATTTAATACACTCCAGCTCACAAGGAAGCGAGGAGGTGAGGACGTTCTCATAAAAAATTATGAGTAAACAACGCGTTGTCTAATTAGGGGATAATCAGACTGTAACCTTGACAATGACCATTCGGTATAGTTAACAGCAATGCATGGATTCAACAACATGAAGCTCAGATAATATATAAAATAGGTAGTACAATAATAAAAAATAGGGACAATAAAAAGTTGCAACTTGGTACGGCAAATAAAAATAAACAAAAAGTGACAGCACTAACAAAAAGATATATTTTTGGTTTTTATAAAATTAAAAATTTTTTATTAAGCATTTTTTCAATTTTTTAAAATTTTTATAAACATAAAACAAGACAAAACATTATGTAATGCAAAAAATGTACGAGAGCAAAGTAGCGGAATGATACAATACTCAAAATATTGGAAAATGAAAAAAAATTAAAATAAAATAAGCCAAAAAATAAAAAAAACAGTACTTCACCATAAAAAATAGCAAATAACAATTAAATAGGTAATAAAGCATAAAAACTTAAATTTTAGGAAAATTTGCAGGTTGTGGTCGTCGCCGGGTGCAGAACCATCAACCTCAGGATTGCAAACAAATGAGCGGACAAGCTTAGTATGAATCGTATCATTCCTCACGTATCAAGGAGCAGAAACACATTTTTTAAGGACAGAATTTTGAATAACTTGAAGACTCCGAAGTTAAATAAGAGTGGCAGTTCCCCATACAGGACAACCATAGGTTATAATGGGTCTGATGCAACTTGTATAACAATAACTTTGTTTTTGTATGCAGGCGACTTCGATAATTGAGATATAAATTTAGAGTGCCAATTGCAGCCTTCATTTTTCGAACAATGTTTTCAATATGAAGCCTCCAATTTAATTTGGAATCTAGGATAACACCAAGGTACTTATATGAAGATTCCCAGGGAATATCTTCGTCATAGAGTTTAAAGTTATTGTGATCAATAAAATTAGAAACATTCTTCGTAATGAAAATCATGGTAGCACATTTAGCTGGATTTACCGACACCAAGGTTAAGTCAATATTTTGCAACTTAATACCATTGAAATAAAATATATATCGATGAATTATTTAACTTTCATCAATGCTCTTCATCATAAAAGTAGTTAAAATATTGCAAGTAAAGCCAATGACCTGAATCTTAGATTTTAATTTTGCAAGTCTGAGTTTTCAGTTTCAGCTCTTACGTCCGACACCATAAGTTATTTATTTTTTTAAAGTTAAAACTTTCGCCAGAAAATCTTTTTATGTTTCATAATTCTATAAACATAGGTGTGTATTTAAAAAAAATTTAAACAGTTAAAAATATTTTAACCTTTACAAATGTTAATTTTTATGAGTAAATTTTGTCTAATTTTTACGTTTGACACCATGGAATTGCCCAATAGCAGTTACAAATTTCCCTGTGATATCAATTTTTAAATTTATTAAATTTTAATTGATTACAATTAATAATTAAAAAAATTGATTGTATACAAATAATTTTAAAATTGAAAAAAATTGCCTTTTAAATTGAATACAAATAAATTTAAAAGGCTACATTTCAAAATACAGTTATGTTTCTTAAATAATTGAATATATCAATTTTTTCCTGAAAAATTATATATTACATTAATAGCAGTTAAAATAATAATAAAAAAGAGAAGTTATTAAATAATTTGTCCCAGAGTATTTAAAAGTCTTAGTAATTTTACTATTTTAGGTAAAAACAGACTTTTTGATTGCTTTCTAGCATTACATGAAAGATTTCTGTAAGTGTTTAACAATTTCTAAAAAATTACCTATGAGGTCAGTCTATTTAAATTGATGCTAATATTTTAATGAATTAACTAATTGGACATTGAAACTAGTCAAGCTACAACCTTATGACAATGATTAAATACCAGACTTATCATTGGAAATCATTTATATAAATATAAAATACATAAATTTGAATCTTCAAAACATTATACGTAATTATGATATAATTTATAAATTTATTTACTAACTTTAACAATAATTAAACTACCAACACTTGATTAAATTTTACTAATTCTATTATCACTAATAAGCATTTGATTAAAATAAAATTTAAATGCCTATGACGATATGAAACGAGTTTGAAAACAATTCATATGCAAATACACGATTTGAGGTATTGTACACGAAAGATATTACGTTAAACGTTTTTAATTAAACGTTTATTTAACCTGATTTTCAAGTTCTTTTTCATAGTTGTCAATTCTGTCTACAACTTCTTGAAGATTATTTAATTTGTTCAAATCATCACCAAATTCTGTATTTAAAAATTCAGCAATATCAAGAGAAAAGCCTTCATTCACATGATCCATATTTGTTACCTCAAGATTTGTAAAATGCGTGGGGCATTTAAATCTACAGAAATATAAGATGTAAACAAATAGAAACTTTTCAGTTATGGTTCTGTGTAATACTATTTTTTTATTTTATAAAGATTGTATGTAGAAAATCGGAATATCTTTCTGTTATTTACTGTTGTTTCATAATAAACAAATAAAAAAAATAAAATTAGAAGCCATAACTTAGGAGAAATATAATGTTTCGGTATCAAAGGTTTTCGAGCCACGTAATCACATTTTATTATTTGTAGATTGGAAATGGAGTACGTTACAGTTTTTGTTGTTGTCACGTGACTCCAGTATAAAACCAAATTTGTGTCCAGTTTCGGTTTTCTGAGAATTTTATCTCGCATCTTAAGTTGGAGGTGCTGTGTATTTTGTTATTTTCAGTGTTTGAACTTCAAATTTTGTGATAGAGCTTACGTTAGTCTAGTTATCAGAACATGACACGTAACCCTTTTATATGTTGCTTACTTCCCGCGTTATGTAATAGTGCAATTTAAAAAATATTTTCATCATTTGTTTATGCCCCTTGCCTATAAAATAACAGGATATTATAGTGACGCAATACTTGTCGCACTTTCACGCACCGTTTTTAACTTCACTGTGTGATCTAAGCTACAAATATATTTTCTCTCGTTACACGAGGGTTCCGAGCAGTGGTAAACAAATCCCAATTATTTTTATAAATGGTGTCAGTATATGATT
>CM063499.1:32012245-32029745 GCA_032207245.1 Pardosa pseudoannulata | reverse complement strand
GGCAATTCTTTCGTAACTGTACCTACTGGAATTCCAAGCAAAGTCCCTAGGATTGTCTAGTTCCTCTCTGTTTCTATGGGTGGTGCAGTGGGTATTCCCTATCTGAAGGGTGTGGGGAGATAACAGATTTAATTTTTCTAAGAAAGGGAGGACCTCGGGAATGATTTTATTCCTGGGTCCCCTCACAAATTATTCCTGGGTCTTATATTAATCTTCAGTTTTTCCGCTGAAAATTAAAGCATTGAGTGAGTAGAATTACCTGAAAAATGAAATGGGCATTACCACTCGACAGCCATTTAACCCATCCACCAGCCACCCTCCCCACCTTTTTCCCTTTCAAAACAGTCACCCTTTTCGTAAATTCCAGACGGAACTTACCGTACCATACTAGATTTGCCGGTTTAAAAGTTGTCAGGCTACTTTTAAATTAATTTCCCTGCAAGGTAAAGGAGTTCCGTTACTCAAAATTAGTTTCTTTCATTTATGATCACTTTGCAATATTTTTTTTCCTCAAAAGTGTGTGATACAAGTTATACGAGTGCGAACGAGAAGGGGTCGACAGGTCCGTTTTCGAACAGGAATTCGCTGTCGAACCTCCGTCGACGCGTCCGTTCAGTGGGTTAAAGGAGATGGGGGAGGGGCGCTTATACAGGTTATTTTACCATTAGGTCTATGAGTCAAAAAATCCGTGCCATAAAAAATTGGCCGTTTAGAAGGGTCGCCACTTGGAGAAGTTTCATTGCATTTAAGATGATCAAAATTTTATTCAACTATTCATGTTAGATTGACAAAATGAATATAATTATTAATAAATATAATTGAAAATATTGATATAACTGTATTGACAAAATTAAGGATAATTTATTTTACTTAATTAATACTTTATTATTTTTTTTACTAAACTGAGCCACTTGAAAGATTCTAGTTCTGGTTATGAATCAGTACAGTATATTTAATTTAAAATAAAAGTTATAACGATTTAAGATATATGCTTCCTATTCACACTATAATGCAACATAATTAAAAGGCATGATAAATTATTTTTAAAATATATGTTATACTTTGAATGCATTAAGCAATCTTTTTTAGAGCTAGATATACATATTTCTAGTTCTAACAATTTTGGATATATCCATTCATTAGTTATTTATTTATCTGTTCAATCACCAATTTTTTTTTTTATGGTTTACATTTGTATTGAGTGAAGTTGTATAGTTCCCTTAAGAATTAGCCAATATTTTTTTATAAAATAAATTCCTGTTATAAATATTTAAAGGTTACAAAATTATCATTTTTAATGAAATATAATTAAAGATAGTATCAAGGAATAAAAGAAATAAATTATAATAACTTTTACTGTGCATTTATGTCTACAGAAATGAAGATTGTTTTAAATTATATACAGATGATGAGATATTTGCTTTTAATAAATAATTTTTGAATTTGAGATAATTTTTGAAGTTTTAATTAGATTTTATATAAAAGCTCTAAGAATTTTTTTAAAATTGAGAATGAAACATAACATTTTTAACTGTAATTATTACCTTATAACCTTTTGATGCTTACTGAAGCTGTTTTTTACTTCTATGTTTCTCTTACAAGATGGCAAATAATAATGTTATGGGCTATATATAACTTGTTAAGCATTTTATATTGCATTTTATATTTAAAAAATATAATTTTTGTTCATGTTATACATGAAATAAATTTTCACTTGAATAACTTGACCAAATGCTAAAATATGTCTTTTAAGTAAATCCTTGTACAGTCAGATATGTTGTTAAATATTCTCAAGAATATAAGAGCATTAGTAAATGATGTGCATTGATATGCCATTTAATCAGTACTTAAATTTTGATATGCACTAATGCTTGATTTGGTGAGAATTGTATGAAAGGCTCTTATAATTTTGCTGACATACCATTTGAGTTTTGATAGTTGAAATCTCAATGAGTGTTCAAGTATAAGATAAGATAATTTTAGATTAAAAACTGTATGTGAAGTTGCAATTCAGTGCATTTTTGGATGATAGAGATGTTAAGATCTATATATAAATTATTAATCATTCATGCTCAAATCTTAATTTTTTTATATTTTTTTATTATTAATAATACAAAGCTTTAAAAGTACAATTTTATATTTAAATAAATGAATGTGAAAAAAAAAATTTAAAAGTCTGAATCAGTAAGAATTAATTTCATTTTGTTGTTTCTGTATCTTAAGTTCAAAAACCTTTTCAGTTTTCTTTTTGTTAGAGAAGTTGAAAGCATTTACCATGTGTATCTACTTATATAAGCCATTTTCCAATCCTTCCTTATTTGTCTATGACCTAGATTAAATGATGATGTGCTGAACTAACACTGTAAAATGCTGAATAAACACACCTGAATCAAGTTTCTCTATATGATTTATTCTTGAAAGGGATTATATGAGTCTAAAGGTCCTTTTCCTCTCTTATATAACCTAGTTTTTTTATTGGTGTTATATCATTGTATTTTCTTGTTAGGTAATTTTTTAACTTAAAAAAAAAAAAAAAAAAAAAACACCACAACACCTCTTAAAAAAAAAAAAAAACTTTTAAAATGTTTGTTATTAGTTACAGAAATTGAACTTATATAACACATTTGCACAAATATATATATACAATATTTAAGCATAAAAGTTTAGGATTGTGTAAAAAAAGTAGTGAAACATTTTAAAATTCTTGCATGACTTTTATCTTAGTTTACATTAGCAAAATATGGAAAAATACATAATAAGTTAGAAAAAATTTTAAATTTTAATCAAGAGTTAATTTGTAATTTTAACTTGATTTTTTCATTGTGGATGTTTATTTAACATTCTTAAGAAAATAATTGAAAGTTACTTCAAAAGGAAACAAAAGCTTTTCCTTATTGGGTTGCAATCTAGAACATAATACAATAGAAGGATAGCTGAAAACACCAAAACTAAGAGAGCTTTTTTCTTTTTCTTTACTGTATGTTAACTGGTTTTGGCAGAGGAGACTGCTCTTTACTTCAGATGGGCAAAACCATGGGTTTAAAAAAATGAAATAAATAAAAAAATAAAACAAAGGTTTATGTAACTGTAGATACATTCTATACATTTTTTTTTTTGCCTGAAAATTTTATATATAGCATTTATTTCTGAATATTCTGATGAAAATGATAAGTTTCAAAGAGTAACAGGAATTTCACTGATTTCTTATTTCTTACTTTGAAATTGCACTTATTTTCTAGGGTCAAACAAGCATAAGTTATATAAAACTATAGTGTACCATCATATCTACATGATTTTTAAAAAATCTTTTACTATATTTTGAATACTGTACATTTCTGTGTATAAGCCAAGAATTTTTAGGGCTTTTTAAAGACCTAAAGTGTGTTGTGGTCAGCTTATATATGGGTTCATGGAACAGATGTAATACATGTGCTTTTTGGTGATGCTTTTTGCCGTTAGTGACAAAAAGTTTCCAAATTGGCAAAAATTGAGGGTAAGGTAAAAAAAAACAATCACAGAGAAAAAAAAAAGCTTAATGGCAAAAAATAAAGTTTGTAAAACTTGAAAATTGATAAAAATGGAAAAATAAATTTAAAATGACTTTTGTGTTATAATCGCTCCAAAACGACAGTACTGTAGCGGTAGCAGATTGTCAAGTCTAATAAACACAATTCTATGTATCCCAGAAGCAATCAATGAATTGCCAGACATATCATGTTCCCCCCCCCTAAGTTTATACTGCTTAGATTTAAGAAAAAGTTATTTTTATACAGGGTTGCCAGAATTGTAACTCGTTAACGTTTAAGTACAAATGTCATTGATTGCATGGTCTGTGATTATCAAACTGTGCTCCAAAGCAGTAATCTAGATAAATTAGTATAAATTGTGAAATTAACTAATATGCAAGAAGTTAATTAAAATTTAAAATGTAAATTGTATTTCTTCACCACTTTCAAAATGTGGTAAGATATATCTTTGCATTTATCTCAAGGTGAGATCTACCTCTGCAATATTTTAATTGGATGCTATGGTAAAAAGGGTGCAGAAGGGTATGTCTAGCGGGGGTTTTATTTAAAGCAACTTGATTGGAAAAGATTTTCATTGTTTTACCTGCTTGGTGATATTTTTGACTTCTTGGCGACATATTTGAATGTTTTAGAAATTGTTTTCTTCACTTCAACCTATATATGAATTTTAAACTTAGGGTAAATTTTTGAAGGAAAATCATATCCTTGGCTTATATACAGATCGGATTATATTCTAAAATATACGGTATGCATTACAAAACAAAAGGTACATTAAATATCCGGTGTCTAAGATTTTGGATGTTCACTGTAAGAAAATTAATTAGCATTAAACACAATAGGAAAATGGCAACACTAAAATTTTTATTTGTTATATGCCAGATTCATTGCTGAATGATAGCTGAATGGTTAGGGTGCTTATCTTTGGTGCCGGAATTTGGGGGTTTTAATCCCACTGTTGCATAGATGTTCATAGCTGTTTGGAATTGGCTTTAAGCAGTAGGTCCCAGTCATTATTCCTTGTGTTGCATAAAAGTAGACTGTAGCACTCAAAACCAAATTAAACTAAACCATGTTCACTATTGTGGAATTTCATTGTATCTATTTTTTTGATTAAAGAATTTATTTGATTTATATGTACCTATATGATTATATCAGTAGGATCCCAATTTATAAGTAATTTCTGAACTTAAAAATTCATTTTTCAAATGTAGGATATATTTTATTTATGATGAATGTGTGGAAGCTTTAATTTTGAAATTGATTTAATAGTGATAATTTTTGTTAAATTGTATATTTGGTATTTTGAATGACAAATCAGAATTTTTAATAGACAATGGTAGCTGTGGGCTATCTGAGGAAGAAATGGCTGCATCTGTGGCAACTCTGGAGAGTATGGCTAGCACACTTGAGGCTGACTGTGTTCTTTTGAGGAAGCATAAAGTTGAGCAAGGAGATGTATCAGAATATCTTGTAAGGAAAAGAGCGAAAGATAATGATTTTGTGGAAGTGAGGTATTTTACAAAAGTTTTTTATTGTTATATTAATACTTGAATACGTGAAAGTATATTTTTACTTGCCACTAGCATTGTAACTAGTGTGTATGTAATTTAAATCAATCCTTATTCAGGTAAATTATTTTTAAATGAGTAGTGGAGTATAAGAAAGAGAGACCTGCATGTAAACAATATCAGAAAATCTTAATAAAGAATGTGAAAAAAATTTCTGATTGGAATTTGGTCAGTGCTGCACTGATAAAGTAGTATGTATCTTCAAAATAGCACAGCTTATAAAAATATCAACATTTTATTCATGCAGATTTATATAAATATAATATCGGGATCCAGTGTTAATGCAAATGAAAAACAGTCTTTCTTGATAATAATAAGTTTATTAAATCATAGATTGACTTAAAAGCAACCTGCTCCATTTTCATTTTTCGTGTCAGAGCTAAACATGGAAAAGGTGATGGCAGCTCCATGTCCACGTGCTGACTCATATCGGTTCGCTTAATCATCAAATTTCTCAAAAATCTTTCCGCTTGACTGGATGATCCCAAAAGCTTATGCGAGCGTGGGTCTTTTTCATTTATTTTATTATTATAAAAGAGTTCCCTTTTTAAAATTGTTTATAACTCACGTAATTTCCAACTACCCCCTTTTTAGACCTGACATATATATGTATATTAGATTATTCAAGTAATAAAGTAGTTCTAAACTTACTTTTTATATCATAAATATGCACATTCAAAAATAACATCTCTTTGGGACAACAGCTCTTTTGGATTACTTTTAAAATTTTAAAGATTATTTATATTGTACAAGCTAATGAAAATTTCTTTACTTTTGAAAGTAGTCCTTAGCCTTTTATTATAATATTATTGTTAAAGATAAATGGAATCAAGTAATCATTTGGTTTTAATATAAAGATTTTTAATGAATGAGCATTTTAGATTATATAGAATCATGAAAGTAATATCTGTTTTCAAAATTCTCTTAATAAATATTTAATGTACACATTAAAAAAATTTAATTCTAAGTGGTATGTAAACATAAAAAAATCAATTCTGTTTAAAGGTCACTCTCTGCTGGATGATTTAAATAAATGTACAAATTTTAGTAAAATTAAAAAACAAGAGGATATACTTTCAAATTCTGGATTAAAATATTTATTACTTATCAAAATTAATAAAAAAATCTACTTGTTATATGTGTATTTGTGTGCATGTAGATATGTGCATATGTTTTAAGAAAGTTAGGATCGCCATAGTATTTAGGAGTATGGCACATGTATATATATTTGGTTTTATCATTTGGTTTTAATATAATGACTTAATGAATGAGCATTTTAGATTATATAGAATCATGAAAGTATTATCTGTTTTGAAAATTCTCTTAATAAAGATTTAATATACACATTAAAAAAATTTAATTTTAAATTTTATATAAAATTTTAAAAAATCAAATCATTTTATTTAAAGGTCACTCTCTGCTAGGATGATTTAAATAAATGTACAAATTTTAGTAAAGTTTAAAAACAAGAGGATATACATTTCAAATTCTGGATTAAAATATTTATTACTTATCAAAAGTAATAAAAAAATCTATTTGTTATATGTGTATTTGTGTGCATGTAGATATGTGTATATGTTTTAAGAAAGTTAGGATCGCCATGGTATTTAGAAGTATGGCACATGTATGTGTATATGTTAGGTAAAAATGATAAATCAGTGATTATATAACATTACTGGTGATTATACACAATCACCAGTAATTTTATATAATCACTGATTTGGTAAATATGATAAATTATTTCACATTTATCAAATTTACTGGTTAGTTTATAAAATCCCCAACTTGTGATGGGGAAAATAATATAAAAGTTTCTAACTTTATGAAAATTTGTTCAATTTGCGCAACAGCTTGACAAAAAAATCTGGCAAACTTTTTAATTCTAAATGTCATAATAGTCTAATATGCTTAAATAAGAAAGCTTAAAATATTTAGTAATTCGTAGTAATAGCATTTAACATTATTTGAAAAAATGTTTTTTTTTCTCTAGACTATGGGCATAATTTGTTTTTATTTGTAACTGCATTTTGCCTTTTTTGTATGTGCAACTGTTTTGTACAAACTCATGTAAATTACATTTTTTTATTTCTCAACACCTGTCCTTATTCAAATTTCGTTCAGGGTAAATAAATGTATGTGACCAAAAATAACTATTTATTGACTTTTAAATTGTAAAATATAGATATTCTAATTCGTGATCTCTTACACCCTATTGTCCAACCAAAAAATATCTTTCTGAGTAGTAACTACTCAACAAAACCTGCACTCTATTCTACAGGTCCAAGAAAACATGATATTTATCACATTTACCATTACGAGTTGGATATTTACAAAATTTAGTGGTGATTATGATGAGAAGTGCAAATGAAAAATCTGTCAAGCTTTGTAATTCTAAAACAGTCTAATACATCTAAAGAAGTAAATTTACATGTAAATGCAAATAAATGATTTTTCCCCTCATAGAATATGGGTTTTGTTTGTTTCCACAAAATAATCCAAATTTATTACCTTCTCCCATTATAAGTTGGGGATTTTATAAACTAACCAGTAAATTTGATAAATATGATAGAATTTATCATATTTACCAAATTTAGTGGTGATTATGTATTATGACCGGTAATTTTATATAATCACTGAATTTATTACTTTTACAGTAACATATATATTGTTAACACATTAGAATTAAATACCAGTAGAATTGTACTAATTTTGATATTGGAATATTGACAACTATGATGCAATTTCCCCTCCCACCATTAAATAAAAAATTAAAGTATTATGTAAAAATGTAGGGTTTTTGGACAAAAAATGAAACTTGATAACAAAATTGTTTTTTTTTCTCCATTATAGGGTAGCTGTGATAGGTAATGTGGATGCAGGGAAAAGTACTCTCCTTGGTGTTTTGACTCATGGAGAACTGGATAATGGCAGGGGGTTTGCTCGTCAGAAACTTTTTCGACATAAACATGAGATGGAGTCTGGGAGAACATCTAGTGTAGGGAATGATATATTAGGTTTTGACAGCTGTGGCAATGTTGTTAACAAACCTGATAGTCATGGAGGTCAGCTAGATTGGGTGAAAATTTGTGAAGCTGCTTCAAAAGTAAGTTAAATAGCTAGTAATTTCATCTGGTTTATTTAATGGTTTGAAAATTTTTATGAAAGAAATATCATTTTATATACTAAGTTGTAATTAGTATTGTATATCATAATTTAACCAGTCTCATTGTGAAATAGATTTTTACTCTACTTTAAGGTATCCGTCTACGTTCGGAGAACTTTTTTCTTTAAATATAGAAACTAGTTCATGTTTTTACATTTTTATATGTATTTTTTATATTATCATAGAGAATTACGCTTAAAAAATTTATTCCTGGAGAAGTTTTTATAAAATTTCTAATAAATGAAGAAAGCTTAGTGAAAAAATCAAGTTTTTTCAAAAGGTCTAATTTTTTAAAGAATTAAATTATTTCAATATTTTTTGACGCAACACATTTCTTATACACTGGACTAGTGAATCACCTAAAATCTATGCTTAATTTACATTTGGTAAAAAATTTTGGTCCTTCAAAATCATACACATTGAATTTTTAATGAATTTTCATTACCTTTATATCGAACTATGAGTGTAACATCATTAAAAATTATCCAAATTTAAAGCTTTTTGGTCATTTACTAGTAAATATTATCAAAAGCATTTATAATAATTTTCAACAAAATAATTTAAGGACTTTTTGAGAAATCATATTTCAAGTTTCAACATTTCATTAAAAATACCGTTCTGAGAAAAACGCATTTGAAGTTTATGAAAGCAACTTTGACTATTAAAAAATTAAAATACATGTTTAAAATTTCCCACACTTTCTTGCTTCAAAACTTTCTAATTGCCAAGTTGCTAATTATTAAAAATACTAGAAAAATGTTTAAACTAATTGTCAGGAAAATTTAAAAAGTTTTGTCCAAAAAATGCTCTTTTAAAGGCTTTAAATTCACAACTTCTGTTTTGTTTTGACAGCTGTAACTTTTTTTTAAAACTGCCGTAGAGACAAAACAAAAACAGATTTAGGAGCCTTAAAAGTTGAAATTTTACAATAGAGAAATAAAAAAAAATTATGATTTTTGGTAAAAAATGATGTTTTTAATGTAGACAGATACCTTAATTAATTAATTAATTAATTAATTGCTTTATTTATTTTGACACAACAATTGGCTTTTTTTTAAACACACTTTTTTGTATTTTTTGTATTTTTCCTTTAGGTTATAACCTTCATTGATTTAGCTGGACATGAAAGGTACTTAAAAACAACTATTTTTGGTATGACAGGTCATATTCCTGATTTTACCATGTTAATGGTAAGTATTTTTGTAGTTATTTGGAATGTTAATAAATGTTCATGTTTTCCAGTAAAAGGTTTAAGAAAATTGGGAAACTAAGTATTTTGTTAAAACAAATTATTTTAAAAAGTTATTGCATTGTTTCATTTGTGGAGTTTTGTGAGAATACTTTAGAAGAAGTGAAAATTTCATATATATTCACTCATAGATTATGTTGGCTGATTGATGGCCAAGTGGGTAGGGGTCTGCTCTTCAGTACCAGACTTTATGAGTTCAGCTGCTGTTACGAATACTGCTGCTGGCATGAATATTCATAACTATTTGATATCGGCTTTAAGCTACAGGGATCAGTCTCATTAGTGCTTGTAAACCATAGTATTCCAAACTGAACCATAGATTTTGTCACTTTGTTCCTTAGAATAAAAATATCCCCTATATAATAATAGCCTAAGTTGTCTGTCTGCGAATTTCTGAAGCGGTTGTACATGGAATGGATATAGCATCCATATTGGATTTTTCATGAGTTAGGGTTAGCAAAAAATTGAAAGCGAGTTCGAAATCCACCCCCTTTTCGAGTATTTAATGTTATTATTTCAAGCCTTATCCTTCCTCTTATTCTATATGAAATTCATTCTTGATAGGATGGCAAAGGCGGAGAGTAATATTTAAATTTCTGGACTGTTTCTACTTGAACCTTCATATACTCTAATTAGTTGACCCATAGCGTGCAGGCGTTGTACGTTTGGTAGAATGCCCGCCCACTTGATCGTCATACTTCTCGGGTTGATGGTTCTATCCCCGATGCAGCCAATTTTTTTTAATGTCTAATAAATTTAATATTTTCTTCTGTTTTTTCTTTTAAATTCTTGTTCCGAAAGTTGTTTTATTATTTTTATAATAAATTTTTACTATTTTTTCAACTTTTTATAATTTTTATTATTTTTATTTTATTAAATTCATGTATTGTACGGATGTCCCTGGCCATATAAATTTTTCATGTTTTCTATCCTTAAACATTCTTTTCGTAATGTAATAATATCCCAAGTTATCTGTCCGTCTGTCCTCGAATTTATGAAGCAGTTGGACCTGTAATGGATAGAGCATCCATCTTGGATTTTTGATGAGTTAGGGTTTGCAAAATTCAAAGCGAGTACAGTTTATCTTTTCCTAAACTATCGATCTGATTCTGAAGTAAATTGGTATGAATAAGCTTCGTATCACAGTGAAAAATACTGTCCTCTTTTAAGCGTTCGAAATCCACCTCGTCCCCTTTTTGAGCGTTTAATGCCATTATATCAAGCCCCATTTTAAGAGCAAGCGATTAAATTTATCAATTTATCACATAATATATAGGTAAAAATAAGAATTTTTTTCTAACATTATGACTTCATTACTTTAACCATCTCATTTAATCACTTCTTATTATAAATTATTTAAATATCGTCTGCATTATTTCCATACGTTTTATCACTAAACTTAGATATTACATAAATAATTTTCTTTTTTATTTAACTTAAATAATAGATTAAGTACATATGTGATAATTTTAATCAATTATTTTTGTTAAAACGTAATTCTCAGCCAAAAAAACAAACCATTTTTTTTTACCTGCCTCATAGGGTTCTTTACAATTTTGGAAAATTAAAAATTTTACTGATCCCGTCATAGGATGGGCTATAGGCTAGTATTTTATATAATAATATTCTAAAGTCATATATTTGCTGTTTTGCTTCTTTAGCATTTAGTTTTTTTTTAAAATGTTTTTGAATTAGTCAATAGTCCCACTGTAAGTGGTAGATGTTCAAAGCTTTATTTACTTTATATTTCTTTACTTTTACATTTTATTACCACCATCTGTAGTTTAATAGTATTGCATAATAAGAGGTTAAGCCTGAGTTTAAATTTAATGAAGTGTAATTGAATTTTGTGATTTAGGTAGGTGCTAATGCTGGTGTAGTAGGAATGACAAAAGAACATTTAGGACTAGCTTTAGCTTTAAATGTGCCTGTGTTTGTGGTTGTTACAAAAATCGACATGTGCCCAGAAAATGTCCTACACGATACAATGAAGTTACTTGTTCGAATTCTGAAGTCTCCAGGATGTAGGAAAATACCAGTTATAGTTCATTCAGAAGATGATGTTATTATATCAGCAACAAATTTTGTCTCTGAAAGGTATGAATTAATATGCTAATGATATATCTTAAACTTTTACAGGTTTTTTTTTAAAGTATCAATTTTAATTTAAGTATTTACTTTTCACTGTTCTTACTAGCTTTAAAATTTTATTTAAAACTTTGTCTCTTGAAGATGCATTTTCCTTAGGTATCCATAGTATTCAAGTAGGGCAAACTGGGGTAAAATGGTCCGCTTTTGTGAATTTTGAGTATTTACTCTCAAACTAATGATTTTTTGAATCTGAAAATATATATGCATATTACCTATATATTAGGCTTTATATTACACTCAGTCAAAACCAATTATTATAATTACTTTTTTTAATTATAATTTTTTTAATAGCAGGTGGCAAAGTGGACCATTTTCACATATGATGAGAGATATTCGATATCCTCAAAGACATTTTCATTGAATGACCATATATCTGTTACTTTAAATCCTGATTGCATGTTTTTTAAAGTATCACACATACAATCAACTTAGAAAAAAGCATATGGTATACAGAAAAAAAAAAAAAACACAACCTGGAATATGGACCATGGTCCATTTTACCCCAGGTTCTAGTGGTCCATTTTACCCTATGTGTAATTCTGGCAAAAAGTGTCCGAAAAAAAGAACAAATATTATATTAAGTTGTTTTAGCTACATTAAATATAATAATACATTATCTTAGCTCTTTATTGGGAGAAGTTAAATCCCCCAAATCACAATTCTTAAATGAAGAGAAGAAGATATGATGAAAATATTTACTTCTGACTACCACAAATCAACTAACTTTCTAGAATAAAATGGCTAAATTGTCATCTAAACACACAATTACACATTCATTTTCAAGAATGCAGTGCTGTCATCTATGTATCAAAATGTTTAACATTAAAAATAATAAATAAAATAAATAATAGGGGGTGGTCCATTTTACTCCTTGGTCTATTTTACCTCGGTCTCCCCTATTCTAAATTTTGTGTTACAATTTGTAACAAATGCTTATTCTTTTACATAAACTAGCCTATATTCAGAGAATCAACATTTGAAATTATTTTTTAAAATGAAGATTTTTTTAAAATAATCTTTTGGATGAAATAATAATTCCATCTGTATTGCTCATTGTATTGGAGTAATATATAATTTATAGTGGGAAAGAATTTAATAAATGATATATATGTATGTACAGTGGACTCCACTTAATGTGATCAGTTTGGAACACCAGGATTTCGATAAAAATAACCGATTGATAACAATAAACGTATGCAAAATTAGATAAATTCACCTCCCCCTTTTACTAAATTTCAAAACAAATGAAAAAACACACCTTATATTTATGTACTGTATATTATCCTTTAAAACATAAGAATTGTATACATAATTTTAAAAAATTGATCAATTGTTGATTTCTACAATTTTTTCTAAGAAGCTCATTGATAAATGGTTCGTAATCATAATCAACCTGTCTTAACAATTCAAAATTTGATCTTTTGTTTTAATGTTAAATCATTTTGCTTTCTGGCTTCCATATTGACAAGCTGCATGTAAGCGAGCAAGGCATAAAATGTGAATATGCTTTTCCTCAGTTCCAATAATAATGTGTTGCCTTCTGCTTATCTGACAACCAATGACCATCAGCAGGATGTGCGTATTTCTGAAAACTTCCAGGAATGTGTAATATTCCATTCCTTTGTTTATTCCCAATTTCTCTAGGTTGAAGAGAATTCTCAGAAATTCAAACAGCAGCGAAGGGAAGGAAAAAGATGGGTTCCTTCTGAATGTATTGTGAATATTCCTTTTCCAGTTAAAATGAGGTTCGAAAACTGATCCCATTAACTGATGCAACGATCACATAAAGTGATAATTTTAACATACAAATGAATAGAGAAAATCGGGACAAAGGGATTTCGTTAACAATAAGCGATTGATAACATTAACTGTGGTCACATTAAGAGGAGTCCACTATATATATATATATATATATATACATACATACATACATACATACATACATACATATATACATACAAATAACCAGTTTGTTAGTGCAAATGATTAAAAGTGGTTCATTTACATTTTATATATTATATATATGTATACACACATACACATGTATGGAGAGAGAGAGAGAGAGAGAGACGTGTTTTGCTATGATTCATAAAGGAAGACCCACATGAGATAAAATAATAAGGGGATTGCATAAGCAGCAAAATCAAAACATTTAAGGGGTGGCATTTTAAAGACTTGGTATATACGAAAAAAAAAAAATCCTGCACAGTGCTGTGTGTGTATATATATATAATTATAAAAATAAGAATACTTAAAACAGAATCTAAAACTCAAAGATTTAAGTGTTATATAACTATGAAAAAGGATTAGAATTGATACTGTTTGCTTGTATCCTTAGAGAATTAACATTCCAATACAGGCTTAAAATGTTTTTATGTGCCTACAACATTTACTCTCAGGATATAGATATTGTGAGTTAAACAAACCAAAATAAGTTACATATATGTTAAGTCGTGGTGCAGAGTTAAGGCGAATGGAAAACAGTCTTCTTGATAATAATAAGTTTTATTAACTCATCGTTCTTACAGAAAGCAACATGCGTCATTTTCAATCTTCATGGCGGAGCTATGCATGAAGGTGTTGACTGCTCCATGTCCATGTTCTAAAATTCTACTTATCTGTTTGCAAGCTCATCCAATCGCTAAGAAATGCTTCCACCTGACCGGATTATCCTGCAAGCTTACACGAGCGTGGGCCTTTTTCATTTATTTTATTATAAAAGAGTTCTCTTTTTAAAATAATTTTTAACGTACATAATTCCCAACTACCCCTTTTTTAGACCTGACATATATATATATATATATATATATATATATATATATATATATATTTATAATACCTAAATGTTGTAGCACAGCTAATACATACAATTTAAAAGAAATTCTGAAATAAGCTCTGCTATGATTATTTGAACTCTGAAATATTGAGAAATTGTCTTTTAATTTATGTGAGACTATATGAGAGCATGTCATTTAAAACATTGATTCTTTCTAGCTGTTAACAGTATAAAAACATGAGTTTAATTCATATTTTTTTCTGTTTGTATTTTAGGTTATGTCCAATATTTCAAGTTTCAAATGTCACAGGAGAAAATCTGGTTCTCTTAAAAATGTTTTTAAATTTGCTTTCAACAAGGATGCCGAATTCAGATTCTGAGCCTTCAGAATTTCAGATTGATGACACTTACTCAGTTCCTGTAAGAATTTATTTAAAAAAAATTTTAACCTATATATTAAATTTGAATTATTTGAAATATTTATTTTTGAATAATTTTGATAATTTTAGAATAAATAAACTGTAGCCAAATTCATAAATTTGTGTAAAAGAAATATTTTGAATTTACCATGATCTTTCAGATCTAAATTGGCATTTAAGTGTTTTGTGAAAAAGTCCTTTAGAAAAAAAACAACTTTTCTATTATTTTTATTTATTTTTACTGCAGGATTAAAAAAATAAATTTAGTGTAAACCTTGATATATGTATACATGTATGTATAGCTTTGTATACATTTATATGCATACATATGTGTATATGCAATTATAGATCTATGTGTGCACATAATGTGCATATACTACATAGTCTACCAATAAGTATTTGGACACCTGTGATAGAAAAGAAAAACTAACTTTATTCAAAATCAATAGTTTGTAGAGCCTCCACGAGAGGCAATTACAGCGTGAACCCTCCAGGGCATACTTTCCACAAGTCTTTGTATTACAGCTTGTCTTCCACTCGGCTTGGAGTAGACATACAAATTCCTTCACTGACTTCGGACTGGTAGTGCACCCCTTAATTTGACAATCCAACTCGTCCCAGAGGTTCTTGATAGGGTTCAGGTCTGGGCTCTGAGCAGGCTAGTTCATTCGATGAACTCCATTTTTTGCCAGTGTATTTGATTTTGAAGGACCAAAATATTTTACCAAATGTAAATTAAGCAAAGATTTTAGGTGAATCACTCGTCCAGCATGTAAGAAATATGTTGCATCAAAAAATATTGAAATAATTTAATTTATTAAAAAATTAGACCTTTTGAAAAAAAACCTATTTTTTTTACTAAATTTTCTTCATTTATTAAAAATTTTATAAAAATTTCTCCTGGAATAAATTTTTTAAGTGCAATTATCTATGATAATATAAAAAATCAATCTAAAAAAAATGTAAAAACATGAACTAGTTTCTATGTTTAAAGAAAAAGTTCTCCGAATGTAGACAGATACCTTAATGTCTTTTTCTGTAGAATAGTCCTTATGTTAGTGTATATGGTGAACAATTTTCTGAAAATTTCACACAGTTTAGGATACTTAGCAATTACCTAATATGCTAACTAAATTGAATGTTTCATATCAAAGCTCTCTAGAAAGTCATTTAACAATAATTGTACTACATGTTTTGTCATACCTCTCTACAGACTAAGTGTGTAAATAAATCCTCTTGCCAAGAAAATTCAAAATGTATGCTAATTCATGAGTCTGAAATTCATTTAAAAACTCTTAAAATGTTGCAAAATAAGTTAATGTTAAATTTTTTTCTATAGGGCGTTGGGACAGTTGTATCAGGTACAACTCTTAAAGGTACAATAAGGCTAAATGACACTTTAATGCTTGGACCAGATCCCCTGGGACACTTTCAACCTGTTGCAGTGAAGTCCATTCATCGAAAAAGAATGCCTGTGAAAGAAGTTAGGAGTGGCCAAACAGCATCTTTTGCATTAAAAAAGGTATTTTTCTAAGAGATTATGTTAGCCTTATATAATAACATCTTAGCATTTCAAAAGTGGTGAGGAAAAACAACTTAAATTTTAAATTTTAATTAACTTCATGCAGTTTTTATTAATTGCACTATTTTATACTAACTTATCTGTATTACTGCTGCATTGCACTGTTTGATAATCGCCAGACTAGACCATGCAGCTAATGATATTTTTACTTAGATGATAACAATAGTAGTTTCAACACTGGTAACCCTACATAAAGATAATTTTTTCCCCTAAACTTTAGCAATATAAGCTAAAAAAAAGGAAAAAAAAAATGCTATATTTGGCAATTTATTGATTGCTTCTGGCGTATGTAGAATTGTGTTTATTAGAAGATTAGCTGATTTGCTACCATTATAGTTGTTTTGAAACAATTGTAGCACAGATAAGAATCATTTTAAACTTATTTTTCGGTTTGTGTTTTTTCTCATTTTAAAATTTTTTCAAACTTTATTTACTTTTTGTTGTTATGTCATCTTTTTTGTTCTTTACTGTTTTTTAAACCGTTTCATTATTGTTTCCTGATTTGGTGTCTTTTTGTCGGCAACAGCAAAAAACAAATTTGTAAGAGTAGCATCCATCTCTGTCGGTGGTCATGCGAACTTTTGTTAATTTTAACAATTGAAAATGACAGTGTTGTCCCTGTAATGGTTTTCTTGACATACGGAGGTGTCAAGTGTGTTGTTTGTCAATGCACCAACAGAGAAAAGGAATTTTGCTTTGATCGAGTCGGCCAGGCGCCAAGGGCACTTCAGCTATCTCCAAGGACAAGGGTTAATGATGGGGTGGGGTGGGTTTTTGATCTCCCCTAAAACCAAGGTTTCCTGTTTGGGGAAAGAAAAAAGCGGGGGACGACTCCTGACTGAACTTGGAGAGAGTAGCTTGATCTAGAGTTATCTCCTCTCCAGATGATAGGTTGCATCTGCATTGGGTTTAATTGTTCTTTAAATGTTTCGTTCCTTTTTGTTAAATAAATCAATCATTGTTAAGTTTTAATCATCTACGGCTCTGGTTATTTTGTCTCCATGTCTGCTTCATTGCACGGGACTCATGGAAAGTTGTACCTAAATGACTAAGTATGACTGACTA
>CM063499.1:32001959-32006959 GCA_032207245.1 Pardosa pseudoannulata | reverse complement strand
TCTAGATATAATAATTTATCCAACAAGACATGTTCAACATAACAGCCATCATTTTCAGATAACATGTTCTGCTCTGTGTCTGAAGAAAGGCTGAGTACATGTCGGGAAATGCTGTATTTAGAGCATGTTTTCTTGATTTATCAAGACTGACTACATGTTTTAAATGCTACCAAAGTCAAAAGCCAATTGGAGTTTCTCTATCATTAGTTCTGTTAAGAACGTCAACTTAAAAGTCACTTTAGACATAACTTGCAATAATCGATGACTTCATCTACACGACTTTCATAAAAATTCTAGTACAAATTCTCATTCCCTGTAGAAATGTCTATCTATATGACCCTTGAGAAGTCAAAAAGGCTCCTAGGTAGAGCTTTAGATTTTCTGAGCCATATTTTCGTTCAAAATCAGTATCTGGTGAATTCAACCATTTTAGTTGTATGGAGCTGGCAACCTGAAGAAAAAATGTCGTAAACGCAAGTTTTTATCGTACATTTACATATATATTAGTAATTCAAATTAATATATTAGGTACGTAATTTTTTTGTTAAATCTCTAGGCATTTGATGATAATCTAAAATGACGATACATATGTTTAAATATCATAAGCATCGAAATTATCGGCAAAACTGTGTGAAACGAGCTGCGTCGATCATCGGGCGAATTGTGACGTTTGCTGAATTCTATTAGAGGTTACAATATCGACCCGACATCACGAGATCGAAATCGATGTTCAATGAGTGCAATTTTTTCCTACTTAGGTACCAATCTTTGCAGTGGTATCTTTATTAAACTACTTCTTCCGTTCACTATATTGCTTTGTCGAACTTGTAACTGTGTGTATGTTGTCAATTTTATGACTCACGTCACATATTTATTTGACCTACAAGTAACTTAATCACGATATCTCATGATTGGGAGTTCAAATATTATTAATCCTGTAAATACTGTATGACTTTATCAAAATGTGCACGTGCAAAAAATTGATGCTTCCCCCGGAAAGTTTGATCGCGTAATGGTTGACACCCACAAGATCCCTGTTATCGATTTACTCACGATTTTCTAGAACTCCTTCCTCTTTAACAAAGAGAATATATATATTATATATATATATATATATAAATATATTATATATATATATATATATATTTATATATATATATATATATTATATATGGAGAGACTGAGCAGAACATTCCTTAGAAGTCATAACAATAGGAGCACTGGGAGGTAAGATTATGTCCCTATTGTTAATTTGAGCTTTCCTATTTGTGCGTAATGGCCCTAAGTCATTAGTAATTATTATTCATGTGTATTAAAAACCTATTGAGATGACGCGATTTAGATCAGTTATATAATTGATTCATTCATACAAGAAGTAAAATGCTCGGGATCTAAATCTGTCCTCATCACATCTTTGAAAAAAGACAGAGAACCATAAAATTATATTCTACGGATATTGTTGTCTTGTACGTGGTCTCGGGTGGGGTTCTGATCCAGTCCAGATTAGAATCCCGTCTCCGTACTTGACATTAAATAAGAATGTACCTTTGTGGAGTATTTATGAGTCCCTAAGGGACAGTCCCAATTAGAAGGAAGGTTTTCCACGTTGGCGATCTCAAGGCGGGGTTTAAGCAGACCAATTGGATTCTTACAACTATCCCGATTGGATGATAAGAAGGAAGAGGGAACAAGGATGAAATTGATAAAATAAGAAAAACCTAAGAATTTAGAAGGTGTTCGATAGTCGAGACGAGGAGAAAGTCCGACGGAAGGTGTTCGGAAGTCCCAGGGAAGGTGTTAGGTAGTCCAGACGAGGAGAGAAGTCCGACAGAACTTGTTCGAGAGTCCAGTCAAGTCCGATGGGAAGTGTTCCTGTATCAAACAGCACGTCCGCACCCCAAACACTCAGGAGGAAGCCCCTGACCAGACCGACGGAAGATCTATAGATACCCAATCCTGACCAGCCATAGATACCCATTAACCAGCAGTGTTCCGGGCACACCATTTTAACTCCCCAAGGGTACCCCCTTTTACATACATTTTGAAATTGAGATTAGGTCCTCTCTCGTATATTTACATAATTATTTAAGTATTAAAAAATTATTGTCAGAACTAATTTAGAAGATGTTGATAAAGCCTATTTTATGAAAATTAGCATGAGTTTTGTATGTACATAGATGTATATATATATTATAATAAATTTACTTTTTTTATATTAAGCTAGTTTCCGATGTTGTAATTTAGCTTTTAGTTTATTTTCATACCTTATGTCTGTAGTTTCTCAGAACCTGTGGTTAAATTTAGTACTAAAATACTTTTACACAACGCAATTCAAAATAAAATCCTTTTATACATTTGATCACAGGTTAATACTCAAATAAAAACGAGGACTACACGACACCTATTGTTCAATAAATCTTGTTATTTTAATTACTATGTATTCACTTTGCCATGAGCTACTAAAGAGTCTATTAAATTTAATATATGGCAGCGTGATAATTTATTGGGACTAGGCACCAGTCTAGGACTAGGTCCTTGTCGTGTAGTCGTTTATATTTGAGCATCAACCTGTGATCAAATGTATAGTGGTGATTTTATTTTAAATGCGTTGTGTAAAGTATTTTTGTACTAAATTTATATGAGAACCTACAGACATAAATATGAAAATAAACTAAAAGCTAAATTAACAGTATCCGAAACTAGCTTAATATAAAAAAAGTAAATTTATTATAATATATATATATATATATACATCTATGTACATACAAAACTGATGCTAAATTTCATAAATTAAGCTTTGTCAACATCTTCTAAATTAGTTCTGACAATTTTTTAATACTTAAGTAATTTTGTAAATAGAGAGAGGACCTAATCTCAATTTCAAAATGTATGTAAAAGGGGGTACCTTTGGGGAGTAAAGATGGTGTGCCCGGAAAACTGCTGGTTGATGGGTATCTATGGATATTTCGTCGGTCTGGTCCGGGGTTTCCTCCTGAGTGTTTGGGGTGCGGCCGTGCTATTTGATGTAGGAACACTTCCCGTCGGACTTGGCTGGACTCTCGAACTCGTTCCGTCGGACTTCTCTCCTCGTCTGGACTATCGAACACCTTTTGTCGGACTCTCTCCTAGTCTAGACTATCGAACACCTTCTGTCGGACTTCCGAACCTCTTCTGTCGGACTCCTCTCTTCGTCTCGACTATCGAACACTTTCTGTCGGACTCTCTCCTCGTCTCGACTCTCGAACACACCTTCTGTCGGACTCTCCTCTAGTCTCGACTCTCGAACACACCTTCTGTCGGACTCTCCTCTAGTCTCGACTATCGAACACCTTCTTTGGGACCTCCGAACATCTTCTCAATTTTTAGATTTTTCATATTTATTTATTTCAACCTTGTCCCCTCTTCCTTCTTATCTTCCAATCGGGATAGTTGTAAGAATCTCATTGGTCTGCTTAAACCCCGCCTTGAGACCGCCAACGTGAAAAACCTTATCCCTTCTAATTGGGCACTGTCCCTTAGGGACTCATAAATACTCCACAAAGGTACATTCTTATTTAATATCAAGTACGGAGACGGGATTCTAATCTGGGACTGGGATCAGAACCCCATCCGAGACCACCGTACAAGACAACAATATCCGTAAAATATAAATTTATGGTTCTCTGTCTCTTTACAAAGATGTGATGAGGTCAGATTTAGATCCCGAGCATTTTACTTCTTGTATGAATGAATCAACTATATTACTGATCTAAACCGCCTCATTACAGTCCTATGACGCCAGTGGCAAAAAATATGGCTTGTATCCCTATCAGGAAATATTTTACGGAAAATATATAAAAAGGTTTTCTATATATATAATATATTCAGAATGAAATCAGAATTCAAATATAAAGAGACTAGAAACTTTACATTTATGCATTGCATAAAATGTTAAGATATTTATAACATTACTTTCTTCGATTCAGCATTCGTGAATAAATCGAGGATTTCATCGTAATTCCAACTGTTTGCAGTTTCTTTTTCACTATACAAAATATTGTTAGAAGTTGCAGCCGCATCGGCACCTTCTCAACCTCCGGTGAATCCCGGCAATTTATTTTTGTTTTGTTTAAAGTTAACCGAGGCTTCTTAATCGCCATTTGTAAAGCTGACTCTCGCTGTATGTTTGATTGTGACTTCAACTCTCACTCGACAGCTACGAACTGTAATTTTGTGATTGGCTGAGTGGGAGAGGAAGTTGCATGTATATGTAAATTTTATGCGATGTCTGCTGCTGGATATATAAGAGGATTGTTGGATGTTTTTTTTTTGTACTTGTGCATTTTTCCCAGCACGTAGGCGGACATCGTATGAAATATGTATATACCTTAGATCAGAGATGGGCAAACTACGGCCCACCGGAAGATTTTATCCGGCCCGCGGATAGAATTTTAATTTGCCCATCCGAGGCAAATTAAAAGAAATGTATATTTATACATTATATATCCATCTCCTTTTCTACTTTGCTTAAATATTATGTCCTAAATTTATTATCTCACGCCCAGAAAATCAAAGGTATATTTGCTTCTTATATGTGAACAAGTGTTTTCAACTTTGAACCTTAGAAAGAATAATTTCAGAAGTAGACTGACAGATGAGCATTTAGCATCGTTCCTTAAAATCAGTACATCTCACTCCGAACCTCAGTATGAGGAACTTGAAATTGCAATTTCTAAAAATGAAATCGCAATTTCATTCGTCTCATTAACGTATTTAAACCGTTAGGTACTTTAAAATTTTAGAAGAATTTATCTTGGCTCGCCAAACTTATTTTCTTTTGATTTTTGGCCAGCGGACGAAAACGTTTGTCCATACCTGCCCTAGAGCATGGATAGGATTTTATCGAATTCAAATTTCTTAGTCTGCAAAGGAAGCGATCTCGTAACTGAAACGTTACGGGTTTGGAACTCGAGCCGCCCGAAGATCGTTCGTTAGCACGTAAAATAATTCTCAAACTATAC
>CM063499.1:31996959-31999459 GCA_032207245.1 Pardosa pseudoannulata | reverse complement strand
TAACTATCCCTTACCTTTTATTTATAAAAAATTAAATAATTATTTTCAAGTAGATATTAATAGGATTATGTTAATATTTCCAATTCTCGATTAAAACTGTAATTTTAACTGCCATAAATACTAGATGAGTTGGCTTTTGGTATGGTATTGCAAATGCTAAGTACTTCTTATTCGTTTACTTCTTACTCGTTTTCTCCTTTCTTCTGGTCTTTTGGGAGTACGGGAATGTTCAGGCCTGGTCAAACAAATGTTTTACCGTGTATGGAAGTCATAAACCTTCCACATCTAATCCTTCTTACTTCCTTCACGTTTTTACATTACTCGGTTTGTTTGGAGTTATAAAGATTTGATTCTGATTATGGTTCTATTTTTCGTTATTATATTGTCTACAACTATGTAATAGCTGCTTGGAGCGCATTACATGGTAAGTAATTTTAAATAGCATTTTAAATATCTGTCTTTACTATCTATTATTTATCGTTGTATTATATATATATATATATATATATATATATATATATATATATATATAAAATATATTATATATATATATATATATATATATATATATATATATAAAATATATATATTCTTATAAAACATAAAAATATCAACATATTTTTAATTTTCTCTAAAGAGGAACATTAGACATTATATTTTAATGAACCTGAAACAGGGTATTCAAAAATGGTGAATAATACTTTAACAAGTAATAGTTCACACCGAAACAAACAACTTTAATCTCTTAATTCATTTTCTAATATACAATGTTAACGTTATCGTCTTCCGAAAAGGTCGTTCTTCAAACGTTTATCGAAAACAAAGAACACAATGCATGCGAATGTAAAGTGAACAAGAAAAGAACAGAAAAAACCGTAAATAAATCTGCGTCACTCTACAAAGGTACACTCGTAAACGGCATAAAATTATTGCAACGTGCAACGGTTCTGCCAAATTGATCAACATGGTCCTGTAACTTGGCTAAGATGATCGCCCGATAGGGAGCTATTCTTCGGTGTTCATCAGCTGGAATCCTTTGTAGGCATAGAATTTTATAAACGTCCGGAATCAGTTTTAAACAAAAAGCTTTGATCTCATGTAACAAAACGTAGCCCTCGCGTTAGCTCGTTGGTAACAAAAAGCGGATCGTATCTTTCTAAACCAGATCCATATATCATGTCTTGTCTTCTTTTTATGGGAACAACTAAAGAGACCAGTTTATATGCTTACATTTGACTGTACAGAAAATCTAGTCACAAGACTTTTGTCTGCCTCTATGTAGGTTATCTTCCTGGAATTTTCCAGAGCGATTACCCACTACTCTCCTGATCTGAACCTCTGTAGCTCAGTTGGTAAAGCAACAATCTGGTAACTGGAAGGTTGCTCGAACCAGGCTAAGATCTACCGTGTTCATTTAAGGTAATTGGGTCATGTAAAATAGATAGGTTCTAGAGTACAATATCCTCCAAGTTTTAAAACAATACCTCTGGGTGTGGCAGGCTAAGCCTATGAGTCGTCTGTTTGGTCCTTACTTCCAAATTGCGAGGATCCACTTGAGCGTAGGTCGTACTTTCACCCTTGTGGTGCTCGTTAAAAGCGAAAAAGGGGCCCTCCTGCCTTAATACCAGTAGCCTTAGGCTCAATCGTGCTTGGTTTTTCCAAGTGGCATTTGAAACAATAACAACCTTTGTTATTCTTGACTAACCATTGTCAGTCACTCTTTACATCAATTATTGTAAATTATCCATTAAAATCTCTTTTCTTATGGGCACGATGTTCTTTTCTTTTCTGCTTGTATACTCGGTTTTACTATGTCCCACTCTGTAGTGCTTCAATGTTCTAGTTTGGATCATACATTCTATGAGTAAAATTGTTTTATTGGTACGAACCATCACCTGTTAAAGGTTTTCCTACATTTCTTGAATCAATTTTTATACTGAACATCATTTTTAAAACCTTTTCTTACTTTACCTTTATCACACATTCCAGATACTTGAGATCTCCGAAAATTTCGTAGGTAATATCACCCTTCGGTACTATGGACTGCAATTCCGAATAGATCTTTTCCTGCACTTCAGGATGCTGCCCTAGTGTATACAAACACCACTGCAAGGTGACAGATATCGTGTCGTATCCCTAAAAGAGAACATGAATGTTCACATAAAAGGTAGTTGTAAGGAATTTGGACCCACGACCAAATTTTGAAGCTCTGCACTCTTTCTTATACCTGAAACTTGACCTTATTGACCCCTCTAAAAGGCGTTCCTTTGGGAATAGGAACGGCCGGTTATTCGGCTGATAAATTTTCGGATGTGTCGTTTTTTTTGCAGAGCGGCAGGGATTCTAATAAGATGATTCCTTTTTCCTAAGGGATCAGGTTTTCAGAAGCTGACCATTAAGAAAGGAGAGAGGAGAGACTGGTGGACTATTCAGTCAAAGGTAGTCTACGAAGAGTCTACTAGCCGAACAGACGTCTCGTTGGAGAGAGGCTTTTTTTAGC
>CM063499.1:31966959-31974459 GCA_032207245.1 Pardosa pseudoannulata | reverse complement strand
CTCCGCCTCGTTTGCCCTTCACGAAGACTTCATAAAAGCAGCTCACTTTTTCTCCCTCGTATGCTTCGACTCCAACCACTATCTATTGCCAGCGGAACTGAGGAGCTTCAGCCATCTTACAAGGAAGGATGTATTATTCAGCGTGTATTATGTTCTCGTTATTGCTTTTAGCTCTTATTTGACTGAATAAATACTCATTTCTGAACAAAGTGTTCGCTGAAACCTAAATTGCTTAAAGTGGGTCTTCGTAATTTGGAAGAAACAATCAAGCAAAAGACCCATAGCTTGGCCTACCACCCCCAGAGGAATGGGCTGTACATCAGAAGAGGTACAATGTTTGCACCAAATTTGTCTATGAGAGTCTCTAGCTTGTCAACAAGCTGACGGTCGAATAAGTTAAAAATGTTCGTTCGAGCTTCGAGGGTACTAAAAGCGGGGTTGAACAACTTTCGATAGATCTAAAGAACTATTGTATTTTTTGAGAAATTGGAAGACATTGTGACCACGAGCATGGTTTACGTGCCCCAGTACCTTTTAACCTCTCGCCTGATTATCCCGAGTTATCTCGGGTTAGTACATATTGCAGTTAATTATTATCCCGAGAAATCCCGGTTATCGCGATTTTACTCGGTCTTGAGGAAACTGAAGGAAATATTCAGCTTTGATAGGTAGTTTGCCAAGTTTTGCTGGTTTCCTTTTGGCGGAACATGTCACGTGTTTTAAACTGGTGAGAAAACTTGTTTCAGAAAATCATCGTGACGAGTTTTCTGTTACATCAGGAAGACCCAGTATTAGTCCTTTATTATTCAGGTTAACTTTATAGTATTCTCCAGATGTTATTCCTGCTACTGAAAAAAAATCTAATCCAATGAGACAGTGCACTCTATGCTTCCGTAAAACAGATTTCAGAGGTAAGCCAATAAGAAAAGAGACCAGATACTATTGCCCAGAATGTCAGGGATCACTTTGTGTTGACCCTTGCTTCAAAAACTGTGAGAATGCAGCTATGTTTGACATAGGGTTTGAGAAACTGATTTGCTCGCCGCACTCACACGTTGTGGGTTGAATGCCCAGGTTTTTTTCGCGACTCCAGGAAGCGTGTTGTGTGGCCAGTGAAAATAATTGCACTTAAACTTCACCAAGTTTTGGAGAATTGTAATTGGTCTCCAGGAGGCGATTCAGGACCATCCTTGAAGTCCCGGTCCTTCTAGGCAGAGCCGGGAAAGGACGCATTGTAAAAAGGACAATGGAACAACGAACACATCAGCACAGGATAATGGTAAAAGTATAGGGTTGCCTGAGAAAAAGACGGAAGGAAAAGAATGCAGCGTTCTCTTGGACAGTGGCAATTTTTTTTGAGGCGTAGCACGTGGAGTGCTTCTTTTACTTTTTAATTTTTTATATATATTTTTTGCATATTTTCTTGTCGTTTGTTCTAATTTTGAACATTGTAATATAGATCAGTGGTATTATACTATAATTAAAAGCAATATAAAGCAACTTTGAGTTATCAATGACTTTGAAATAACAATGCAATGTACTACACCACAGCAAAAACTATCTTACAAAGACAGATATTTAACTTTTTTCTATTTGCCAGAGATCACTCATGATAGTAAACTAATATTAAAACTAAATGCTTTTACACCTGTGAAAAATTAAAAATTCCACCTAAAACCTAAATATTTTGTTTTGTTTTATTTCCTTGTATATAATAATAAAATAAGATAATGTGATGATTTTTTGCAATTTTTTTTCAAAAATATTTGTAAGGAAAGCGATTAAGGAGCACAATGGATCTTAGTAAAATTAACAATTCAATAACTTAAAAGTTCTTCTGGTTTATTTATTTCCGTTCCCAAACATTGATTCCTGTAAGAATCCTTAGAATCCTCGTAAATTTACATCTAAACATTCGCCCTGACTGAACCGTGGTAAGTAAATTTTCATTTGTTCAATTGTTGTGTCTTCTTTAATTGCTGCAAGGATTGTTTGGATTTTCGCAAAATATTTTCTGATTGTAAGAGAGTTTACTTGGGAAATTGAGTCAATGTCAATTAAGGAATGTCAAGTTTGTAATTCTATAGTTAGAAATTTAACCATTAATTAAATAAAAGAGAACAAATTCTTTGTGAAGTGGAAGAATATGGGGTAAAGCAACACTAGTAAATGTAGATTGTAACAAATTCCAGGAAAGAAAAGGTAAATCTGGTGGGCTGGTGAACTTACTGGATTGAGCATTGTACTAAAAAGAGAATAGAAAAGATTATTGAATACACTTTCAGTGCTTGTAATGACTGTCTTTCTCAATTTTCTTTGCAGGCTATAAACCTTACATATATATGTAATGATATTTAAAGCTAAATCTAACCAACATAATTATATTCGACAAATAAATTTTCGGCGTATTGCACGCTTAAATTTCACCCGTTGGCGAAAATATTTTGTTTTTTACTTTCCAATTTGGCGATTGAATAGACTTTGGATCAGACGACACAAAAAAACACTGATTTATTAACTAAAAGTTTCCAACTCACTACAGCTCGATTCATAATAGTGTAGTTCAGAAGAGAAAAATCCAGTAAGCTTTAGTACAGTTCAATGCGCAGTGTTGCAGTACATCAATGGTTTTAATATTTGTCTAAAAAATATTATCGTTTGTCATTAACTTTATTTTAATTTTTCTTTTGTGGTGTGGCAACTTTTGAAAAGAAAGAATAATAAGTTTTTTCTGATGAGATTGGAGTATTTTCAGACAACGGAAAGCAAATATATGAAAATATATAGGCGATAAACTGAACTTCATTTATATGTCTATAGATATTTTGAGATATTTACATATTTTAAAGGAAAAAGTTGTATAAATATAATAAGGTAATAGATAACAGGAAATATTTGCCTTCCTAGAAGTCCATTGCCAAACATCAGTTTATTCCTGTCGGAGCCATTACCTCTCTCTATCAGGTGAGGATTGTTGACTAAATCCTATGAAAGAAAAGATGAAATACCAATGATTCATATGAAAAATTTTGGATGTAGTCAACACTTGACATCTTTTTATGCCTATTAAGTTAAAGACATTTTCTATTGCTCTTCTTTAATTACAGGTCTAGTAAAATCTAGTAAAAAATTTATTTTCTACTTCAACATTACACTCTGTACATAGAACAGGATCACAAAAGTATCTTTATCTACAATTCTCCTTTATACTATTCCTCACCCGTTAAAACTTCTGAGGAATATATTAAAAGCTGTTAGTCATAGGATGTTGGGATTTCGTATTTAAACCTCGAGTAACATCCAGAAATGGTACTATTTTTCTAGCCTAAATTTGCACCTATACATAAAAAATATTCAAATATACAAATATACTCAGTATAATTGACATTATTTTAATATATATATATATATATATATATATATATATATATATATATATATATATATAGAGAGAGAGAGAGAGAGAGAGAGATAAATAAATAATATATATATAAATATATATATATATATATAATATATATATATATATATATATATATATATGTGTGTGTGTGTGTGTGTAGTATTTATATATAGAAGATATATAAATAATTATATATAAAATAAATTTTATCTATAATTATTTTCAAAAAAATGAATAATTAATTAATAAAAATAATCAATAAAAATACTAATTAATAAATTAATAAATTTATTTCAATTAATATTTAAGTAAATAGTTATATATAAAATACATTTTATATATAACTAGCTGCTTCGGACCCAGCCTTCGGTCTGGGTTTTCAAATATTTCGATGAAAGATTTAGAACCACTATTAAAGATAATAAGACGTATTTATAGAAATGCTGAATAAATTTCGTATGTTTTAGATTGTTGACGATTATAACAGTTTATTAATAGCCAAATGTCCAGTAAGTGCACTGTGTTGCCCGTGAGCCGCTGTATAATAATTCCCAATTCCAAGACTTTTTTTAATGTAGGAATCAAATTTCAAAATACTGTGGAGAGTAATATATATATGTACTGTTCTGAATGGGATAAATCATTAACAACCGTCTTTTAGTACTAATGTTTTACATACATAAAAATTAAATTTTAAACAACAAAATCTATAAGGAAAACTTTTTCTTTAAAAAATGGTAATTGTGAAATAAAAACAAATATGATAGAACATGGCGAATTTGTAATTACTGAAAATAAAAATCACGACAACATATAACAGAAAAAAATATTAACTTCTTAAAAAATTTGAGAAAGTAAAATAAAGATTTACATATTTTGATGAAATACAAAATTTAGCTATTAAAAATAAAATGATTTTGATACTGGGATATTTCAAAGAGAAAAAGTTATTGCGTATGAAGAATAGTTGTAACTATAGGCAAAAAATGGCACCACTCATTACATATTTTAATTAATATATTTTTAACTGATTCTAATTACGATATTTTGATGATAAAATGAACTAAATACAAAAGGTCAAAAGCCAAGAACTTAAAGTGTTATCATAAGAATGAAGTTACATAAAGGATTTATATTTTTATAACACGAAACATATACCGAAAGTCACCAAGCTTATTTAAGAATATGTGAAGTACAGAGTGACGTCTTATAATTGGATTAATAAAAATGGCGCAATTGAATTTAAAATGAAAGAAATATACCAAATTAATATTGATAAAACAAAATAAGTATATAAGACTAAAACACCGAAAACAATTATATTATTTGAAATCACATTTTAAACTTTATTCAAAAGTGGCTACAATATCTCAACATTTCATAGTTGCCATTTCTAAAATGAAAATTTATTTGTTCCCTGTATATCACTTGCCAATTTCTTTTATCTCTTGTGTAGTTGAGTTTTAGATAACAAAACCTATAACCATATGATAGTTTTTATTTAATAAATGGCAACTGCGAAATGAAAACAAATTTGATAGAACATGGCAAGTTTTTAATTATTGAATATAAAAATCTCGCCAAGCAAATAAAATAGAAAAAAGAAGTGATTTCCTAAACAAAAATGAGTTTATCGTTTATCAGATAAGAATAGTCTTATATACATAAATGCCTTTACATACTTCTATATTACACTGCAATTTAAAATAGCGTAGATACTTTTTTGTGTTTCCCGAATACCAAATATCTGGAGATAATAATGCCAACAATAAATAACACTGCCATATTTAGACGCCAACTCAATAATGGAAAGCTCGTGTCGCAAAATTAAACTGCCATTTTGTTTGGTTTCTCGTTAATATCTTTCGAACTAATTGGTATATCGGAACACGAATGGGCGAAATAACATCCCTGGATCTCACAGTCAGATTTTAATCTGGGAATTCAAGATGTATTAATGTGGAATATGTTCATTTGGCGGTATCAAGGATTTCTGTCCAAAGAAGTTACTCTATGACTTATCTGGTAGATTTGTTAAAAACGCATAAAAATTAAAACTGTTCTTAATATCTATAAATAAAAATAACAAAATATATGTTTACACGCTAACGATTAAATCTGCATCAAATGTGTGTCTTATATTAAATTTGCTCAAAACTGTATAGTAAAATATAACTTTAACCCTAAACTGTATTACAACTGTACGTTGATTAGCAACGTTAATATACCTTGCCAAATTACGTGATAGAATAGGGAGCAGAGGTTTTCACAGCAAAAGTGCTAATTTTGTTGGTAGTAATAACTTTTCCAAAATTAAGGAAATTTATGACAACCACATAGTTTAGTATGAAACAGAAACACACATTCATATTGTCAAATATGTGAATATGAAGATAACTATATACAATTATAGGCTTTTATTTGCCCATGAGAGTCACTGAAATTTGTACTTTTTGTTGTTAGAATATTATTGATAAACATTTCATTATAACTTAAAAATTAACCAAGAACTGAATTTAAAATGAGTTCTCATATAAAAATGCTATAATTTGCGTCACATAGAAATGAAAGTGAATCACTTTATATCTAAATTTCCAGGTCAAATCGAATGGATAGTACGCAGACGATTATAACATAAGAAATGAATAAATGAAATATTTAAAGGAATGACGACATAATGATAGAAAAATATTTTCACCTAAGTATTATGTAATAAATTAAAACATTTAATCTCCTGCTTTTAACCGAGGAAAACTGCGTTTCAAACAATTACTTGGGATGACGTCACATTTTCACTTAGTTATCATAAATTAAAAATTTAATCGTTTGCTTTTAACCAGGGAAAATAATGCTTGGAATAGTGACATGAAATGCTCGAAAATAGGGGAAGGAATGGATTTCGAACCTTAAAAATTTACAAAAACCTTCCCAGGGATATACCTAAACATTTCCCAAATTTTCACGGCGATTGGATGCATGGTTTTTGAGTCTATTGAGTACAGACAGACAGACACAAATTCATTTATATATATATAGATTAACATCAAATAAATAATTCAAACAAATAATTAATAAAATAATCAATAAAAATAATAATTAATAAATTAATAAATTTATTTCAATTAATAATCAAATGAATAATTATATATAAAATGCATTTTATATATAATTATTTTGTAATAAATAAGTAATACAAATAAATGATTAATAAAATAATCAATAAAAATAATAATTAGTAAACTATTAAATTTATTTTAATTAATATTCAATTAAATAATTATATATAAAATACATTTTATATACAGTTATTTTCAAATAAATAAATACTAAAAATAATAATTAATAAATTTATTTCATTTACTATTCAAATAAATAATTATATATAAAATACGTTTTATATAAGATTATTATAAAATATGTAATTCAAATACATAATTAATAAAATAATTACTAAAAGTAATTAATAAATTTATTTCAATTAATATTCAAATATATAATTATGTATAAAATACATTCTTATATATAATATTTACTTTCCTACTTTCAAGAAAATAAAAATGGAAATCGAACGCAAATTTATACATTTAAGTAGGTTTTTTCAATTACCTTTATGTACTTTTCACTGAAAACAAAGAGAAGCGGTTTGAGAAGCCATATTGCAAACAATCCTTCAGCACGAAATTCATTCGCCGTCTTCCGTAATAACTGAAAAATAACTAAAACAGAAAATAACAATATTTAAGCACAATTACAAACACAACACATTGAATGTGGGCTAAATCTCAAATTAATGTTTTATCGTATAAAACATGTATGCATGAATCTATGCAGTGACGTAAAAAATATAATTGAATCCCTGAACACCATAGTTTGGTGTCACTCCTCCCGATATTCATGTATTATAGATATTATACCAATTCATATCTATGAATACACAGAAAAACCTTACTGTAATAAAGTACGTACATAAACAAGAAGAGAAGCACAGTAAGATGCTATGATAGTCTCAAATACATAAAAACCTTTACAGAACAAATTATAGGAACAATGAATATTAGGTTTAATAATTTATCCAGCTAATGTTTCATCATTTTATA
>CM063499.1:31953937-31958937 GCA_032207245.1 Pardosa pseudoannulata | reverse complement strand
GTTCAAAAACATTGATTCCTGTAAGGATCCTTAGAATCCTCGTAAATTTACATCTAAACATTCGCCCTGACTCAACCGTGGTAAGTAAATTTTCATTTGTTGAATTGTCGTGACTTCATTGATTGCTGTAAGGATTGTTTGAATTTTCGCAAAATATTTTCTGATTGTAAGAGAGTTTACTTGGGAAATTGAGTCAATGTCAATTAAGGAATGTCAAGTTTGTAATTCTATAGTTAGAAATTTAACCATTAATTAAATAAAAGAGAACAAATTCTTTGTGAAGTGGAAGAATATGGGGTAAAGCAACACTAGTAAAAGTAGACCGTAACAAATTCCAGGAAAGAAAAGGTAAATCTGGTGGGCTGGTGAACTGTATTGAGCATCGTATTAAAAAGAGAATAGAAAAGATTATTGAATACACTTTCAGTGCTTGTAATGACTGTCTTTCTCAATTTTCTTTGCAGGCTATGAACCTGGCATACATATGTAATGATATTTTAAGTTAAAACTAACCAACGTAATTATATTCGACAAATAAATTTTCTGCGTATTGTACTCTTAAATTGCAACCGTGGGCGAAAATCTTTTGTTTTTTACTTTCCAATTTGGCGATTGAATGAACTTCGGATAAAACGACACAAGAAAGACTAATTTATTACCTAAAAGTTGGCAACTTAGTACAGTTCGATTCATAATAGTGTAGTTCAGAAGAGAAAAATCCAGTAAGCTTTAGTACAGTTCAATGCGCAGTGTTGCAGTACATCAATGGTTTTAATATTTGTCTAAAAAATATTATCGTTTGTCATTAACTTTATTTTAATTTTTCTTTTGTGGTGTGGCAACTTTTGAAAAGAAAGAATAATAAGTTTTTTTCTGATGAGATTGGAGTATTTTCAGACAACGGAAAGCAAATATATGAAAATATATAGGCGATAAACTTAACTTCATTTATATGTTCATAGATATTTTGAGATATTTACATATTTTAAAGGAAAAAGTTGCATAAATATAATAAGGTAATAGATAACAGGAAATATTTACCTTCCTAGAAGTCCATTGCCAAACATCAGTTTATTCCTGTCGGAGCCATTACCTCTCTCTATTAGGTGAGGATTGTTGACTAAATCCTATGAAAGAAAAGATGAAATACCAATGCTTCATATAAAAAATTTCGGATGTGGTCAACACTTGTCATCTTTTTATGCCTATTAAGTTAAAGACATTTTCTATTGCTCTTCTTTAATTACAGGTCTAGTAAAATCTAGTAAAAAATTTATTTTCTACTTCAACATTACACTCTGTACATAGAACAGGATCACAGAAGTCTCTTTATCTACAATTCTCTTTTATACTATTCCTCACCCGTTAAGACTTCTGAGGAATATATTAAAAGCTGTTAGTCATAGGATATTGGGATTTCGTATTTAAACCTCGAGTAACATCCAGAAATGGTACTATTTTTCTAGCCTAAATTTGCACCTATACATAAAAAATATTCAAATATACAAATATACTCAGTATAATTGACATTATTTTAATATATATATATATATATATATATATATATATATATATATATATATATAGAGAGAGAGAGAGAGAGAGAGAGAGATAAATAAATAATTATAAATATATATATATATATAAATATATATATATATATATATATATATATATATATATATATATATATACATATATATATATGTATATATATATATATATATATATATATATATATACACCTACTAGCCCTGGCCCTCTATGTGTATATATATATATGTGTGTGTGTGTGTGTGTGTGTGTGTGTGTAGTATTTATATATAGAAGATATATAAATAATTATATATAAAATAAATTTTATCTATAATTATTTTCAAAAAAATGAATAATTAATTAATTAATAAAAATAATCAATAAAAATACTAATTAATAAATTAATAAATTTATTTCAATTAATATTTAAGTAAATAGTTATATATAAAATACATTTTATATATAACTAGCTGCTTCGGACCCAGCCTTCGGTCTGGGTTTTCAAATATTTCGATGAAAGATTTAGAACCACTATTAAAGATAATAAGACGTATTTATAGAAATGCTGAATAAATTTCGTATGTTTTAGATTGTTGACGATTATAACAGTTTATTAATAGTCAAATGTCCAGTAAGTGCACTGTGTTGCCCGTGAGCCTCTGTATAATAATTCCCAATTCCAGGACTTTTTTTAATGTAGGAATCAAATTTCAAAATACTGTAGGGGGTAATATATATGTACTGTTCTGAATGGGATAAATCATTAACAACCGTCTTTTAGTACTAATGTTTTACATACATAAAAATTAAATTTTAAACAACAAAATCTATAAGGAAAACTTTTTCTTTAAAAAATGGTAATTGTGAAATAAAAACAAATATGATAGAACATGGCGAATTTGTAATTACTGAAAATAAAAATCACGACAACATATAACAGAAAAAATATTAACTTCTTAAAAAATTTGAGAAAGTAAAATAAAGATTTACATATTTTGATGAAATACAAAATTTAGCTATTAAAAATAAAATGATTTTGATACTGGCATATTTCAAAGAGAAAAAGTTATTGCGTATGAAAAATAGTTGTAACTATAGGCAATAAATGGCACCACTCATTACATATTTTAATTAATATATTTTTAACTGATTCTAATTACGATATTTTGATGATAAAATGAACTAAGCACAAAAGTTCAAAAGCCAAGAACTTAAAGTGTTATCATAAGAATGAAGTTACATAAAGGATTTCAATTTTTATAACACGAAACATATACCGAAAGTCACCAAGCTTATTTAAGAATATGTGAAGTACAGAGTGACGTCTTAAAATTGGATTAATAAAAATGGCGCAATTGAATTTAAAATGAAAGAAATATACCAAATTAATATTGATAAAACAAAATAAGTATATAAGACTAAAACACCGAAAACAATTATATTATTTGAAATCACATTTTAAACTTTAATCAAAAGTGGTTACAATATCTCAACATTTCTTAGTTGCCATTTCTAAAATGAAAATTTATTTGTTCCCTGTATATCACTTGCCAATTTCTTTTATCTCTCGTGTAGTTGAGTTTTAGATAACAAAACCTATAACCATATGATAGTTTTTATTTAATAAATGGCAACTGCGAAATGAAAACAAATTTGATAGAACATGGCAAGTTTTTAATTATTGAATATAAAAATCTCGCCAAGCAAATAAAATAGAAAAAAGAAGTGATTTCCTAAACAAAAATGAGTTTATCGTTTATCAGATAAGAATAGTCTTATATACATAAATGCGATCATATATTTCTATACTTTCACTGGAATTTAAAATAGCGTAGATACGTTTTTGTGTTTCCCGAATACCAAATATCTGGAGATAATAATGCCAACAATGAATAACACTGCCATATTTAGACGCCAACTCAATAATGGAAAGTTCGTGTCGCAAAATTAAACTGCCATTTTGTTTGGTTTCTCGTTAATATCTTTCGAACTAATTGGTAAATCGGAACACGAATGGGCGAAATAACATCCCTGGATCTCACAGTCAGATTTTAATCTGGGAATTCGAGATGTATTAATGTGGAATATGTTCATTTGGCGGTATCAAGGATTTCTGTCCAAAGAAGTTACTCTATGACTTATCTGGTAGATTTGTTAAAAACGCATAAAAATTAAAACTGTTCTTAATATCTATAAATAAAAATAACAAAATATATGTTTACACGCTAACGATTAAATCTGCATCAAATGTGTGTCTTATATTAAATTTGCTCAAAACTGTATAGTAAAATATAACTTTAACCCTAAACTGTATTACTACTGTACGTTGATTAGCAACGTTAATATACCTTGCCAAATTACGTGATAGAATAGGGAGCAGAGGTTTTCACAGCAAAAGTGCTAATTTTGTTGGTAGTAATAACTTTTCCAAAATTAAGGAAATTTATGACAACCACATAGTTTAGTATGAAACAGAAACACACATTCATATTGTCAAATATGTGAATATGAAGATAACTATATAAAATGATAGGATTTTATTTGCCCATGAGAGTCACTGAAATTTGTACTTTTTGTTGTTAGAATATTATTGATAAACATTTCATTGCAACTTAAAAATTAACCAAGAATTAAATTTAAAATGTGTTCTCATATAAAAATACTATAATTTGCGTCACATAGAAATGAAAGTGAATCACTTTATATCTCAATTTCCAGGTCAAATCGAATTGATACTACGCAGATGATTATAAAATAAGAAATGAATAAATGAAATATTTAAAGGAATGACGTCATAATGATAGAAAAATATCATTTTCACCTATGTATTATGTAATAAATTAAAAATTTTAATCTTCTACTTTTAACAGAGGAAAACTGCGTTTAAAATAGTTACTTGGGATGACGTCACATTGATAGAAATAATGCTTCTTTCACTTAGTTATCACGCGATAAATTAAAAATTTAATCATTTGCTTTTAACCAGGGAAAATAATGCTTGGAATAGTGACATGAAATGCTCGAAAATGGGTGAAGGAATGGATTTCGAACGTTAAAAATTTACAAAAACCTTCCCAGAGATATAACTAAACATTTCACAAATTTTCACGCCGATTGGATGCATGGTTTTTGAGTCTATTGAGTACAGACAGACAGACACAAATTCATTTTTATATATATAGATTAACATCAAATAAATAATTCAAACAAATAATTAATAAAATAATCAATAAAAATAATAATTAATAAATTAATAAATTTATTTCAATTAATATTCAAATGAATAATTATATATAAAATACATTTTATATATAATTATTTTGTAATAAATAAGTAATACAAATAAATGATTAATAAAATAATCAATAAAAATAATAATTAGTAAACTATTAAATTTATTTTAATTAATATTCAATTAAATAATTATATATAAAATACATTTTATATACAGTTATTTTCAAATA